>JAZKJV010010511.1:0-467634 GCA_037367405.1 Ottelia alismoides | reverse complement strand
TCATGATGCTTAGGTCACATGGTTTAAGGTCATTCAATACCTTTCATATTTCATTTATTTTTCTTAACTTTTGTTTACTCTTTTATTTTGGCTTTATTTTAAATGCAACCTTTTATATCATATTTACACAATAAATGATATGTGTTATTTTATGCAAAATAATGATATTTATAAGTATTTAGCTAGGTTTAAAGGCCAAAATGAAAGAATAAAGGTGATGAAATGGAGATTCTTCATGGTAGTGTGGTGACAGTGAATTCCAAGGTGGTTAATGAAGGATATGGTATTATCCTCAAGAGCATCACGGAAGCATGATCGTCATATCGAATACGACGTAGAACGACTAGTTGTACTAGTCGTTCGGTGCAGCGGAATTTAAAATTTTTCATGCGATGAAACCACATGATCCAAGAACGATTCTCGGATCGTTTCATCTATAACCACAACAAGTATAAAGGAATATCTCTTGAAGCGTGGTTGATCTAGTCTCTGAGAAAAGAGACCTCCTGTCTCAAGTCCGATCGTCGGAGAGGTCACTTGCGAGCGCGGGGATGAACCGTGTGATCCTCGCAATCCAACAAGATGATCCAAGCACGGTGAACTCCTTATCTCGTCGTATGATATCAAACATACTCTTCGTGAGCGTAGCATTCCATGAAGATAGAGAACCGAAGAATGTCAAAGCAGCGGCGCGGTGGCGAAAGCGATGTCGAAGATCTCGTCTAGGGTTTGGTGGACGGCCACCAAGAATTAGAGGGAGAGAGTTGGCGTGTAGAAGAGAAATGAGAGAGAGAGAGAGAGATGTGCTCCAAAATTGCATGGCCCTAGAGAGCATGGTATGCCTCTCTGTTTATAGGATTTTGGGATCCATGGATCTCAATCCATGGGACATATAAAATCAATGGATGAGATTGATTTGTGTCCAATCCAATGGTCAAGATTGTTGTTGGTAAAAGCCAACAATTTATGATTTAATTTAGATCAAATATATTTTATAAATCAAATACAATTTAATCCCTAATTAGATCAACCAAATAAGGACAGAATAAACATGGAGATTGCATCTCCCATGTTAATCAATGTTGACAGCCACCAATCCAAGTAGGTCTTGGTTGCCGTCCACATGATTTCATGTGGAGGCAATCTCAAGAAAACCCATGATATTGCAAATCTCCATGGAAATCTCCTTTATTATTTCCAACAAATTTATTTGTGATTTATTCTTTAAAATTAATTCATAATTGATTTTGAGAATATTGCAATCTTACCATTGGAATTTTGTGAATCATATTCACAACCCAAAACAAAATATAATTTACATTTTTCAATTAATTACATAATGTGTATCCAATACACATTAATAATTAATCAACAAATATCAATTATAATCATCTCTCTCTAATACATTATAAATCATATTTATAATATATTTTGAATAATTGGATATTGCTATCCACATTATTCTTATCCACAATAATTAAACCACATTTAATTACATTGGATAATTTCCACACACATCAAGATGATTAAATCGCATTTAATCATCGATTCTTCAATACTTAGATTTATAGAATTATTCTTGAACCCCTTCAAGAATAATGTGATTTCTCCGTAGATACTTGGAGATAAGGACAGGGCGACTGTATTGTTCCACGTATAGTGACTTGGATGTTGAGATCATATCTCAAATCCAGATCCCATGGACCTCCCACAGATGCTTGATCAAATCAAGACCGCAGACCTAATATTCTCATTGCATCTGAATCTCATTCAGATCAATGTCAAGTACATGGACTAAGATTAGGTCACTTCACTAATGAGAGGAGTCCTTAAAATCCAAACATGTTTCATAACTCCCTCAGAATGGAAGCGTCATGGTTATACAATCGTTTATGATCACATCACCCTCAGGTATTCCCAATACCTGTTCATCCTGCATACTGGAAGATCTATGATCATCCACTTTTACACTGTCACCTTCAGGGTTTGATCATTAAGTTTCTCAATCTTGGTCATTGGGAATTGGTATAGATCATATGCTTCCCCAAAGCATATATCTTACCTTCAAATTCTTGTCATGATTCCAAAGCATGACGACCATGCATGGAATTTGATCAGTCCCAATACCTCATGAGTGAGCTCATGTCTCTCGGTTAATAAGTGCACCTGTATGATCCCTTTGAGAGATCGTATTACTCATATATCCTTACATGCACACTAGCTCGCAGGTGTATAGACCTTGGCTAGGTCATTAACCTATTGGTCTGCCAAATGTACACACTCAGATATATAGCAACACATCTGTCTCCGGTCAGAGGATGCATGCCTATGCTGTGACAGCATTCAACATATGTCTTTGGTTATCTCGATCTCGTTAAGTCAACCCATTGACGCAACTAATCTGACACCTCCGAATCACTATTCCTATGTAGAGGACCTGCATCAAGATGTCAGTCAGATTTCAGGCATATGAGAAAGGATTGCCATCTTCTACTCAGACTGGAGATCATCACTTAACAATCATTTGATGATGCTTGATGAGTCCTCTATCTAACTCCCTAGATATGAAGGATACGGGAAAAATCCTCAAGAGCATCACAGAAGTGTGGTGATCGCATCGAATGCGATCGAGAGCGACTAGTTGTACTAATGCTCGATGCAGCGGAATTTAAAAAATTTATTTAATGAAACCACATGATCCAAGAACACTTCTCGGATCATTTCATCTAAACCACATACAAGTAATAGGATTACCTATTTAAGTGTGGTTGCGATCGAATCTCTAAACGAAGAGACATCCTGTCTCAAGTCCAATCCATCGGAGGAGATGCTTGCAAGCGCGGGGATGAATCGTGTACTCCTCGCAATTCATGTTGATCATCCAAGCGGCGGATCTCCTGATCTCATCACACGAGATCCAACATCTTCTTCACGAGCGAGACACACCAAAGGAGATGGAGATCCACGAGTAGATGATTCGGCAGCATAACGACGATGCTGCGTCGATGACGACTCTCACAATGGCTCCATGATGGACGGCCATAAAAGAGAGATAAAGAGAGGCATATGACGTGTAGAGAACAAGAGAGAGAGACTTGTCGAGTCGGTGCAAGTCGACGAGCAAGGCATGCCTCTTCTTATATAGGGTTTTGGGAGACCATGGATCTCAATCCATGGACAACACACAATCAATGGTTGAGATTGATTTGTGTTTCTTTCAATGGTTAGGATTGTTGTTGGCAAAACACAACAACTAATGATTTAATTTAAATTAATTTCTATTGATAAATCAATAAAATTCATTCGAAATTAAATCATCATTGATATGAGAAAAAATAATGAAGAGGACAAACCAATTTCCCCATAAGAGGGGACGGTTACTCTTCTCCTCATGGAGAGTTGTAGCTGTCCACTCCTCTTTGGTGGACTTGGTCTATATCTTCAAATTATCATGAGATCTCATTATCTCATGATATATATCATCATCTCTTGTTGACATTATTTTAACTAAAAATAATTCCAAATTATCTTATGGAAAATATCAATCATGCCATTGAAATTATGTGAATCTCATTCACATCCCAAACAAAATGTAAATTATATTTTCAATTAATCATCTAATGTGAATCCAATTCACATTAATAATTAATTACCAAATATATAAATCAAATTTATAATATACATGATTAATATGGCTAGTGCTATCCACATTATTCATATCCATGATAATTAATTCACATTTAATCATCTTAGATCTCTATTCTCATGTGCCAAAATAATATGAATCACATTCATATTATTCACATCTTTGATAATTAAATCACATTTAATTATCTCAGATAGCTCTCATCATAATATGAATCAAATTCATATTACCCATGGTAATCAAATCACATTTAATTATCAATTTTCTCGATGCTTGGATACTTATATCAACAATGAAATTATCCATGAATTCTTTCAAGGATAATGCGCCTTCTCCACGGATACTTCAAGATATGGACAGGGCGATTGTATTGTTCCACGTATAGTGACTTGGATATTGAGCACATCTCAAATCTAGATCTCAGGCCTCCCATAGATGCTTGATTAAATCAAGACCGCAAATCTAATCTTCTCGTTGCATCTAAATCACATTCAGATCAATGTCCAACATAAGGACCAAGATCAGATTACTTCTCTACTAAGAGGAGTCACTAAAATCCAGACCCGTTTCATCTCTCCCTAAGAATGGAAGCGTCATGGTTATACAATCGTTTATGATCACATCACCCTCAGGTATTCCCAACACCTGTACATCCTGCATACTGGAAGATCCAGAATAAACCTGAAGTATTAGATCAACTTTATACTGTCTACTTCAGGGTTTTATCAGTAAGTTTCTCATTTATCATTGGGATTTGGTATCGATTATATACTTTCCAAAAGCATATATCATACCTAGGTCTTGATCATATACTTTCCAAAAGTATATATCAAACCTACAAATTCAATCAAGCTTCCAATGCGAGACAACCGTGCAGGGAATTTGATTCTTCCCAATATCTTATGAGTGAGCTCATATCTTCCGGTTTAGTAGTAAACCTATATGATCCCTTTGAGAGATCGTATTACTCATATGCCCTTATATGCACATAGCACGCTGGTGTATAGACCTTGGCGAGGTAATCAACCTATTGCTCTTCCAAATGTTCATACTCAGACATATAGTAACATATCTGTCTCCGGTCAGAGGATGCGTGCATGTATCGTGACAGCATACGATATAGGACTGTGGTTATCTCGATCTCGTTAAGTCAACTCTTTGACCTAACTAAATAGACACCTCCGAATTTCTATTCCTATGCAGAGGACCTACATCAAGAGGTCGGTCAGATATGAGCCTATGTGAGAAAGGATTTCCATCCCTTACTCAGGCTGAAGATCACATCTAAACAATCATTTGACGGTGCTTGATGAGTCCTCATTCTAACTCTTTAGATATTCATCCAAGCACCATCCTTTATGATTCAATAATTGAATCAACAGTTGTATGATCATTAAGATAGCCATGGTACATAACCCTAATTGTATTAAGGGACCTATTATGCAAATTATTTATTCTTCATTTCAGATCAGGGAATGATATTGGCAATAACATTTATTGCATAATGGCTCATCGTGGGCTCGCATGTCCAACAAGATATTCATCCAAGCATCAGCCTCTATGATTCAGTCAGTGAATCAACAGCTGTATAATCATCAAGTTGGCCATGGTACATAACCCTTATTGTACAGAGGGACCTTATAGTGCGATCATTCATTCAATCTCAGAAAAGGACTGAAAAAATAATCAATAACTTTTATTGATAAATCATTTATTACAATAACATTTATTGTGAGAATGGTTCGCCACGGGCTCACATTGCTAACAATCTCCCATTAGCCCTGAGAACCATTCAAGAACAATCCTTAAACCCATACTCATTACATGATGGTCGAAAAACTTCTGTGTCAGAGGCTTGGTAAGAGGATCAACAACGTTGTCGGCAGAGGCTACCTTGGTGATGATTATGTCACCATGCTTTTGAATCTCCCGAATGATATGGTATTTCCTTTCCGCGTGCTTGCTCTTCTGATGCCATATGGGTTAATTTGCCGGGGAAATCGCTACCGTGTTATCGCAGAGTAACAGGATGGGAGTATCATAGGAAACTACGCCAAGCTCCCAAGATGAACTTGCGCAACCACACCGCCTCCTTTCCAGCATCCGATGCGGCAATGTACTCGACTTCTGTTGTTGAATCTACAGTAGTGTCCTGCTTCTTGCTTCTCCATCTCACAACACCACCATTCAACAAGAATACAAAACCCTGATGTCGACTTTCGGTCATAAACATCGGATTGGAAGTCAGAATCTATATATCCCAAGACTTGGAGATCACCATCTCCATAAAGCAAGATGTAATCTTGTGTCCATCTTAGGTATTTGACTATGTTATTTACTGCATTCCAGTGTTTTCTCCATAGTATGATTGGTAACGATATATGGCTTATTACACATCATGGCATACATTAGGCTTCCTAGAGTTGATGCATACGGACATCCGGCCATGGCTTTCTTTTCCTCAATAGTTTGAGGAGCCATTCCTTTTAACAGGTGGATACCATGTCTTAAGGCTAGGAATCCTTTCTTGGAACTTTCCATACGGAATCGTTCAAAATCTTCTAAATGTACCCATGTTGTGACAATCCCAATATCCTCTTTTCTCGGTTTCTGAACAACTTCAGGACTAAGATGTAAGAGGCTTCTCTAAGATCTTTCATCTCAAAGGTATGGGATAGCCAAATCTTCACACTGGTCATCATCCTTGTATCATTCCCAATGATAAGGATGTCATCTACGTAAAGCACGATGAACACAATGACGCTCCCACTAAGCTTCTTGTACACTCAAGGTTCATCAGGATTCTGCACAAAATCATAACTCTTTATGGTTTCGTCAAATCGGATGTTCCAGCTACGAGAAGCTTGTTTGAGCCCATAGATGGATTTCTTTAACTTGAATACTTTGCCATCGTCAGTTATGAAGCCCTGGGCTGCTCCATGTAGATATCCTCCTCGAGGTATCCATTGAGGAAAGTTGTCTTGACATCCATCTGCCAGATATCGTATTCAAGATATGCGTCTATAGCAAGCAGTGTCCTGATGGATTAAAGCATATCCACAGGAGAGAATGTCTCATCGTAGTCGATGCCTTCCCTCTGTGTGTAGCCCTTGTCTACGAGGCATTCCTTGAAAGTCTCTACTTTTCCATCAGGTCCCATCTTTCTCTTGAAGATCCATTTACACCCAATGGATTTTACCCCTTTAGATGGATCATCTAGGGTCCATTCACCATTTTTATGCATGGAGTTAATTTCTGACTTCATTGCTAACATCCATCTATCCATGTCATGATCTGCGAGTACTTCATCAAATGAAGTAGGATCATTGTCAGTCTCACTTGACATATGGAATCCATACCTTTCATGTGGTGCAACCACACTTGAACTCCTTCGAAGAGATATGGGTGTTTCATCTTTATTTATCTCTTCAATTTCTGGTCTAGGAATCTCATAATCCTCAAGGGATTCAATGAGTTCCTCTACTTCATCTTTATCTTGACCTTTAAGAAAATCATCCTCCAGAAATTTCACATATGTAGAGACAAAAACCTTTTGGATCTCAGGGTCAGGAGGTATCCAATACCATCTTTAACATACCCATTGAAGTAACACTCACGAGTGCGAGATTCTAGCTTACTTACATCCACGTTCTTCGCATGGACCAAGAAAACCCAAACCCTCAAGTGATTAACACTAGGTTTGGTTCCATACCAGAGCTCATGAGGAGTCTTAGGCACAGATTTGCTAGGAATATTATTGAGGATATAAATTGCAGTCTCTATTGCATATCCCCAGAAACTAAGAGGTAAATGTGCTTTGCTCATCATTGAACGGACCATGTCCATGATGGTCCTATTGTGTCTTTCAGCAACACCATTAAGTTGGGGAGTTACAGGAGGAGTGAGATTGGAAACAATTCCATTCTCCTTAAGGTATTCCTTGAATTCATCTGAGAGGTACTCGCTGCCTCGATCAGATCGAATCCGCTTAATCTTCCTATTGGGTTGGTTCTCAACCAAAGCCTTGAACTCTTTGAACTTTTCAAAGGTTTCAGATTTATGACGTAGTAGGAAGACAAACCCGTATCGCGAATGGTCATCAATAAACGTCAAATAATATCGATATCCATTTCGAGTCGCGGTACTGAAGGGACCACGTACATCGGTATGTATTAGGTCAATAATACCTTCGCATCTTGTAACCTTGTTACGGAAAGGCATCCTATTCATTTTACCTCGAATACTGTGTTCACAGGTAGGCAAAGATTGAACCTGTAAAAAATCTAAAGGTCCATCCTTTATCAATCTGTTGATCCTATCAACAGACAAATGGCCAAGGCTTTGATGCCAAATCATATTCGAATGATTTTTATTCTCCCTAGATCTTTTAGGGATTTTATTTGTGGTTGTAACATTCATGACATGTTCATCAATGCACAATTCATAGAGTCCACCAGAAGTTAAAATACCATCTGTGATATATTTATCATAATGGTTTATGACTAATTTATTACAGAAAAAAGAATGAATATCCACTTCTAACTAGCTTAGATACAAATATTGAATTCCTTCTAACTTCAAGTACATAAAGACACTCTTTAGGTGATAGAACTTTACCACTAGATAATGATAGTCGACAAGTCCCGACGGCGACTACTGAAACACTTGCATCAGATCCCATCTAGATGACTATCTCCCCTTCTTCAAGATTTCTAGTTTCCTGAAACAAATGCAACAAATTGCATACATGAATAGAAGCACCAGAATCTACAACCCAACTTCCTTACCGTGAAAGAGAAAGCTAGTTTCAATGATGAAAGTAGATTTCATACCTGTTGGGGCTTTACCTTCGTCTGACGACTTCAGGTATTCCCGGCAGTTATGCGTCCAGTGCCCCGGCTTTTTGCAGTGGTGACATACGTCGGATTTCTTCGATGCCATCAGTGTGGATGCACTAGAAGATGAGCCAACACCTTAACTCTTCTTCTTTCTCTTCTGGGTCGGGCCCTTCCGAGAACCTTGCTTCCGACCGTGCTTCCCTCTAACCTGTGCAACCATTGCACTGTCAGCGGGACCATCTTTCTTCATTACGTCTTCTGCAGACTTTGATGTATCAAGAAGACCAGTGTTCGACATGTCCAACTTGTTCATGTGGAATGAAACCACAAAATTATTGAAAGACATGGGCAAGGACACCAGAGTGAAATCATCTTGCATGTCTGCATCCATGTTGGCCCCAAGAGTCCAGTTCAGGAAAGTACCCAAACATTTTGAGTACTTGTTCTCGAACCGAAGTTCCTTCTTGCATCTTGCAGCAAACGAGCTCTTTCATAATATTGTAACGCTGGGTGCGGTTAATGTCACAAAACATATCTTTTAGATTCTGCATTATCTCCTGGCATGTGCTCAACTCCACATGTTGTTTCTGAAGAACATTGGAGAGAGAACCCAAGATATAGCATCTAGCCAAGACATGTTCTTCATCATACTTGTCATTGTATGTCTTTTCTTCCTTGGATTTAGGGCTTTCATGCTTGTCCTCAGAGAGCACATAACTTATGCGCTCAGCAGAAAGAACAAGCTCCAAATTACGGATCCAATCCGAGTAATTTGGACCGGTCAACTAGTTGACCTCAAGAAGCCTGCCTAGTGGGTTCAAGGACTTCATTTTCTGAAATTAAGAATGCACTATATTAGAACATATAATCATATATATTCAAATTTATGATATTATTAAGTCATTTTAAATCAAATTGTTCTTTCTCTGTCAACCTTGAAAGTTTATTCCCTTAGTTAATTTCAAAGTAAGAGATATACTTACTGTTATATCTCAAGCAAGAACTGGGATCTCCTCCTTATCTTTGTCATATCCCAATAATATGAGAACCTATGACTCCAATAAAGAGAAGTGGGAACACATTCCTCCTTGCAAGTCCAACTTGCATTTCCCAATTCATTCTTTAATACACAGGCCCACCACCCCTAAGGTGATATTGACCCGTCATTAATTGAACCAACCGTCAACAAGAATACAACTCACTATGCGCAATCCAATATCGCCCCAATAATATGAGGACCCGATATTGGGGTCACTAAGCATACGTCCTTACTCTTTCTAGAAGCGACTAGCCCGATCCGAATGGATTGTATGCAGGAGCTGTCACTTCGGACTGGCGTCTCCTACATACAATATCTGGCGACGGAACCATTCGCCTTGACGGGAGACCATGGATGTCACTTATGTGATCCTCCACCTCATATTCAAATTTTAATTAATTATTATAAATCATATTTATATAATTAATTCTTCCAAGGGAAATAATTACTCTATTCATAATAGAGTGTTTCAATTGGACATAATTAACTTAATCATATTAAATTAATTATCAATCCAATTTAATCAACAAACTCAATTGTTTTACTTGAATATTTATATATGGTATTATCTCAAAGTATGTATTGATTAGAATTTTAATAATTAGAAAATAAATCTTGATATTCTCCGGCATTATCGAGTCCGTACCCGCTGTCATGGCCAGTACCGACGAGAGTGGGACGGACCACATACGTTGCAACCCGCAACCCAAATGCTCTTCGACTAGACACCATAACCACCTCAGGAAAGGATAATGCCAAATATATCAATTTGTACTTGAGATGATCATCGGTTCTTTAACTGAAATTATACCATATAGACATAATCAAAACATTTTTTATTATAAGGAAATTTGCTACACAAATTCCCAATCCTATTCAAGTGAGGAGTTTGATGATTGTGTTTCCAATTATGATCTAGATCAAATCTAATTAATTTATTGGTTGAGGCCAAGTAAATTAAGGAAATAATCATATTCCAATATTTATCAAATATTTTCCATAATTATTTCAAGAAATTAACAATTAAATTCACTAATTGACAATCACATGATTCTTGATTAGGACTGTAATTTCAGCAGTGACCCCTACTTACTAAAATTAACATATCTCAATAAATTTAAATCCAAATTAGACAAACTCAATTTTCAAAGATTGCTAACTTGATTTAGGACAGAACCTAATTGATATTTGAGGCATTTCAAGGCGGATCAAAACAGTAATTAATACATTAATCATGTTAAGATTCGCAGTTCCCGCAACAGTGGATACATGTTCATTAAAACAACTATATCTCGAGCAAACGGAATCCAAGTTACGTAAACTCAGATCTTATGGTTTTCTTATTTAATGGGGAACAAAATCCAAAAGATTAATTCGTGTTTAAACATTCTAAACATGGTCGAATTTATTCACTAAACAGATCTGCGAAAATCAAATGCGACAAAAAACTTTCGCAACCTTAACGAACCCAAGTCGTCCTATGTTTGCGGATCGTATCCGAAACATTCAACCTAAGGCTCTGATATCACTTGAAGGATATGGTTTTATCCTCAAACGCATCATCGAAGCGTGATTGTCATATCGAATACGATGTAGAACGACTAGTCGTACTAGTTGTTCTGTGCAGAGGAATTTAAAATTTTTCATGTGATGAAACCACATGATCCAATAAAGATTCTCGGATCATTTTATCTATAACCACAAAAAGTATAAAGGAATATCTCTTGAAGCGTGGTTGATCTAGCTTCTAAACAAAAAGATACCTCCTATCTCAAGTTTGATCGTCAGAGAGGTCGCTTGAGAGTGCGGGGATGAACCGCGTGATCCTCGCAATCCAACAAGATGATCCATGCACGGTGAACTCCTGATCGCATTGTACGAGATCGAACGTCCTCTTCATGAGTGTAGCACTCCAAGAAGATGGAGAACCGAAGAACGTCGAAGCGGTGGCGCGGTGGAGAAAGCGACGACAAAGATCTCCTCTAGGGTTTGGTGGACGACCACCAAGAATTAGAGGGAGAGAGTTGGCGTATAGAATGAGAAATGAGAGAGAGAGAGAGATGTGCTCCAAAATTGCATAGCCCTAGAGACCACGGTATGCCTATCTATTTATAGGGTTTTGGGATCCATGGATCTCAATCCATGGGACAAATAAAATCAAGGGATATTTACACCCATAACCCTGAGTAGTTTCGTAATTACCCCAGAAACCCTTGATAAACAGGAACTACATCGAAGACCCTGAATAATGTTTAACCTTTACATGACATAACACTGTGTCAAGTTTCCTCTTAGTTCTCCGTTAACTTTAACGGAAAAGTTTATATGTTGACAATTTTACCTTTTAAAATACATCATATTTATAAAATGATGCCATTCTGTATCAAAAGATATTTTATATTTTATACCTTTTAAATTTTCATTATTTACAAACAAAGTCACTATCTCCTTCCTCCTCCTTCCATGTTTGATGCCTCCGACCACCCCCTCCTCGACGCCTCCCCTGCCTCCCCCCAGTCGATAAGGGACCTGACCTTCTCCAGCAACTGCCCCCGCAAGTCGGTGCCCCCCAGGTCGGAGTCCCCACAAGTCGGTGCCCCCCTCCCCCCAAGTCGAATCCTCCCAGTCGGCAAGGGAGCCTTCTCAGCCTTCAAGCCCTCCCCCCTGTTGTCTCCTCCTGCTTCAAAGCCCGCAAGCCTGCACGACCTCTGTCTGCACGAACCCCCACTGCACGAACCCACCCAACGCCCGTCTCCCCCCCCCCCCCCCCCCGCACGAAAGCCCCTCTTCCCCGGTCTCCGCCCGCACCCCCCCCCCACGTCTGCACGAACCCACCCAACCCTTGTCTCCGCCCGCACAAAACCTGTCTCTGCCTGCATGACCGACCCACCCCCCTCTTCCTGTACGACCTACCCACTCCTACCCCTCCACGTCTCCACCTGCACCCCCCCGAACTCCGCCTGCACGACCAACCCACCCCCCCTCCGCCTGCACGAACCTACCCAACCCCTGTCTCCTCCCGCACGAAACCCCTTCCCCAACGGTCTTCGCCCGCACGACCCACCCAACCCCTCTCCACCTGCATGACCTACTGACCCCTACCCCTCCACGTCTCCACATGCACCCCCTAACTCTGCCTGCGTGACCTACCCACCCCCCTCTGCCTGCACGAACCCTCCCACCCCTATATCCTCCTGCACGAAACACCCTCCCCCCGGTCTCTGCCCGTACGACCCACCCATCCCCCCTCCGCCTGCATGACCTACCCACCCATCCCCCCTCCGCATGCATGACCTACCCACCCCTCCCCCTCCACGTCTCCACCTGCATGAAACCTCTGCCTGCACCCCTCCCCATTGTCGTCTGCCTGCACATCCCTTCCAAATTCCTAAGCCCTCTGCCAAACCCCATGTCCCCTCCCAGTTCGGAGCCCGCAACCTCCCCCAAGTGGAGCATCCTCCTGCACGCCCCTGGGAGCACCACCTGCAAGTGTCAACTGCCTACCCTGTTGTCACCCACCTTCTCCTCTTCTTTTCATTTTTTTATTTTTATTTTTGGAAATCCCCACCGTTAGATTGCGGACTGGTTAGATTAACACAGCCATATGGCTGAGTTAAGGAACCAAACTAACGGAAGGTTATGAGTGTAAAATGGAGCAATTATTTAGGGTCTTCGATGTAATTCATGTTTATCGAGGGTTTCTGGGGTAATTACGAAACTACTCAGGGTTATGGGTATAAATATCCCTAAAATCAACGGATGAGATTGATTTATGTCCAATCCAATGGTTAAGATTGTTGTTGGTAAAAGCCAACAATTTATGATTTAATTTAGATCAAATATATTTAATAAATCAAATACAACTTAATCCCAAATTATATCAACCAAATAAGGACAGAATCAACATGGAGATTGCATCTCCCATGTCAGTCAAGGTGGACGACCACCAATTCAAGTAGGACTTGGTCGCCGTCCACATGATTTCATGTGGAGGCAATCATAGGAAATCCCATTAGATTGCAAATCACCATGGAAATATCCTTTATTATTTCCAACAACTTTTGGTATGATTTATTCTTCAAAATTAACTCATAATTGATTTTGAGAATATTACAATCTTACCATTGGAATTTTGTGAATCATATTCACAACCCAAAACAAAATATAATTTACATTTTTCAATTAATTACACAATGTGTATCCAATACACATTAATAATTAATCAGCAAATATAAATTCTAATCAGCTCTCTCTAATACATTATCTATCATATTTATAATATATTTTGAATAATTGGATATTGCTATCCACATTATTCATATCCACAATAATTAAATCACATTTAATTACATTGGATAATTTCCACACACATGAAGATGATTAAATAACATTTAATCATCAATTCTTCAATGCTTAGATTTATGGAATTATTCTTGAACCCCTTCAAGAATAATGTGATTTCTCCGCAGATACTTGGAGATAAGGACATGGCGATTATATTGTTCCACGTATAGTGACTTGGATGTAGAGATCATATCTCAAATCCAGATCCCATGGACCTCCCACAGATGCTTGATCAAATCAAGATCGCGGACCTAATCTTCTCATTGCATCAAAATCTCATTTAGATCAATGTCCAGTACATGGACTAAGATTAGGTCACTTCTCTAATGATTGGAGTCACTAAAATCCAAACCTATTTCATCACTCCCTCAGAATGGAAGCGTCATGGTTATACAATCGTTTATGATCACATCACCCTAAGGTATTCCCAATACCTGTACATCCTACATAATGGAAGACCTATGATCATCCTGAAGATATAGATCACTTTTACACTGTCATCTTCAGGGTTTGATCATTAAGTTTCTCAATCATGATCATTGGGAATTGGTATAGATCATATGCTTTCCCAAAGCATATATCTTACCTTCAAATTCATGTCATGCTTCCAAAGCATGACGACCATGCATGGAATTTGATGAGTCCCAATACCTCATGAGTGAGCTCATGTCTCCCGGTTCATAAGTGAACATGTATGATCCCTTTGAGAGATCGTATTACTCATTTGTCCTTACATGCACACCAGCTCGCCGGTGTATAGACCTTGGCTAGGTCATCAACCTATTAGTCTGCCAAATGTACACACTCAGACATACAGCAACACATCTGTCTCCGGTCAGAGGATGCATACATATGTTGTGACAGCATTCAACATACGTCTTTGGTTATCTCGATCTTGTTAAGTCAACCCATTGAATGAACTAATCTGACACCTCCAAATCACTATTCCTAAGCAGAGGACCCGCATCAAGAGGTCAGTCAGATTTCAGACATATGAGAAAGGATTGCCATCTCCTACTCAGAATGGGGATCATCTCTTAACAATCATTTGATGATGCTTGATGAGTCCTCTATCTAACTCCTTAGATATGAAGGATACGGGAAAAATCCTCAAGAGCATCACGGAAGCCTGGTGATTGCATCGAATGCGATCGGGAGCGACTAGTCGTACTAGTGCTCGATGCAGCGGAATTTTAAAAATTTATTTAATGAAACCACATGATCCAAGAACACTTCTCGGATCGTTTCATCTAATCCACAAACAAGTAATAGGATTACCTCTTGACGTGTGATTGCGATCGAGTCTCTAAATGAAGAGACCTCCTGTCTCAAGTCTGATCCGTCGGAGGAGACGCTTTGCGAGCACGGGGATGAATCGTGTGCTCCTCGCAATTCATGTTGATGATCCAAGCGGTGGATCTCCTGATCTCGTCATACGAGATCCAACATCTTCTTCACGAGCGAGACACACTGAAGGAGATGGAGATCCACGAGTAGATGATCCGGCAGCATAGCGACGATGCTGCATCGATGACGACTCTCACAATGGCTCCATGATGGACGGCCATAAAAGAGAGATGGAGAGAGGCACATGACGTGTAGAGAACAAGAGAGAGAGAGAGAGTGAGAGAACCGTCGCGTCAGTTCAAGTCGAAGAGCAAGGCATGCCTCTTCTTATATAGGGTTTTGGGAGTCCACGGATCTCAATCCATGGACAACACACAATCAATGGTTGAGATTGATTTGTGTTTCTTTCAATGGCTAGGATTGTTGTTGGAAAAACACAACAACTAATGATTTAATTTAAATTAATTTCCATTGATAAATCCACAAAATTAATTCGAAATTAAATCATCATTTATAAGAGAAAAAATAATGAGGAGAACAAACCAATTTCCCCATAAGAGGGGACGGCTACTCTTCTCCTTATAGAGAGTTCTAGCCGTCCACTCCTCTTTGGTGGACTTGGTCTATCTCTTAAACTTATCATGAGATCTCATTATCTCATGATATATATCATTATATCTTGTTGCCAATATTTTCACAAAAAATAATTCCAAATTATCTTATGGAAAATATAAATCATGCCATTGAAATTATGTGAATCTCATTCACATCCCAAAACAAAATGTAAATTATATTTTCGATTAATCATTTAATGTGAATCCAACTCACATTAATAATTAATTAACAAATATAAATCACAATACGCTCTCTCTTATATATTATAAATCAAATTTATAATATATATGATTAATATGGCTAGTGTATCCACATTATTCATATTCATGATAATTAAATCACATTTAATCATCTTGCATCTCTATTCTCATGTGCCAAAATAATTTGAATCACATTCATATTATTCACATCTTTGGTAATTAAATCACATTTAATTATCTCAGATAACTCACCTCATAATATGAATCAAATTCATATTATCCATGATAATCAAATCACATTTAATTATCAATTTTCTCGATACTTGGATACTTATATCAACAATAAAATTATCCATGAATTCTTTCAAGGATAATGCGCTTTCACCATGGATACTTGGAGATAAGGACAGGGCAATTGTATTGTTCCACTTATAGTGACATGGATATTGAGATCACATCTCAAATATAGATCTTGGACCTCCCATAGATGATTTATTAAATCAAGATCGTAAATCTAATCTTTCATTGCATCTGAATCACATTCAGATCAATGTCCAACATTTGGACCAAGATCAGATTACTTCTCTACTGAGGAGTCATTAAAATCCAGACCCATTTCATCACTCCCTAGGAATGGAAGCGTCATGGTTATACAATCATTTATGATCACATCACCCTCAGGTATTCCCAACACCTGTACATCATGCATACTTGAAGACCCAGAATAAAATCAAAGTATTAGATCAACTTTATACTATCTACTTCAAGGTTTTATCAGTAAGTTTCTCATTTGATCATTGGGATTTGGTATCCATCATATACTTTCCAAAAGCGTATATCATACCTAGGTCTTGATAATATTCTTTCCAAAAGTATATATCAAACCTACAAATTCAATCAAGCTTCCAAAGCGAGATGACCGTGCACGGAATTTGATTCTTCCCAATATCTTATGAGTGAGCTCATGTCTTCCGGTTCAGTAGTGAACATGTATGATCCCTTTGAGAGATCATATTACTCATATGCCCTTATGTGCACACCAGCGCGTCGGTGTATAGATCTTGGCTAGGTCATCAACCTATTGGTCTGCCAAATATACATACTCAGACATATAGTAACACATTTGTCTCCGATTAGAGGATGCGTGCATGTATCATGACAGTATACGATATAGGACTTTGGTTATCTCAATCTCGTTAAGTCAACTCTTTGACCTAACTAATCTGACACCTCCGAATCTCTATTCCTATGCAGAGGACCTGCATCAAGAGGTCGGTCAGGTATCAGCCTATGTGAGAAAGATTGCCATCTCCTACTCAGGCAGGAGATCACATCTTAACAATCATTTGACGATGCTTGATGAGTCCTCGATCTAAATCTTTAGATATTCATCCAAGCACCAGCCTCTACGATCCAATAATTGAATCAACAGTTGTATGATCATGATGATAGCCACGGTACATAACCCTAAATGTACTAAGGGACCTATTATGCAAATTATTTTTTCTTCATTTCAGATCAGGGAATGATATTCACTATAACATTTATTGCATAATGGCTCATTGTGGGCTCGCATGTCCAACATGAAATTCATCCAAGCATCAGCTTCTATGATTCAGTCAGTGAATCAACAGCTGTATGATCATCAAGTTGGACATATAACCCTTATTGTATAGAGGGACCTTATAGTGTATTCATTCATTCAATCTCAGAAAGGGAGTGAAAAAATAATCAATAACTTTTATTGATAGATAATTTATTACAATAACAATTAATGTGAGAATGGTTCGCCTCGGGCTCACATTGCTAACAATCTCCCATTAGCCCTCAGAACCATTCAGGAACAATCCTTAAACCCATAATCATTACATGCTGGTCGAAAAACTTCTGTGTTAGAGGCTTGGTAAGAGAATCAGCAACGTTGTGGGCAGAGGCTACCTTGGTGATGAGTATGTCACCACGCTTTTGAATCTCCTAAATGACGTGGTATTTATTTCCACGTGCTTGCTCTTCTGATGCCATTTAGGTTCCTTTGCCTGGGCAATGGCTCCCGTGTTATCGCAGAGTAACGGGTAGGGAGTATCAGAGGAAACTATGCCAAGCTCCAGGATGAACTTGCGCAACCACACCGCCTCCTTTGCAGCATCCGATGCGGCAATGTACTCGGCTTCTGTTGTTGAATCTGCAGTAGTGTCCTACTTCTTGCTTCTCCAGGTCACAGCACCACCATTCAACAAGAATACAAACCTTGATGTCGACTTTCGATCATAAACATCTGATTGGAAGTCAGAATTTGTATATCCCAAGACTTGGAAACCACCATCTCCATAGACCAAGATGTAATCTTGTGTCTGTCTTAGATATTTGAATATCTTCTTTACTGCATTCCAGTGTTGTTCTATATAGCAGGATTGGTAACGACTTACCACTCCCATTGCATAGCAGATATCTGGACTAGTACACATCATGGCATACATTAAGCTTCCTACAGTTGATGCATAAGGACATTAAACCATGGCTTTCTTTTCCTCAACAGTTTGAGGAGCCATTCTTTTAGACTGGTGGATACCATGTCTTAAGGGTAGGAATCCTTTCTTGGAACTATCCATACGGAATCGTTCAAAATCTTCTTAATGTACCCATGTTGTGGCAATCCCAATATCCTCTTTTCTTGGTTTCTAAACAACTTCTGGCCTAAGATGTAAGAGGCTTCTCCAAGATCTTTCATCTCAAAGGTATGGGATAGCCAAATCATCACACTGGTCATCATCCCTGTATCATTCCCAATGATAAGGATGTCATCTACGTAAAGCACGATGAACACAATGGCGCTCCCACTAAGCTTCTTGTACACACAAGGTTCATCAGGATTATGCACAAAAACATAACTCTTTATGGTTTCGTCAAATCTGATGTTCCAGCTATGAGAAGCTTGTTTGAGCCCATAGATGGATTTCTTTAGCTTGCATACTTTGCCATCCTCAGTTATGAAGCCCAGGGGATGCTCCATGTAGATATCCTCCTCGAGTTATCCATTGTCGGTCAGATGTCGTAGTCAAGATATGCAGCTATAGCCATCAGTGTCTTGATGGATTTAAGCATAGCCACAGGAGAGAATGTCTCATCGTAGTCGATGCATTCCCTCTGTGTGTAGCCATTGACTACGAGCCTTGCCTTGAAAGTCTCCACTTTCCCATCAGGTCCCCTCTTTCTCTTGAAGATCCTTTTACACCCAATGGGTTTTATCCCTTTAGGTGGATCCTCTAGGGTCCATACACCATTCTTGTGCATGGAGTCAATTTCTGATTTCATTGCTAGCATCCATCTATCCATGTCATGATATGCGATTACCTAATACACTACGTGGATAGAAAAAGTAAATTATTTAAGTACAAAATCTCTACCTCATGGGACCGCAGGTGAGGTGATGTAAACTAGACTCAAAAGTAAATAATTGGAAAAGCAAGGGTTCCAATGCATTTTTTACAAAACTTGTAAACTAATTAAACAATTTATAAGACTAAAATAAAATAAAAAATGTATGGAATGGATGTTGCAATTTACCCCCTTAATGGTGGGATCAATGGCTGTAAAGGTTCGCTAGAAACGTGGTCGGTTGAGGATGTGTGATGCCCCTTTTGTGATGGATGACGTTGATTAGGTCACCCCTCAGATCTGATGGTTGTGGATAGGGTTAATAAAGGTTCAAATCAAAATTGGGATGTGGGGGAGATTAGACAGCTTTGAGGTCCTCTAATAGAACAGGGAAGAATATTTGCACGAGGTCGCTCTGATCGTTTCCTCTATGTGATCTGGCGGTAGAAATTGTTGCTGAGATGTTCAACTCATCCTTAGGGATGGTCCGCAGCTCGTGGAAGCATCAAAAGTGGTTGGGACCCATTGGTGGGGTCCTGATCGCTCAGAGGAAATTGGAGCTCTAGGTATCTCTTCCTCGACAAAATTCAACCCAGACAGGTCTTAGCCCTATTGCACTTGCAATAGAACGCACAAGCACACAAAAACGAATCTCTTGGAGGATTTAGTGCATGAAGAAAAGAATAAATGTATTGGAAATAAATGGTGGTGGAAGGCGGGTCGAGAATGCAGCGAAGCGTAGTGGAATGGTCAATCGAAGTTGATCTCAGGAGAACTACGAATGAACTATTTTACACTAAGGCATATAAAACTAATGTCTAGAAATAAAACTAGCAACTAAAATTTACCTAGAAAGCAGGAAAAACAAACCTCGAGTTGTTGAGAGCCATGAGATGGGTACCTAACGGCTGCGGAGCACCGACGATGGCATAATCGACCTTCGCACTCGGCCTCTCCTCTCAAGATGGCAGGGCGGGGTATTTGACACCTTCCTCGAGCCCAAGAACAAATGTTGGGAAGAAATTTGATGTAAGGTATTCAAAATTAAATGAAGGAGCTGGAGGAGGTTTTGTACAGATAGCGAGCAAGGAACAAAGATCAAGGAGAGGCGCTTGATTCAGCAACACAATCCTCGAGGAGATGATCGTGCGTAAATGCTCCATGCACGAGGATAAAAGGTCGTAGATGAATCGAATCGAATCAATGACTCATCGATCGTGGAAAAAGGGAGAAATTAGGTCAAACGCTAGGTCTAACAGGGCTAGGAATTGGGGAGAAGAGTTGACCTGGGTCAACTCTTGACCCACTCTGGTTAGTACACGTGGACCGACTTGGAAAAATATAGACCTGAAATTATTGTTAAATTTATAATTAATATTAAATAAATTAAGAAAATTTAAGTTATAAAATAAAAAATTTATTTTTTATTAGTATGATAATATGATTTTTATTTTTTTATGAGTTGTTTTATTATAGGTTACTTTTTAGGGTTTTATTTATAGATATATTTATCAATATATTGAGTATTTTATTTCTTGGTTTGTATTATTATTTTATTATTTTATATACTCAATTTATATATTTATAACTTATTTTTATATACATAAATATATTTTGTTATATTTTTCAGATATAATATGTACACTTAAATAAATATGTATACGTATTATATAGGTATAAGCATTGTATATTTATTTATGTATTTTGTATACTATTTTATTTTATCGTAGTTTTATGGTTTTATTGTATTTCCATTATTTTAATTGAATATAAATAATATTTACAAGGGTAAAAAATATCAAATGAATAAAATAATTAAAAGAATAATTTCCCCCTTTTATATATTTACATGTATATTGTACAATAGGGGTCCAAAACCTAACTTTTGCATTTTATTCCAAATTGGATGAAACCACCTTCATTAAATAGCTTATTAAAAGTTATATATAATTAAAGTAGTTTTGATACATTTTGAGTTCATATGGAGAAGACATGGGTCTGGGATGTGTGGGTTTTGGAATTTTATTTAGAGTATAAAAAGTACAGTGTATACTATTTTTATGTGAAATTAATTTTTTTAGTCTTCAATGTATTATTATCTACAACTTTCGTATACAAAGTTTCTTTATTTGAGTCATAAATAATAAAGATAGGTCCCAAAAAATGAATTATTTGGCAAAATAAATTGGAAATTTTATTATGTTTTGACCCTTTTCTCCCCCTAATTTATTCTTTGTCGCCTAATTCAATTCATAACATGGTCTTGGGGTTTAGGGTCATAAAAAACCTTTGAATTTTATACCTTTTTCTTGTCTTTTCTTTATTCTATAATCTAGGCAATAAATATATCTTTTATATACTATAAAAATGGAATAAATAATGAATGCTAATTTGTACAAAATAATACAATTTTATTGCATTTAGCTAGAGTTATTAAGGCCTAAATGACAGAATAAAGGTGATGAAATAGATATTCATCAATAACGAATAGAGCATCCATCCCTTGACTTGTGCATTAAGTACTTGGGTCGGCTCTTGGGCTATGTTATTGTTGGAAGCACTTGGCTATGACTATAAACGAAGTGGTCCCGGTGTTTTAGTAAGTGTGTCAATTGCATCTGTGATCTTGTAAATATCTGCTTTCTCAGCTAACTCTAAAACCAACAAAAAAAATAGTAAACTTTCATGATCTTCAGTGTGTTGAGTTGGTGAATTTAGGGGTTTTGTATGTTTTTATTTGTGTTATGTGCATACTTGATCTATTCTCCACATTTGCTCCTTTTTCTTGTACATCTTGAATTGATTATCGTGATCTCTCGATCCCCATCTTTTGTTTTGAAGATGGCAAGCTGGAGTAATTTTTATCCAAATTTTACAGATTCTCCTTCTTCTCAGTAAGGCCACCTCCATTTTATCAAGAGAACTTGCTCCTGATTTTTCTTTTTGTCCATATCCACCTCATCCATAGTTTTAGGCATCGAATTTTGATTATTTTCCACACTCACCATCACATTGCCCACCATCTCACCCACCCGATACTGAGATGTTGGATTCACCTCTCATGGACATCACTCTTGAGTGCATGACCTGGGTGACGGAGCAAATGAAGAAGAGGATAGATGACCTCACTAGCATAAAGAAGAGCCACATTATCGCTTCACCTTCTTGAACCATGGATTCACGAGAGGACACCCATGAGAGCTTGCAATTACCCAAAATACAAAAAGTGAGAAAAATATAAAAATTAAAAATTAAAAGGGGAGATACTTGGCTGAGTCGGCTTGTAATGAGAGGGCACCCATGCCACATTCCTTTCCCATACATACATTCGTCACAGTTCCTACCTCCTTCACCCCAAGGATGATAATTTACAGACTGCTCTTAGTCATTTTTGTGAATATGATGATTCTGATCTCTTCTCTATTATGGAAGAGAAAGAAAATCTGAAAAAGATGTTGACCAACCCTGAAGTGGAGGCGACTAAGCGGGATAATGTTGATGCCCCACTTCGAAAGTCCATGAATCAAATGCATGTTCCTACAACTAAGAAAAGAAAGAGATGACGCAGAGCCGAGCAACACCTTCTTACCATGGCTACTACCCATGCCATCACCCACTGCTTGTCTACTAGGAAAGGGGACAGTAGTACACCCCTCGATAGATGTGTCATTTCTGAACACCATTGTGATCACACTCTCCTTAACGGAGGTGCATTGATTAATACAATGCCTTTCTCGCTCGTACAATAACTCAATCCGGGGGCTCTACAGAGAACCAGGATGATTTGTCAATTTGTTGATGGATTAAGAGGCTAAGGCCATTCTTGAAAATGTTGTCATTCATATCCAGGGCATGAGCTTTACTGTATATTTTGTTGTGTTACCCATGGAAACCTCCATTTTTGTGGAGCACACTCCAATCATCTTATGTTGACCCTTTCTTGCCAGCATGAGAGTCGTTATTGATTGCAGATCTGGAGAGATACGCTTTCGTTCTAACAATGAGAATGTATTGATTGAGAAGATCAGTAAATCCACTACCATCCTGGAACCAACATCTGATGAGAGTATACTTGTGCCAGCCGGCCTCGAGAACTATGACCTATCTGCAAATATCAGAGAGGTTTGCTTTATCATAGATGATATTGAGACTCGAGAATTCCTCTTCAGGGAGGAAGAATCGGAAAGCATAGGCCTTGGAGCTCCCTCTTCCCATTTGTTGTGAATTGTTGATGAGATCTGCAGTATTTACACCATAGACACCTTAGTGTAGAGGCCAAACGTAGGAGATACTTCCCAAGACAAACCTAACCATACTACTTCATCCAATGAGTTCATTCCTTTACATTTTGAGATCGATGAAGATCTACCCCATGTCGATTCTGATCGGGTTGTCTTAGTTGGTGACCTGATATCGACTTGCATGTTGTCAGATCCATTCCTCAACGGTTGTGCAAGAGGGTATGCTTTCTACCTTCTTGGTCATTGTATAGCCACATCATATATTTGCTTTTGTTTCTTTCCTTCTGCCTACTGTTTCCCTCATCCACCCCAATCCGTATGTTGTGCCTTGCTTAGGATGAACTTTATCCAAAACATAGGGGAGGGGGATGAGTTGAGGGTTCTTTTTTCATTATGTTTCATCACTCGTGTTTTTACCTATGCTTATGGATCTCTTACCTAAATTATAGGGGGATCGATGCGTACCTTCCCGCAACGTATTTTTTCTTTTTATCGGCTTATTCCTACCCTCACATGTATCCCCTCTTCTTGGTATTTTGTATATATTTAGGGATATTTTACCGTAAGTATAGGTGAGACATGCCTAGCCAATGATTTGTTCATTCCCACCCTCAACCCTTCCTACCTTTGGTATAAAATCTGATATACATAGGATTAATTGATCCTATGTATATGAAGGATGGTCGACTTCTCATTCATCATTTTTTAGTTGTGTTAGTATAGACATTCCATACATCGCATGAGTTATGTCTTCCTATTTATCTCTAACCTATGAGGACATACCTCAAGCTAAGTATAGGGGAAACGTTTATACGTTGTATATACTTTATCCATAACTTGTAATTTGTATTTTTTTAAAATGTGGCTAACTAATAATAATTAAACACACATCAAATTCTCTGTAATTACGATTGATAAGCCAGTTAAAAATATTTTTGAAAAATGTTTAAAAAATTGTTGGAAATTTTTTTGAAAAATCCTATGAAACTATTTGGAAAATATTTTGTAAAATGTTTTCAAACCTTTGTAAAAATCTTTTGCTTGTATAAATTTCTTTTATTTGTGTGAATAAAAGGTTTTGAATATCTATTTGCAAACGGTTTAGAAAACAGTTGCAAAAATACTTTGAAAAACCTATACATAGTGTTTGTGAAATCTTTGAAAAAGATTTTCAATTTTCTTATATACATGCAAAAATTATTTGTCAAAATTACTTGGAAAAATAAGTTTTCAAATTTTTTGTTAAAATATGCATAATTGAGGCAAATAAAAACTCTTAACAAACCCTATAAATAAAAACTTGTAAAAATAACTTAGTTCTTGTGAAATACTAATGTAAATTCTTAAATCCACTTCTTGTAAATATAGAAGCACTCGTATGTAAATATCTACACATAATTCTTTAACTAACATTTATTCAAAGCCCTAAAAATTGCAAAATTTAAAAACTTGTAAAAACTTAAATAATTCAAAACTATAAAATTTTAAAAAAATATTTTCAAAACCCATAAAAATTTGCAATACATTTTCAAAAAAATCAATAAAAAGTTCAAAATCAGAAAATTGCTTCAAAAAATATTTTCTTGCATTGTGCATAATGATGAGCGGCCTCTCGACTAGGGTTAAGTATCAAGAAATATCAAGGTCGTTGCGACTCCAATCAACAAGCCAGGCTGAATCAAGAAAAATAAACAACAAACAGATCAAAAATCTCATAAAATGAAATAAACATTTCAGTTTTGGAAAAAAATATGTTTTTTAATACAAAAACAAAATCAACAAACAAGGGAACACCATAATCTTTTTGAATTGTTAATTAAGGCTAAAAATCCTTGGAAAATTAAGATGAAAGTATTTTTCGATTTTTAAGTTTTTGAAATATTTTTGGTAATTTTCTGGGCATTTTATATTTTTTTCGTAATTTTGTAAAAATCAAATAGTGACTAAAAATGTAAACAATTCAAAGCCAAGATTAAATTGTAAGTTAAATATATCTAAAATGCCTTAAAATCCTCGTCAGAACTTTTATAGAAAATAATAAAAATCTACAAATATGAACTGAAATGACAATTTTTTTTATTTTTCTTGGATTTTATATAATTTTTATAAGTTTTTAGGTGTTTTATAATTTTTAGGAAATTTATGAGGAGTTTTCAAACAAAATCAAAATTGTACCTCAATCACACAAAAACACACTAAGAAGATTTTTTTTGGAATTTTTAGACAAATTTACAATTTTTTGGATTTTCAAAAATAGATGGGACACTTTTTATAGACTTTTGATTTTCAAAAATAATAAATACAAAGGAACTAACCCACAAAAATTACACTAAATACTACACATCAACAGGAGTCGGTGGTAATTTTTAGATAATTTTTAGGATTAATTTGATATTTATTAAGTCCAATATACAAGTGTAATTAGGTACAATTTACAGGAACATGTATGCAAAGAAAGTAGTTTGAGGGGACAATCAATAACATCCAATAAAACCTAGGGGCTACTTCTGCAAAAATTCCAACTTAATTCGTGCACATGCTCTATCCTCTACGTACAGGGGTATAAATGCAATTATTCAAAACATTTCATTCATTAGCTAAAAGCAACATAGTTTGAAACAGATCACGCAGATAACCCCAAAATGCACATGATCATACATGACTTCAACTGATAGGTCTAAAATGCAAATATTCAAAAATACAAGGTCTAGACAACAAAAGTACTTAACTACAATGTTTATTTATAGATTAAAACTAAATGCAGAAATAAACAGGGGCTAAAAGTAAATATACCCTTTGAAGACACGTGCGTGGCACGTCGGGACATGTGACGTGCTCTCGAGGTAGCGACATCTGACGGCTCTGATCTGATCTGCTAGAGATGTGATGGTGAAGGCACTTGGCGTAGGCGTACGAATCTAATCGTGTCAAATGATATCAGATGGCACATGGAATGTCGGCCTTGATGGTCGTTAATCGTGCATCTAACACCTCTAACAAAAGGGGGTGGTTGAACGGTGAGTATGCAATGTGGCAGGAGTGGTCCTGATCTGACGACGGCTGAAGATGGTGAAAGAACACCACCTTGGGCGACATTCAATCCACCAATGGAGGCAATCCACTACTCTAATGAGGTCACCAAAGGGTTCTGTAGTGTTCCGAGGTGCTCCGCTTCCGATGGACGGCTCTGACAGAGGCGATGACTATGAATGGGTATGATAGTGGATGCTCCTTCTGGAGCTACTCTGCCTTAGCAGGAGAGGCTCCAAAGTGATCTCCAAGCGTGCTTGCATACCTGCAAGGGGAAGAGAGGGCTCGGGGCTACCCTTCGGCCCTGGTATTGCTTCAAAGGGTAAGGGAAGTGGTGGTGGATAATGATTGACCTCCCACGAAGGCGTGAGAAGGAGGTTTGATCCTAATCTCGACTCTATGGTCGAGTCTCAAGATGGTTGGGTTGCATAAGAGGGTGCGGAGTGAGATGTAGCGTAGATCAGAGCAGGTAGGTGTAGGGAACGGGGCTTCGACTAGTTGGTCGGAACAAGTGAATGTCGGCGAAGATGAAATGAAAAGATGAATCGAAATGAGAAATGCAATGGATATGAGCGGTACCTGAAGATACTGAGTTGCTCAGCAAATTCAGGCGAAGGTGGGGGGTCAGGTCTTGGCATCAACCAAGCTGCAACTAGCTTGGAGGCTTCATGTGACGACGCTTCGGTCACCTCATGAGCTACAAGTCTCCAGGAGCTTCCTAAGGATCTTGAAGGGTTCCTATGCTGGTTGTCACTTCAACGAAGGTATTTAGGAGGGAATGGGGGGCAAGGGATGAGCTGCCCTTCAGTGGAGGCTGATGAGAGATTTTATACGTGAAAAGAGGGTCTAGAAAGCTCAGTGCGGAGCTTGGAACCCTAAGGAGATAGGGATAATCCTAGGTATTTGCGAGGATTACGAATGTCTAAGGAATCACGGGACCAAGAATTGAGGTGAGAGGTGGTCGGAGTCGGGTGGGAAAGAAGGGAGAACACGCTCCGGCGAGAAGGTGGGCGACGCGACCTAACTTGGAAGGCGGTGTTAACTGGAGTCAACAAATCCTCTGGACCAATTAGAAAATAGTATACACAATATTTGGAAATTCAATAAAAATTAGCAAATGAATTTAAAATAAAAAGTATATAAAATAAAAATGTTTATTAATTTTCAAAGTACTTTTCTATAATTCTTAATTACTTTTTTGAAAAATAAATAAATGTATATATAATATATAGTATTATATATAGGTATAATATATCTATGTATTATGTACAAGTATTTATATTTTAATATTTTTACACAAATATTCTTATATAGTGTTTTATTTATTTATAACATAATTTCAGAAGTATAAATTATTTTTTTTATTTTTACAAATTAATATGGGTATATAATGAATGTAATATATACTAGTGTGTTTTGTACAAGGATTGAAGGATTTTATTTTTATTTTAATTTATTTTTCTGATTTTCGTTTTATTTTTATATTGTTTCTAGGATTATATACAATGGTGTAAAAATAGTAATTTTATTTTATTTTGTCAAAAAATAGTTATATATATAATATGTACAAGTATAGGTAATATACACAATACATAGTAAGCCCTATCTCTCTCTACTTATTGTATTTTACGATCAGGTCAAGACATTACCTTCTCTTGGGGTTTGGATCACTCTATATTTATTCTAAATACCTCATTCCTTTTTCTTTTCCTTTATTCTTTTTTTCTGCACAAAAAGATGCTAAGTAATGTAATATTAACACAAGCATGCATATTACTAAATTATTATATTTACAGATATTTGAATGATGTTTTGCCAAGAAAAAGAGCTAAAATTAAAGAACAAAGAGTGAGAATCTGGGATTCATCACTCCCTTTACTTTATCCTTGCTAGTCCCTTAGCAAACACTTATTTGAAAAATAAGTGAAACATAAAAAAGAATTAAAAGAAAAAGAATTGATGTTGGATATTAACCTTGCCTTCATTAAATAGAAGTATGGAGCTCAGTCATACCTTTAGATTATTATTTTGTCATAACCTTATTGGGACATAGGTTTAAGACTCAACAGCTTCTACGTTCCACAATGCTATAGTCAAATCTCCTCAATAAACTAGTCCAGAACAAGTCTACATATGCAAACTCTAATGACTATGCATCTTTCCTTCTACTGTGGAAGTGATATGTAGCTCCCCACCTTAGAAATGATAAAGAAACAACCTCTCTCAACATGGTAACTCTGATTCCCTAGTCCAGCAACTCTTTCCTCGAGGAGCAGGGTATTCCCTTCTAAGTTCAAGTACAACCAGCTCAAGAAGAGGGGAAAGAAGAGAATTGACTGTGATCAGTGTAGCCACGTATCCCTGGGTGCCTAACCAATGTAGCTAAGTCTCCCACTGCAAGCTTCCATGAAATGGAGGTAGAACACATAAGCTTTGCTTATTCACTATGTATACTCAGGCACGCATTTTATTTTCAATTAGACATGTCCACTTTTTCTTGAAGTTTTTCTTATTTTTGCACATTTTTTTAATGTGCACATATACAACATATTTACATGGTGCACCATATAAATGAGGAGTTTTTCTTCTTGAGTCAGTAGACTATCCCTCTTTTGAAGCATTATTGCAACCCACAACTCATGTCTTTAGACCTCAATGCTACTAGACCAGGTTGAGATGCACGTCCCTCCCTAAAGGAAGATGAGAGGTTCTGCCTAGAAGAGCTACCCTCGTATGCTACCCCAAGCCAAAGAATTCAGCCTCCTCACCACATCATCCCTGTGGAGCTATGTGTAAGGTGTTGGTCCAAGTAAAGCCATTGTCTCTGAGAGTCATGCGTGCATTGATATGTATTCTACTTTGGATCATCAAGATGACATGTGAACATAGACTAGTGGACTCAAAGAATTAAGGCACTAATGGACCTGAAAAGTCATAACCCCAAATCCTATAAGGTTCCTCTAAAGTTAGGTGGATTAAGATCTTAACCAAGCTCTATTTTCCAATTTTATTCGATACTAGTTTAAATGTCAACTATGATTCAGAAGAATATACAAACAAATATGTACAACAACTCTTTTTTGCAATTTTGCAAAATTTTATGAAAAATATTTGAATGTAAGGAAAAAGGGTAAGTTTCTGCAAAATATTTACAAACTTTTATAAACAAACTTTTGCCAACTTTTTATTTTTCAAACATTTTTCAAAAATTTTGTACTATATATATAATTTTGATACTACAAATATTTACAAACTTCTACCATCAAAACAATTTTGCAAACATTTGTAAAAAAATAATATTTACAAAAAAACTATTTACAAACAAGTATGTACACGAAAGAATTTTATATGCAAGAAAAAATTTAATATTTTTGTGATTTTTAATTTGTGATTTTAGCCATTTTATTTATTAACATAATCACACAAAGTACAAGTTATGGCTAAAGTATATATACAATATATATGGCACCCCTTATACTTAGCTCGAACGATGTTCTCAAATGGATCAAAGAGCGATGAAAGGAAGACTTAACTCGTACTGAGTATTGGGAAGTGATAAGAATGCTATACTACGATGACGAATAAAAGAACGTAATGAATAGAAGTCGGTGATACCCCTATACTTAGGATCAAATAATCCTAAGTATAGAAGTCTTTACACTAGGGGAAAACCGAGGGTTACAATGTACAGGGTCTACCTCCCTGATACTAAGGGTAAAATATCCCTAAGTATAGGCATCAAAACAGAGGTAAAAAGAATCAAATAGGTAATCAAAAGTCTGGCACCCCCAATAATTAGGGTGAAATACACCTTAATTATAACATAATCATAATATGAAGATGGGGTGTTACACAAAAGAATGTGCGATATGGACAACTAGATCTATACCGTTGCGGGAGATAAATGATAATCAGGCACGAGATGCTAATGATGTCAGTCAAAGACCACATCTCATGCAAAATTAATAGGGGCAACGTCAACGATCAACGCATCATGATCTAGATATGGCTTTAGTCGCTGACCATTAACTCAAAAGGTGGATTCAAATGATAAATCAAATATATCAATACTCCCATTGCCATGCACCTTTCGGACCAAGTATGGTCCCTTCCATTTTCTCTGCAACTTCCCTAGAAATAATCTGAACCTAGCATCAAATAGCCATACTCTCTAGTTCGGCTCAAATTGTTTATGGTTGATATGAGAATCATGTCGTATCTTCACTTTCTCTTTGTATTGTAGGCAACTCCAAAAGGTTGTGTCTCTAAACTCCTCCAGGGCTACCAACTCTGCTTTCCTCTGATCTTCTATACTCTTAGGATCCAGTAATAACTCAGTGACTACCCATAGTGACTTATGCTTGATCTCCACAGGTAAATGGCATGTCTTGCTATAAACGAGATGAAAGGGAGATGTACCCAAAGGTATCTTGAACGTAGTCCGATAAGCCTGTAGGATTGAGTCCAAAAGTTGTGACCAATCCTTTTGGTCCGGGTGGACGACCTTCTGCAATATAGTCTTGATCTCTATGTTCGATACTTCAGCAAAACCACTGGTCTGAGGGTGATATGGAGTGGCAACTCGATGGTCAATGCTGAACTCGTTAGCAAGGGCCCTTACTTTGTCATTGAAAATGCCTCTGACCACCCTTATTAGTTCAACCGAATTATCAATCAAATTAGGTTTGTCGTTCATTGCAGTCATGTAATCGAGACTTCGTCAAAAACTACTCATATTTAATGTTCTATTAAATGCGAGCAGTGAATTTTTTTTACTTAGGCAAGCCAAAGGTCGAACTCAGGGAGGCAACTTTCTCCTTGGATTAATTTTAAGTTAATTTTGATGTTAGATTTTCAGGGGGGATGTTTTTTTAGTCTTTTTATTTATTTTTATGCAAATAAAAGAAAGACGATGCAATTTCAAGCCAAATTTTAAGGTTAAATTTGAAAGATAGTCAAATTAAGTCCAAAATTAAAAAACTTGGCCAGATGATGAAATGCAATGAAACTATGTGACTACAATTATTTTGGAATTTTTAGACTCTATTTGAATTAAATATGAATTTAATATGGATGCAGGGTAGTTTTAGCAAAATTAATTTTAATAAATACCAAGACACATTATTTTTAGATATAAAAATTATCCTAGATATATAATGTAAGAGGAATCTAGGAAAATTAATAAACCTAAAGAATGATGTAAATTGGACCTATTAAAATCAATTAGTCAAAAGACTAATGAATTTATTTAGGCCTCGTGATGCGTGCAAATGCTATGATTTTTGGGCACAATGTAGAGCAACTTAGACTAAGTCTAATGTGATTTTATGGTGATTTTTGGAGCAAGAAATGAATTAATAATGAATTTCAAGCACACTGTGGGCAAAATTATGTCAAATTCCACAAGAATAATATTATTAAATTCTATGAAGCTCACAAAAAAATGACACGTGTCACAACAGATAAAGAACAAGTTAAACTACAACATACAATTTTTGGAATTAAAAAAATGATAAAAAAAGGAATGCCTAAATATGCGTGCGAACACAAGGACCAAAATACAAAACTTGAGATAAATTTGCTTCAATTAAAACATGCGTACAGGGACTAAAGTGCAAATACATATAATGCTGGGGGCATAGATGTAAAATTTCCACAAGAAAACGTGCTCCTCACGTGTCACGCCTCGTAGGGACTGATTTGCAATTATTGAAACTTGTAGGGGCCTCTATGAAATTTACCAGTAGGCATGTGAGGTACATGTGAGATGCTAGGTTCGGGAGGCATAAGAGGCTTGGAGGCTTTGGAGGCTCGAGCGTTGCTTCGATACTGCTTCGGGTGCTCCGAGCCTAGGGTCAGTGATGAGGTTCGGAGTGCGCTAAGTGGCAAGTGCTGGACCGTTAGACCTGGAGAGATCCAATGGCTACTAGATATGAATGTAGGGCGCACCTAGGAACCATCAGATCAATATAGATCTAACAGTGGCAATGGCTTCTCGAGCGAGGCGACATGGTGTGACGCTAGACGTTGGATCAAGATGAATCCAACGAAGGCTGGAGCCACTGGCAAGGGGCAACGTAGTTGCGTAAGGGTCGTTAGATCCTAGTGATCCAATGGAGGCGGGCGTGGGGCAACATGGTGCGATCGGGACCGTCCAATCAAGGGGATCGGATGGTACCTACTTATCTTGTTCCTCAGGTCCGTCGCCTGCTGCGGCGGACTTGGAAAGGCTCCGGTGAAGGGGTCCTCGCTTCGGCACCCTCCCTCGTGATTGGTGAATGTTGCTGGCACCTCCTACAGAGCTCAAAGTGGTCGTGGATGCGTGGCGGAGCCGCCGGAGGCTCTGGATGGAGCTGGGGAGGTCCATAGGATGAAAGCGTCAAAGATCGAGTGAGCTCCGGTGGCGCATCTGACCAGTGACAAAAAGCATTCCTGCAGGATTAGATCGTGCCAAAAAATGGGAGCCCGTGCTCGTGGGATTACGTGTGTGTGCGGTGAGGCCTGAGGGTGGGGTGAAAGCGGTCCGGTTTGCTTCTCCGTCGGGAAAGCAGAGCCTTGGTCGGAGCGGAAGTTCCATATGTCGTCGGAGCGATGGAATGGTGCGCAAAGATCAGAGCTTCAAGGCAATGCTCGGTGGATAGTTGGTGGAGAGTGGAATCGATCGGAGAAGGTGGGAAAAAGGAGAGAAAAATCAAAGGAAATAAGAGGAAGATCAGAGATGAAATGGAGGGGTCTACCTGGGGATTGGAAGCTCGAAGGATGCTCCCGGGTTGGGAGGGTTGGGAGAGGGCCCAACTCGTTAGAGGAGCTGCGACACGGTGTGGCTCTGTCGTGGATCTCGTCGGAGGTGAAGACCTGTCGTCGCTCACTTTCACTCGTAATTGCTGTCACCAATGGGTAGCTAGAGCACTAGTATACCTCTTGCTATGGTGGATCGGGTGGAAGTTTGTCGGAGTCTGGGTATTTATAGGAAGGAGGAGGAGGTCCAGGAGATGGAGGTGTGGGGTTCGTTGTGTGTGTGGAGCTAAGAGGAAGGGGATCATGGTGGTTGTGGGTCCTGGCGAGGATGAGTGATATCGGGGCTACGTCGTGGGGGTGTCGATGGGCGGAGATGGTGGTTGTAGTGGCGTAAAAAAAAGAAGGGATGGAGCAGACGTGCGGTGAGGTGACGTGAGCGACATGTTTGCAGAAGGAAGAAGACGACGTCATGGTCGTTGGATTTCGCTATCCAACAGCCAGGAGACGGGCGCGAGGGAAGGGTAGTGATTAGATCTAGAGATCACGATCGGATGGCACCAGGCACACCACATGGCAGGCGGATGTTAAGCGCCACGGGCGGTGGAGATTTAATCATAGACAAGGATCGGAGGGCTAAAATGAGGTGGGGATGGGTGGCTGCAATCTAATCACCAGGACTAAGATCCAAGGGCTGGGATTTATGCAGGACGGGATGGCCGAGATTTGTGGATGTAAAGGAAAATCGGGTGGCTATGGTTGATGACACGTGGCGATAGGAGGTGGAGGTGCTGGCGAACGGCTTAGATTTGATATGGACTTGATCGGTCGGTCAAGAATTGAAGCTGCATAAACGGATGAGATTTGGTGGGAGATGAGGCCATCGGACGATAGAGAAAGAGGGGTGCGTGGCACGTGATGAGTAGGGGTCGTGTGGCGCAACCAGAGGGCGCCACGTGGCCCAATCTGAATGGTTGAGGAAGAATGTGAAATAAGAGGGAGAAAATGGCCAAATTTGGAAAAACTCAAAACATGAAAGTTGTATATCTCGACGTGATCTACAAGTTTCATGTTGACCAAAAATGGAAACAAGGTCATATAAAGTAATAAAACATAAAGGTAGAAATATACATACATATGAGGGCCCAAAACCCATGTTTTGCATACGAGCTTCGATTTTAATGAAATTGGTCTCATTTTGAAGGTCTCTGAATGTGTATTATTTTAAAAGTGAGTAGACCTATATCGAAGGTTGTAAGAGAGAGATATGTGCATTCTAAGGTCCATGGCCTCCAACTTGGTTTAGGGTTTTATTGGTCAATTATTCAAGTTGACATTGTTGCTATTTTTCTTACGTTATAGTTAGTAATATATACAATATAGAGTGAATTTATGGGTTTTAGGGTTAGTGTAAAATATATCAGATAGGTGATTTTTACAAATGGATTTGCCTTCCTATTTTATGTAGATGCGAAAATTAAAATGCAGATGTTATTAATGCTTGCATAAATGCTAATTATGCAATATTGGTGGAAATATGCCTCTAATTACTTGGCAACAATGCTCTATTTTCAACTTTAAGAGTGATGAATCACAAATTCATCAGTCATTAATAAAGTGAGTCCCCGCGAGGGTAGGCAACCATAGGCCAGATTGGAGCACTTTTTGTGATGTCCTCCTCCTAGAATGATGTCCTCCTGCCTCAAGCTTGAAGTAGTATGTGAGGACGTTGTAGTGCTCCTCTTGAGGAATACACTGATGCCAGACGCTATCCGCTCCTTCATGAAAAAGGATGGGATCCTCCCAATGGTATGACTTGACCTTCACAAGGAAAGTCTCAAGCTCCTGTCTGGACCAACACTTTGGAACTTTCTTGGCGACAAGAACAATATCAGCGTACCATGGGAGCAAGGCGATAGCATGGATCGCCTCGTTTGGGAAGGGCTCTGTAGTAGGTGCCCTCTGCTCTGAATCCTCAAGGTTCTCTAAACAGGAGAGGTGATCCACCACCACATTCTTGACTTTGGGCTTATCATTAATCTCAATGCAAAACTCCTGGAATAGAAGGATCCATCTGGTCATTCTAGCTTTGCCATCCTTCTTTTCCATTAGGTACCGGATGGAGGCGTGGTCTGTAAAAATTGTAACTTGGGATCTAAGAATATAAGATCTGAACTTGTCTAAAGTAAAGACTAGTGCTAGCATCTCCTTCTCTGTAACAGTGTAATTCCACTGAGCGACATCGAAAGTCCGGCTAACAAAGTGAATGGCATAAGGTAATCCATCCCTCCTCTATCCTATCACAGCCCCAATGGCAAAATCATAAGCATTTGTTAGGATACCAAATGGGAGAAACCAATCAGGTGGCTGAAGGAAAGGAACCTCGACAACTAATCCCTTGAGAGTCTCGAAGGATGCTCAACACTTATCATTTACAACGAACTCGTTCTCTTTCGTCAGGAGATGAGTTAGCGGTCAGGCAATACAACTGAAATCCTGAAAGAATCGTTGATAGAAAATGACATTCCCCAGAAAAGACCGCAACTGTCGCAGGTTGGACGGTGGATTCAGTTTCTTGATGATATCCACCTTGGCCAGATTGACCTCCACACCCTTGTTGGAGATGATATGGCCAGGCACCGTCCCCGAATTCACCATGAAGTGACTCTTCTCCGAAGATAGTGCAAGATGGACCTTGATACAATGCTGAATTACGTGGTCTAGGTAGTCAAGACAAGCATCAAACCCATCATTGTAGATAAAAAAATCATCCATGAAGACCTCTAAGCAATCACCCACCATGTTTGAGAAGATGGACAACATGCACCTTTGGAATGTAGCAAGGGCATTTCATAAAGCAGATGGCATACATTTGAAAAAATATGTCCTAAATGAATAGGTGAATGTCATTTTCTTTTTGTCTTTGGGCGCTACGGCCACCTGGTTATAACTGGAATACCTGTAAAGAAAATAATAATAACTCTTCCCAGCTAACCTCTCGATAATATGATCAATAAATGGAAGTGGGAAGTGATCCTTCTTGGTGGCCTATTTTAATCGTTTCTAGTCCACACAGACCCTCCACGAAGTCGGTACCCGAGTAGGTATCCCCTCTCCAGACTCACTCACAACTGTAGTGATACTCGTCTTCTTGGGTACTACATGTAATGGACTAAACCAGTTGGAGTTAGAGATGGGGTAAATAAAATCGGTTCCCCACCATTTTGAAATCTACTTCATGAACACATTTCGAAGATTCGTGTTCAGCCGTCGTTGGAACTCACGCTAGGTCCTAGCATCCTCTTCGAGATAAATATGGTTGGATCACATGACCGGACTTATACCCTGAAGATCGGCTATGTTCCATCCAATCACCTTTGGGTTTCTTTCAAGAACCTCCATCAAACAAGATTCTTACTCTCTAGTCAAATCCGTTGAGATAATGATTGAGTACATCTCTGGCTCACCTGCAAGGAATCTATACTTCATCGACCACGATAAGGTCTTCAACACATGACAACTAGGAGCTGGAAAATCTGGATTCTGAAAAGTCTGAGTGAAGGCAACCAGATCTACTTGGGAGAATTCTCATTGTGCATGAAAATCTGGCGAAGACGACCCTGCTAGTATCTCGATAATCTGTGCTGGCTCAATCTCCACCCTAGATGTTGGCTCTGTGGGAATCAGAAATGGAAAATAGTCATCAAACTCATCCATATAAATGTCTGAATCCGAGGGATCTGAATTATAAGAACAAGAAATAAACTCTACTTCGCTATCTGGACCATGACCACCTGCCTCAAATGTGTCCTCTGCCAAGAGTGTGCTCTCCGAACTCTCATCTGCCAGAATCTGTAAATCCTATGTATCTGAAGGTGTGACAAAGGCTCGTGCTGTCGTGTCTGACCATACAACTTCATCATTAGTGATCACAAAGTCTCACTCCTGGTGGACGTCTTGCTCTACATCTGTCATCTGCTCTGTGTCGCTCAACTGCTCGAAGCAGGCTGAATATCTAGCTCTGGTCTCCTCGATCATCTCTATTTGTACACTCTCGCCCTTGACGCGAAAGTATACCTTCCCACTATCATGGTCCGACATTGCCATAGTTGTGGCTAAGAATAGGCATCCTAGAATGATGGGGGTATCTGTCATAGATTCCAGAATCTCCATGTCCAGTACAACAAAGTCCACAGGGATGTTCAGACTCTGAATTGTGGTGACCACATCCTTCAGTAATCCATTCGTCCTTTTTATATATCTATCAGCAAACTGAAGGATTGTCCTGCTCTATCAAAGAGGTCCGAACTCGAATTGGTCGAGTAAGCCTACCGGAAGAAGGTTTATGTAAGAGTTGTTGTCTAATAGAGTTTGAGCATACTTTTGCTCATGGACGTGGCATCTAACATATGGAGCTCCCATATATGGCCTCTTGGCTGGCAATCGGTTCTGAATGGCGAAGCGGGAGGCACGAGTGAGCACATGGATCTCTGCATTGTGGTTCCTTCTCTTCCTACAGATGGTGGTCTTCTCACTCAAATTCTTCTGGAAGAGAGATATGTGCTCTAATGTTGTTGTAGAGTCAGATGAATCTAGAATCTATCTATCATTTTTTGGGTGAACTCTAACTGATGTCTCTTTATTGGATTTTCTGTTTTATTCCCCTTCACGAAGCGAAATGCTTGAGGAAAGGGGATAGCTAGACCCTCTCCAGAGAGATTAGGGTCAAGAATAAGCTCCTATGTAGGTGAAGATATAGAATACATATTGCTATCATCATGAAACACATATGGACTCAAAGAAGATGCCAGAACCTTTCCTTTATTCATATTTTTGTTCCTTTCTATTTTTCCATTTTTTTGGGTTTTTCTAGAACTGTCATGAAATACAACAGAAGGTAACACATCTGAAGTAGAAATTGGTGGCATCAGCACCACCAACAACATTTGTCTTCACAGCGTCAGTACCACGCTCTGGCACAGCAACTGGAAGAATGTTGGCCTCAGTACGATCGATTGCATCTGGAATCACGACAGCCTCAGGACTGTTGGCTAGATCTACATCTTTTGAGGCTTCAATTCCACCGTCGTCATCTTCACGAGCGACATTAGAATCGCTATCCCCCCCCTTCCAGCTCTCCGGAATCTCCATGTGGTCGTCGCTCAGACGAGGCGCCACCGACTGGCATCCTACTGCTCCTAAGTATCACAAAGTCAGCATCAAACATATACGAAGATATATCACCCAAAGTATCACTAGGAGTGGTATTCTATGTAAATTGTACCTGCTCAGTCTTCCTCTACAGATTGTTCGGGTTTGGTTCAATCTGAGCGGGTATGGAGGCCTTTCCCTTGATGATCTCCCTCATCGTCTACCAGAACTCGTCCATCTCTCGTCGAAAGGATGCATGCTGGTCTGAAAGTAGGCAGGCAAGGTCATCAAGGGTCGGGTTCTCATCAACAGGTCCTTGAGAACCGGATGGGTTGCCTCGCTAGAGATGAGGTTGAGTCTGCTGATAGTGAGGAGGAGGCTTGGAGTACATTTGATAAGGATGTTGTTGTTGCCTCCACTGTTGTCCCTAATATGAGGGATGAGGACCCTATTGGTGTTGCTGCACATACTGAGAGTGATGGGGCTATTGTTGTTGTTGGCTGCTCTGCCCTCCCTGAGCTGGAGGTTGTTGTTGGGATGAGGTATCTTTGGTAGACCATCTGACTCTGGGATGTGATGAACCGCGGATCTACCCTTTTTAATGGTCGAATTGACTTTTCGATGCAGTAGATAAATCTGGATCGATCAAAAATAACGGCACAAATCCATGAATCGTTGAATGAATTTACGTGCGATTTTATGTTTGTTTAGCCTGGGCAAGCCCCAGGGTCGACTCAAGGAGGCAAAGGAAAACCTCGGGATCAAGTTAGATTGATTAGATCGTTGTTTTCCATGTGAGATTCTTTTTGTAATATTTTTATGCAATAAATGCCAAATGCCATGATGCGAATGAACTATGTTATTATGAAAATCAACAACTTAGCAAAATTTAATTTTTAATGTGAAATTAATCCAAATTGACCAAAGTATATTTTTCCTGTAAACCTATCCAATAATTAATGCAAAATATATTTTTTTGGAATTTTTGGATTTAAAATGCACACATGAAAAATACAAACTTTTTTGGAGATTTTATGCAATTTTTCGTGCATATGATATGCAAAAATTATGATAAATTTACTGGAAGATAAACATGATGAAATGAAGCTATCTAATATTTTTGGAATTTTCTAACACTTTGTGATTTTTTTATGAATCTTTTACTGAAACAAAGCGACTGTGAGTATTTAATTCCTAATAAATCCACGAAGTTAAATTATCCAGAGATTTACCTCAAATAGATATTTCAATAAGGAATCCAGGAGAGTTGAAATTGATGAAAAATCTTATTCGTGAATTTAATTAAAAATCATATACAGAAATGGCTAAGGAGTTTATTTTATGTACAAGACAACTCCTAAATTGGACGAAATTTGGACTGTAATTAAATCATAATAAAATACATCATTCACAATTTTTTCACAATTTTTGGAGCAATAAATGACTACGTGCGAATTTCAGAGTATAGTTGAGCAAAATATCATTGATTTTTAATCTTTGATTTTTAATAAAATATCTAATGCTCACAAAAATATAAATAAATAGCCATGAGATAATGAATTAGTTTCTCTACAACATGTTATTTTTTTATCAAAAATGATGCAAAAATGACATCCAAATTAACGATCAAAGTCAGGGTTGTTCCTGCAATACTGAAAATGACAAACAACAAACAAACTGAAATGTTCCTAAGGGCGCTTTTGGAAATAGATAAACATGCAGGGAAGACTATGCAATAGTTACAATATAAAAATAAATAAATAAACCTTGAGAGCTGAACCACCCCTTTCTTTCTTCTAAGGCACGCACGCACAGGAAGAGTGGGCGGAGGCAACGAGGACGACATGGGGAGGATAGAGGACGACGCGAGGAGACGCAAGGCGGTGCCCCGGCGGCCAAAACACGAGGCGTGCAACGCAAGGAGGCTAGAGCGGGAAGGGGACGACGTTGGGCGGTGGCTACGCGGGCTGCGCGTGCGTGGGATGCGCCGCTCGTGGAGGTGGAGCGGACGGCTACGGGGCGCTGGGCGCTCTCGCCGCTGGCGGAGGGGCAGTGACAGAGCACCCCGCTCACGCACACGTGGTGTGTGGCACTGTGGCCAGCCGCGGAAGCGGTGGCGGTTGGCTAGGAGGTCGGGCTGGTGGCCTGGAGGGCGGGAAGGAGGCAGGAGCTGGGCCGCGCTCGTCGTGTGCGAGGAGGTGATGGCGAGAGGATGCGTGGGTGGCAGCCGGCTGTGCAGGTCGGCGGGTTGGCGTGGAGAACTGTGCTAGTCTGCATGGTGTTTGGGGGAACACGGCATTAAGGGGCGGAAGGAGGCGGTAGTGGCCTGGCGGCCGACCTATGGGAGCATGCGCATCCTGGAGGGCGGCTTGTAGGGGCGGTGGCCACTCTCGCCGATGGAGGGTCGGTGGTGGAGTCGAAGGCTCCTGTTTGTTTTTTTTATTTTTTTCTTTTTGTAATTTTTTTGTAAACAGTAAACAGTGGTAGATAATGGAATGACGATATGGTGGTGATGAGATGATGATAGTGGTGGTGGTTAATGATGTGTGTTTTTTTTGTGATGAACAAGATATACAGATAATGTTAGATAAAACAAAATGGAAAGATAGACAGAATGCTTACCTGTGATTCGTCGGATTGTGGAGTCATGGTATGTGGCTCCGTTGTCGCTTCAAGGAGTCGGCATGTGCTCCGAAGCTCAACGAGCATTTTGAAACTCGTGACGGTGGTGAGGACCACTGCATCTCCCCTTCGGCTTGTCGCCGCTCGACGTCGGAAGAAGGAGTTGTCACGTCACGGCTTTGACGGAGCTAGAACCTCTCTCACTCGTAGAATGACGGATGATGAGAAATGGAGGAGGGTATGAGAAAATAAGAGAGAGGAGAGGGTTGGAGAAGAAGTTGGGAGAATGGAGTGGTGGAGAGAGTGGAAAAAATGGTGGCTTGGAGTGGAAGACAAGTAAAGAAGAGGTAAAAGGGGAATAAAATAATATAAAAATAAAATAAAATAAGTAGACTACTAAAAATAACAATAATAAAATAATAATAATAAAATCCGAAAATAATAAAAAAATCCGAAAATATAAAATTGGGGTGACATGTGGCGGCTCCAGGAGCTGCCACAAGTCGCTCCTCGAAAATTCAAAAAATTAAATGTAAAGAAAAATCAAAAAGAAATAACAAAAGGATTAAATAAAAAAGTGGTCACCAAGAAAGTTGCTCATCTCAACGAGATCTTCAACTTTTGTAAAGGCCGAAAATGAAATGAAATCATCTGTACAAAATGTATTTTTGGGGCGACACCTTATAGGTATAAAATACCACATTTTTCCTTTTGTAATTTTTGTCATTTTTCAATAAGGGAAAAATTACAATAAGAATAGAGAAAATATGAGAAGAATATTTACAATTTATTCTAATTTTTTTGGATTTTTAATAATAAAGAAAATAAAAGGATAAAAATGAAGGGCAAAACAGTCAATATGTACATATACAAAAGGGCCCAAAACCCAAGTTTTGCATACGAGCTCTGATTTTAATGAAATTGGTCTTGTTTCGAAGGTCTTTGAATGATATTACTTTAAAAGTGAGTTGACTAATTCGGAGTGTATGTATGAAGATATGTGCATTCTAAGGTCTAAGGTCTCCAACTGGGTTTGGGGTTTTATTGGGTAATTTTACAAGTTAGTATTTTTTTTGATATTTTCTTTACTTAGTGTTAGTAATATATACACTATGGAGTTGATTTATTGGATTTAGAGTTAGTATAAAATATATAAAAATAGGTGAAATATGGTGAATATACATTGTGATATTTACAAGTGAATTGGGCTTCTTGTTTTACACAAATATGAATGCTAAAATGCAGATGTTATCAATGCATGCATGAATGTTAATTATGCAATATAAGTGGAAATATACATCTAATTACTCGGGAACAAAGCTCTATTTTCAACTTTTAGAGTCATGAATCACGGATTCATCAACCCCCTATACTTAAACCTTGCTCGTCCCCGACCAACTAAATAAATGCAAGAGTGAATTGTTTTTGGGTTCATACCAAGGTCATGAACAAAAGGTGAAAATTGGAGCTTGACTCGACCTTTAGATTAATTGTGTGGCGGAACCTATTGGGATCTGAACTATAGACCCAACAGACTTCAAGTTCCACAAGTCTTCTATTCAAGATGCCTGAACAGTCAGGTCAGAACAAATCCTCAAACGTAAATTTACTGATGACTATGATTCTTACTTGTACTGATGTAATTGTAAAATAACTCTCCACATCAGAAATGGCTAAGAAGCAGCCTCTAACAAGGTAACTCTAATTACCCCGGTCCAGTAACTTTTCCTCGAGGAGCGGGGTATTCCCTTCTAAGTTCAAGTGCAACCAGCTCAAGAGAATGGGGTGGAGAAAAGAATGGACAGTAGACAGTGTAGCTACCTATCCGAGGATGTCTGACCAGTGTAGCCAAGTCATCCAGCTGCAGACTTCTTGCTAATATACATACTCCGACAGGTTTTTTTTTATCTGACCTGTTCTTTTTCCTCTCTTTTTTTGAGGTTATTGCATTTTTCTATTTTTTTCCTTTTGGAACTATATACAAGGTGCAGTATGTAAATCAGGAGGTTTTCCTCTCGTGACAGTAGACTATCCCTCTTTTGAAGCATTATTGCAACCCACAACGTCCTGACCTCAGACGTCAACACTACCAGACTAGGTTGAGATGCACTACCCTCCCTAGAGGAGGACGGATGTTTCCACCCGTATGCTACTCTAAGCTAAAGGATTCTTCCTCCTCACCACCTCATCAATAAAGAGCTACATGCATTTTGCTTGTCCAAGTTAGGTCAGTGTCTAAAAGAATCATGCGTGTGCACGAGATACTCTACTTAGACTAATCAAGATGACATGTGAACATAGACTTGCAGATTCAAAGAATTAAGTCACTCGACCTGAGAAATCTTAACTCCAACTCCTATAAGGTTCCTCTGAAATTAGGTGGATTAAGGTCAAATCAAGTCCATCCTCGACATCTATTCATAACTTGGTTCAGAACCCACTAGCTTTTCACCATTCATATGCAAGATATGCAGATGAGGTGCAGATGACATGCTATGAATGAAATGCAAGAATCTTTTTTTTAATGCAAGGATGCAAAAGTAAATAAGAAGCCTTTATTTTCGACATTTTCATTTTATTTTCTATTATACAACAATTTTTAATTTGTAATAATATACATAGTATACAAGTTTTTTTGGTATACATCATATTTCACAACAAATTTTACAAAAGTATGTTTTACAAGAATTTTACAACTTTTTATATAAGTATTATATAGTAAAAAATTATACAAATTTTTTTTCAATTTTACCCACCCCGTAATTATTGCATAATATACATAAAAATACAAGAAAATACGTGAAAGTACGAGCTATGGGTAACGTATATATGTAATTTATACACGCCCCCAATACTTAGTGTGTGCTATGTCCGCAGAGCACGAAAAGCGATGAAAAAGACATAGCTCATGCTAAGCATAGGAGAGCTAAAAGTACAAAAAGTATAGAAGTCGCACCGCCCCCCTATACTTAGGCTCTGGCAACCTAAGTGTAGAAGAAGATAAAAATGTGGCGGACGAGGGCAAGAGGGGAAATGGATGAGTATATACATGGCGGGCATCGGTCCCCCCTATAGTTAGGCTCTGGTCAGCCTAAGTATAGGACAGGAGTGAGTATGAGGACTGATGTGATCTGGAGGATATACAGTGAATAGATATGGGTCACTCTCCCCCTATACTTAGGATATGGTTATCCTAAGTATAGTCATAAAATGAAATGATATGGAACTGGGGCGAGTGATTCGAATCACTGGGAAGGGAGGGAAAGAAGATATATACAAGAAAGAGTGAGAATATACAAGGATTAAGAAGGTTTGTGTCGAACCTTGTTGCGAACGCGAGGAGGTGGATAATATACATATGTGTCGTTGTCGGAATCATCCGCAGATGAATAATAGTGAGGTGTAGGGATCGTCCAACGAGGGTCGACAGACGACTGCTTGCTTAGATATAGCTTGAGAACAACCGAACTAAGCTCACTCATATAAATTACCTTGTCCGAACCAGATGAGGACTCCTCAGAAAATTCCTTCTCCGGTGTGTTGAAGGAAACTTTCTGAGTCGGTTTTCTAGAACCTGAATCAATGAGAGGGAGATGAGCGATGCGCCTTGAGAGGTTGGGGGGAACATCTCGAGGAATCAATTCTCGACTTCCTCTCACTAGATAGCCGGCTAGAAGAGGGAGCAACCGTGTTTTTATGTGGAGTCAATTTAGTCTTGGTTGTTTCCTGCACGTGGTGTGGTGCTGACCATGGGTTCCTCATCAGGAGAGTCACCATATAGATTGTAATATTCCTGAAGGGTCAGCACATGTCTCGGGAAGGTTCTAGTGGTCTCAATTGGCTTGGCATTATTGGGCTCTTATGTCGGATCATCAAAATGGTCAAGGCAATCAACAAAGGTTGTGTCCGACTTAATGATAGCTTCTAATCGTGAGTCCTCCTTAGCAGCTGTCACAGAGGTAGTGCAAGCAGTTGATGAAGTGACAGTGTGGGGAGTCTCAGAACCAACAGTCATCCAGGCAGTCGATTTCGCAGGTGTAGCAGAGAGGTGGGACTCATCTACCTCTCGATGGTCACGACTGTTAGCGGATGTGTGGGGCACCTTAGAGTAAAGTGTATCAAAGAATGGGTGAGGTCGGAGTGCTTCCAATGCTGAAAAATCGATCTCCCAAGTCTTGTAATCTTTAGTCGCTTTAGATGAGGCTAAGAACGGCTTCCCGAGAATAATCGGAGACTGGGTGACCTCTCCTTGGTGCTCAATGTCAATGACTGTGAAGTCTACCTGGAGTAGAGCACCTTGGAAAGTAACGATGACTGAAGTATTTCCTCTAAACCGTTCGATGGATCGATCAGCCAATTGAACCATCTCTCTCGACTTTGTGATTGGCTTGAGTTTGAGCTTGACAAACACAAAGGTCGGGAGGACATTTATCGGAGAGTCGTCATTGATTCTTGCATGGGTAAAGATGATGTCTTTGATTTCACATTCTACCCTAGACAACCGCTTCACTCTGCGACTCTTGGTCTTTCTCCTCATCACTAAGGACGTGGCCATAGACACTATGTGTTTCTCAGTCCTTGTTCTCGTAGTACCTGACCTCTTAGGCATCAATTTACTCTTTACAAATATCTTGAGGTCAGGGAAATGATCTATGGCATTTATTAAGGGAAGATTAAAAATCAACTCTTCATTGAGTGCTTCCCTTATGACAGGATCCAATTTTTTTAGGTCTTTTTCATTTTCAATTTTTATGTGGGTTTTGGTTTTTCAATTTTTTTGGTATTTTTGATGGGTGAATGATCAGACTCTGGATTGGAGGGTGAGGGGTTAGTAGAAGAGGGAGGTAGAATGGACTCCAGTTGTACAAACGGTGTGGATTCCCTTATGCTTGCTTGATTTTCAACATCAGATCTACTTACTTCCTTCTCCACTTTTATACCTAGGCTGGCAGAATGGACTCCACTTCCTTCTCCACTTTTATACATCGATCAAAGTCAGGGTTGTTCCTGCAATACTGAAAATGACAAACAACAAACTGAAATGTTCCTAAGGGCGCTCTTGGAAATAGATAAACATGCAGGGAAGGCTATGCAATAGTTACAATATAAAAATAAATAAATAAACCTTGAGAGATGACCCACCCCTTTCTTTCTTCTAAGGCACGCACGCACAGGAAGAGTGGGCGGAGGCAACGAGGACGACACGGGGAGGATAGAGGACGACGCGGGGAGACGCAAGGCGGTGCGCCAGCGGCCAAAACACGAGGCGTGCAGCGCAAGGAGGCTAGAGCGGGAAGGGGACGACGTTGGGCGGTGGCAACGCGGGCTGCGCGTGCGTGGGATGTGCCGCTCGTGGAGGTGGAGCGGACGGCTGCGGGGCGCTGGGCGCTCTCGCCGCTGGCGGAGGGGCAGTGACAGAGCACCCCGCTCACGCACACGTGGTGTGTGGTACTGTGGCCAGCCGCGGAAGCGGTGGCGGTTGGGTAGGAGGTCGGGCTGGTGGCCTGGAGGGCGGGAAGGAGGCAGGAGCTGGGCCGCGCTCGTCGTGCACGAGGCGGTGATGGCGAGAGGACGCGTGGGTGGCAGCCGGCTGTGCAGGTCGGCGGGTTGGCGTGGAGATCCGTGCCAGTCTGCATGGTGTTTGGGGGAACGCGGCGTTGAGGGGCGGAAGGAGGCGGTAGTGGCCTGGCGGTCGACCTATGGGAGCATGTGCAGCCTGGAGGGCGGCTTGTAGGGGCGGTGGCCACTCTCGCCGATGGAGGGTCGGTGGTGGAGTCGAAGGCTCCTGTTTGTTTTTTTATTTTTTTTTCTTTTGTAATTTTTTTTTGTAAACAGTAAACAGTGGTAGATAATGGAATGACGATATGGTGTGGATGAGATGATGATAGTGGTGGTGGTTAATGATGTGTGTTTTTTTTGTGATGAACAAGATATACAGATATTGTTAGATAAAACAAAATGGAAAGATAAGACAGAATGCTTACCTGTGATTCGTCAGATTGTGGAGTCATGTTATGTGGCTCCGGTTGTCGCTTCAAGGAGTCGGCATGTGCTCCGAAGCTCAACGAGCATTTTGAAACTCGTGACGGTGGTGAGGACCACCGGATCTCCCTTCCTCTTGTCGCCGCTCGATGTCGAAGAAGGAGTTGTCACGTCACGGCTTTGACGGAGCTAGAACCTCTCTCACTCGTAGAACGGCGGATGATGGGAAATGGAGGAGGGGATGAGAATATAAAGGAAGAGGAGAGGGTTGGAGAAGAAGTTGGGAGAATGGAGTGGTGGAGAGAGTGGAAAAAATGGTGGCTTGGAGTGGAAGACAAGTAAAGAAGAGGGTAAAAGGGGAATAAAATAATATAAAATAAAATAAAAATAAGTAGACTACTAAAAATAACAATAATTAAAATAATAATAACAAATCCGAAAATAATTAAAAAAATCCGAAAATATAAAATTGGGGTGACATGTGCGGCTCCAGGAGCTGCCACAAGTCGCTCCTCGAAAATTCAAAAATTAAATGTAAAGAAAATCAAAAGAAATAACAAAAGGGATTAAATCAAAAAGTGGTCAACAAGAAAGTTGCTCATCTCAACGAGATCTTCAACTTTTGTAAAGGGCCGAAAATGAAATGAAATCATCTGTACAAAATGTATATTTGGGGAGACACCTTATAGGTATAAAATACCACATTTTTCCTTTTTAATTTTTTGTCATTTTTCAATAAGAGAAAAATTACAATAATAAATAGATAAAATATGAGAAGAATATTTACAATTTATTCTAATTTTTTTGGATTTTTAACAATAAAGAAAATAAAGGATAAAAATGAAGGGCAAACGGTCAATATGTACAATATACAAAAGGGGCCCAAAACCCAAGTTTTGCATACGAGCTCTGATTTTAATGAAATTGGTCTTGTTTCGAAGGTCTTTGAATGTATATTACTTTAAAAGTGAGTTGACTAATTCGGAGGTTGTATGAGAGATATGTGCATTCTAAGGTCTAAGGTCTCCAACTGGGTTTGGGGTTTTATTGGGTAATTTTACAAGTTAGTATTTTTTTTTGATATTTTCTTTAATTAGTGTTAGTAATATATACACTATGGAGTTGATTTTATTGGATTTAGAGTTAGTATAAAATATATAAAAATAGGTGAAATATGGTGAATATACATGTGAATATTTACAAGTGAATTGGGCTTCTTGTTTTACGCAAATATGAATGCTAAAATGCAGATGTTATCAATGGATGCCATGAATGTTAATTATGCAATATAAGTGGAAATATACATCTAATTACTCGGGAACAAAGCTCTATTTTCAACTTTTAGAGTCATGAATCACGGATTCATCAACCCCCTATACTTAAACCTTGCTCGTCCCCGACGAACTAAAATAAAATGCAAGAGTGAAATGTTTTTGGGTTTCATACCAAGGTCATGAACAAAAGGTGAAAATGGAGCTTGACTCGACCTTTAGATTAATTGTGTGGCGGAACCTTATTGGGATCTGAACTTAAGACCCAACAGACTTCAAGTTCCACAAGTCTTCTATTCAAGATGCCTGAACAGTCAGGTCAGAACAAATCCTCAAACGTAAATTTCTGATGACTATGATTCTTACTTGTACTGTGTAAGTGTAAAATAACTCTCCACATCAGAAATGGCTAAGAAGCAGCCTCCTCTAACAAGGTAACTCTAATTACCCGGTCCAGTAACTCTTTCCTCGAGGAGCGGGGTATTCCCTTCTAAGTTCAAGTGCAACCAGCTCAAGAGGATGGGGTGGAGAAAAGAATGGACAGTAGCCAGTGTAGCTACCTATCCGAGGATGTCTGACCAGTGTAGCCAAGTCATCCAGCTGCAGACTTCTTGCTAATATACATACTCCGACAGGTTTTTTTTTATCTGACCTGTCTTTTTTTCTCTCTTTTTTTGAGGTTATTGCATTTTTCTATTTTTTTTCCTTTTGGAACTATATACAAGGTGCAGTATGTAAATCAGGAGGTTTTCCTCTTGTGCCAGTAGACTATCCCTCTTTTGAAGCATTATTGCAACCCACAACGTCCTGTCCTCAGACGTCAACACTACCAGACTAGGTTGAGATGCACTACCCTCCCTAGAGGAGGACGGATGTTTCCACCCGTATGCTACTCCAAGCTAAAGGATTCTTCCTCCTCACCACCTCATCAATAAAGAGCTACATGCATTTTTCTTGTCCAAGTTAGGTCAGTGTCTAAAAGAATCATGCGTGTGCACGAGATACTCTACTTAGACTAATCAAGATGACATGTGAACATAGACTTGCGGATTCAAAGAATTAAGTCACTCGACCTGAGAAATCTTAACTCCAGCTCCTATAAGGTTCCTCTGAAATTAGGTGGATTAAGGTCAAATCAAGTCCATCCTCAACATCTATTCATAACTTGGTTCAAAACCCACTAGCTTTTCACCAATCATATGCAAGATATGCAGATGAGGTGCAGATGACATGCTATGAATGAAATGCAAGAATCTTTTTTTTAATGCAAGGATGTAAAAGTAAATAAGAAGCCTTTATTTTCGAGATTTTCATTTTATTTTCTATTATACAACAATTTTTAATTTGTAATAATATACATAGTATACAAGTTTTTTTTGGTATACATCCTATTTCACAACAAATTTACAAAAGTATGTTTTACAAGAATTTTACAACTTTTTATATAAGTATTATATAGTAAAAAATTATACAAATTTTTTTTCAATTTTACCCACCCCGTAATTATTGCATAATATACATAAAAATACAAGAAAATACGTGAAAGTACGAGCTATGGGTAACGTATATATGTAATTTATACACGCCCCCTATACTTAGCGTGTGCTATGTCCGCAGAGCACGAAAAGTGATGAAAAAGACATAGCTTATGCTAAGCATAGGAGAGCTAAAAGTACAAAAAGTATAGAAGTCGCACCGCCCCCCTATACTTAGGCTCTGGCAACCTAAGTGTAGAAGAAGATAAAAATGTGGCGGACGAGGGCAAGAGGGGAAATGGATGAGTATATACATGGCGGGCATCGGTCCCCCCTATACTTAGGCTCTGGTCAGCCTAAGTATAGGACAGGAGTGAATATGAGGACTGATGTGATCTGGAGGATATACAGTGAATAGATATGGGTCACTCTCCCCCTATACTTAGGATATGGTTATCCTAAGTATAGTCATAAAATGAAATGATATGGAACTGGGGCGAGTGATTCGAATCACTGGGAAGGGAGGGAAAGAAGATATATACAAGAAAGAGTGAGAATATACAAGGATTAAGAAGGTTTGTGTCGAACATTGTTGCGAACGCGAGGAGGTGGATAATATACATATGTGTCGTTGTCGGAATCATCCGCAGATGAATAATAGTGAGGTGTAGGGATCGTCCAACGAGGGTCGACAGACGACTACTTGCTTAGATATAGCTTGAGAACAACCGAACTAAGCTCACTCATATAAATTACCTTGTCCGAACTAGATGAGGACTCCTCAGAAAATTCCTTCTCCGGTGTGTTGAAGGAAACTTTCTGAGTCAACTTTCTAGAACCTGAATCAATGAGAGGGAGATGAGAGCGACGTACCTTGAGAGGTTGGGGGGAACATCTTGAGGAATCAATTTTCGACTTCCTCTCACTAGATAGCCGGCTAGAAGAGGGAGCAACCGTGTTTTTATGTGGAGTCAATTTAGTCTTGGTTGTTTCCTGCACGTGGTGTGGTGCTGACCATGGGTTCCTCATTAGGCGAGTCACCATATAGATTGTAATATTCCTGAAGGGTCAGCACATGTCTCGGGAAGGTTCTAGTGGTCTCAATTGGCTTGGCATTATTGGGCTCTTATGTCGGATCATCAAAATGGTCAAGGCAATCAACAAAGGTTGTGTACGACTTAATGATAGCTTCTAATCGTGAGTCCTCCATAGCAGCTCTCACAGAGGTAGTGCAAGCAGTTGATGAAGTGAAAGTGTGGGGAGTCTCAGAACCAACGGTCATCCAGGCAGTCGGTTTCGCAGGTGTAGCAGAGAGGTGGGACTCATCTACCTCTCGATGGTCACGACTGTTAGCGGATGTGTGGGGCACCTTAGAGTAAAGTGTATCAAAGAATGGGTGAGGTCGGAGTGCTTCCAATGCTGAAAAATCGATCTCCCAAGTCTTGTAATCTTTAGTCGCTTTAGATGAGGCTAAGAACGGCTTCCCGAGAATAATCGGAGACTGGGTGAACTCTCCTTTGTGCTCAATGTCAATGACTGTGAAGTCTACCTGGAGTAGAGCACCTTAGAAAGTAACGATGACTGAAGTATTTCCTCTAGACCGTTTGATGGATCGATCAGCCAGTTGAACCATCTCTCTCGACTTTGTGATTGGTCTGCGTTTGAGCTTGACAAACACAAAGGTCGGGAGGATATTTATCGGAGAGTCATCATTGATTCTTGCATGGGTAAAGATGATGTCTTTGATTTCACATTCTACCCTAGACAACCGCTTCACTCTGCGACTCTTGGTCTTTCTCCTCATCACTAAGGACGTGGCCATAGACACTATGTGTTTCTCAGTCCTTGTTCTCGTAGTACCTGACCTCTTAGGCATCAATTTACTCTTTACAAATATCTTGATGTCAGGGAAATGATCTATGGCCTTTATTAAGGGAAGATTAAAAATCAATTCTTCATTGAGTGCTTCCCTTATGACAGGATCCAATTTTTTTAGGTCTTTTTCATTTTCAATTTTTATGTGGGTTTTGGTTTTTCAATTTTTTTGGTATTTTTGATGGGTGAATGATCAGACTCTGGATTGGAGGGTGAGGGGTTAGTAGAAGAGGGAGGTAGAATGGACTCCAGTTGTACAAACGGTGTGGGTTCCCTTATGCTTGCTTGATTTTCAACATCAGATCTACTTGCTTCCTTCTCCACTTTTATACCTAGGCAGGAAGAAATTGAGTGCAATATTTCCATGACATCTCTCAACTCTTTACCAAATGATTCATTTTCTTAATAAGTCTAGAGATGTCATCCTCCACAAAATTCTCATGACAAATTATGGGAGAGTTATGATCAATTGGAGTATACTGTTGAGATATTAGGGTCTCATACTCAACATACCTAGACTCTGGCATGTAGTGTTGGGTCGAGTATGGACCATCTAGATGGCAAATATTGGTCGAAGCCTCATATGATGAAACGAGAACTGATAAGTCTAGCTCATGAGTCTAATCTTGTGAATGTATAGGCTCTCCGAATGAAAGCTGGTTAATGGAAGCTTGATTACTTAAGTCAATCAAGTCTGGAAAATCATGATGTACAGGCTTCTCCATTCGTGTTGTTCGATCGACCAAGTTATGTCCTAAGGTCAAGTCGGGAGGTATATATGTAAATTGTGGTATGGTCCCTACTTGAGGTGAGAATGAAGTATGCGGGGGCATATAATTTTGCCAATCATCTGTCTCAGCAGTGGCTTGCTCTTCATTTGATTCTTTGATTCCTGCAAGCTCTCGAGAGTAAGAACAGTCAGCCCAAGGTGGAAGTGGATCCGGAGTGTTAGAATATGGAGTAGGTGAGAAATGCGAAGAAGTGGAGAAGTCAGTCGAAGTTCTGACTTCATAATTAGGTTGAGGTGGAACCGACCACGGGTAAAGGTCTCCCGTGGATGGCAGAGGATACATGGAAGAAGGAGAAGGTGAAGATGAACGGTATATTGTCAAGGAAAAATGACCAGAGGTCACAGGGTATGGGGACCAATATCCCGACATCTTGAAGAGGAAACGATGAATGTAAGTAGAACGAGGTAGAAAATGCGCAATTACGCAGGATAACACACACGGACAGACACGAAGACAAACGCAAGAGCAAACCTTGAGTTCACACTCAACATGGTAAAGGACCCGAAACCGAGTCCGATTAGTCTGGTTGATTTTAAGTGTGAACTTTTAGACAAGCAGCAAAGGTTATGTGGCCTATAGGGGAGTCGGCTAAAAAGCCGGATGCATCTCCCTTGTTTAACCTGTCGCCTAAGATACATGTGTCCTTCCTTTCTTCACTCCTATCCCAAGTTGATGGATTGAAAGACCATGCCCCTATCTACCTGCAAGCAGGCGGAAGTTGATGGAACTTCGCCTCGAGGGGTTACTAGCAAATTGTCGCGAAGTACCACTAGTTCATCCCTGACTACCTGTGAACAGGCAGAGACTACTTGGTACTAGTCGATGAACCTGAAAATATTCAACTCGTGATATTTGCTAGGATTAGTTGGAACGTGATATGGAAGGTGGTTATTTGGGCTCTGCCTTGATGTGTTCACACACACTCAAGTACCCTCACTCAGCCCGAAAACAAGGTCGGGGTTACTCTCCCACAAACAAGGGTTAATTTTAGTCAATTTTTTGGTCCATTTCAATTAGCTGATTTTAGACATTAGATATCACTGATATTAATCCACACAAGCAATGACGTCTATCGTCCAGTCCCAATTCCTTTATCCTAGGTTAGAAAATCGAGAGAGAGAGAGAGAGAGTCGGAAAAAGCCGATGCAATCGAGCGAAAGATGATGAATGCTTGGGTAAGAAGACTTACAATGCCTCCAGCACTCTACAATGCGGGATGCAGTACTGAATTGAAATTTTAACACCAAATTTGCAATCGATGAAAAGCCGCTCCTAGACTGGCAGTTCTATTAGCGAGTAAAGAATAGATTCAAATTTGGCTAATTGTCTTGCGGTCTAAGTGTGTCTTTAAAGTGATGTGTGGTCTTAGAAAATTACGAGCACAAGCAAATCCCAGAGTGGATCGAGGAGCTGTAAGTGCAAGCCTAGTCTAGAAATTTAATTCACACAGCAGACAGGGACACAGTTCTACTATGTTTACACGTACGAGAACCCAAACGGGAACCGTTGTAAATGCATACACTTTTTTTAAGTTACAAAAATCGTTTTGACGTCCAATAGCCGACTTGATCCAAGAATCGTCAGCCTCTGATGCACTTCGAGATGCGTCAACTTCAAGAAAGCCGCTCCAAGTCCATCGGGCCCTTGCACAAAAATATAAAAATTATGTCAGAGAGAGATATATACAGAAATGGTCAGAAAAATAATTAAAGAAGAAATGGATAATTGCAATGCTGCTCGGGGGTCAGACTACCCGAGTGAATGAAAACGTAAATCTAATTTTTCTAATGTGATCCTAAGTCGTTTTCCTCCCGGTAATGGCACCATTTGATGAATCACGGATCTACCCTTTTATGTTGTCTAATCAACGTTTTCGTTGCAATCAGATAAATCCGGATCGATAAAAAATAATCGCACAAATCGATTAATCGTCGAATGAATTTACGTGCGGTTTTATATTTGTTTAGCCTGGGCAAGCCTCAGGGTCGACTCAAGGAGGCAAAGGAACAACTCGGGATCAAGTTAGATGGATTAGATCGCTGTTTTCCAAATGAGATTCTTTTTGTAATTTTTTATGCAATAAATGCCAAATGCAATGATGCGAATGAACTAGGTTATTAAGAAAATAAACAACTTAGCCAAATTAAATTTTTAATGTGAAATTAATCGAGATTGACCAAAGTATATTTTCCCTGTAAACCTAATCCAATGATTAATGCAAAATATATATTTTTGGAATTCTTGGATTTAAAATGCACACATGAAAAATACAAACTTTTTTGGAGTTTTTATGCAATTTTTCGTGCAAATGATATGCAAAAATTATGAAAAAATTATTGGAAGATAAACATGATGAAATGAAGCAAGCTAATATTTTTGGAATTTTCTGACACTTTATGATTTCTTATGATTTTTTTACTGAAAACAGAGCGACTGTGAGTATTTAATTCCTAATAAATCCACAAAGTTAAATTATCCAGAGATCGATTTATCTCAAATAGATATTTCAATAAGGAATCGAGGAGAGTTGAAATTGATCAAAAATCTTATTCGTGGATTTAATTAAAAATCATATACATAAATTAATAAGGAGTTTATTTTATGCACAAGACAACTCCTAATTGGACGAAATTTGGATTGTTATTAAAGCACAATAAAATACATCATTCACAATTTTTCACAATTTTTGGAGCAACAAATGACTACGTGTGGATTTCAGAGTATAATTAAGCAAAATATCACTGATTTTTAATCTCTGATTTTTAATAAAATATCTAATGCTCACAAAAATATGAATAAATAGCCATGAGATAAAGAATTAGTTGCTCTACAACATGCTATTTTTTACTAAAAATGATGCAAAAATGATTTCCAAATTATGATCAAAGTCAGGGTTGTCCGTGCAATACTGAAAATGACAAACAACAAACTGAAATGTCCCTAAGGGCGCTTTTAGAAATAGATAAACATGCATGGAAAACTATGCAATATTTACAATATAAAAATAAATAAATAAACCTTGAGAGCTGACCCACCCCTTTCTTTCTTCTAGGGCACGCTGATTACCGAAAAATTCGACGAGCGACTAAGGGAGATAAATAACTCAGGTCGTTGTGACCTCAATCATTCAAAAATCGGTCGATGAAGAAAAAGATAGGAACCACCAAACAGGAAGATCAAACAATAAAAATCAGATAGCGGTCCTCGCTAATTTATTAACATGGTATAGCGACCGGGGTCGGACTCAAGGAGCACGGGATGGCCGAGACAGCATACGAAGTAGTCAAAATCGAGAAAATAAGGGAGAAAATATTTTTGGTGGATTTTAATTATTTTTAATTTTTTTTGTGCTTTTAATTATATAAGAAAAAAATATAAACAAGCAATAACCACAATTTATTTAAGCACTCAAAAATACTTCAAAAATTCAAATAAAATTGTTTTTGTGTTTTTATGCTTTTAAGTGTTTTTGGTAATTTTCTAAAGATTTTATAATTTTTATTTGATTTTCTAAAAATTGAGAAAGGTGAAAAACAGTGCTCACTGTGCGGCCAGACTTGAAAGATCAATTAAAAATATATAATTGATCATTAAAAGTCTGCAGACAATTTTTATGAAAATATATACAAAAACTAAACTACAGAAAAAGAGTTTGCATTTTTAATTTAATAGAATTTTTAATGATTTTTATAATATTTTTAGGGTTTTTCAATTTTTAGGGGTTTTATAAATCCAAATAAACAAAAAATTTGAAAGAAGCTAGAAAACGGCAAAATTAACTATCACAAATTTTTTAGAATTTTTAAAGATGTTTTTATATTTTTCTTTGATTTTTCAATTAAGACAGTACCAAAAATATGTATTTTTGATTTTTTTAAAAATAGTAAAAAACCTCGAAAATGTCCCTAAAATTTAGGGAAATTTTTAAACCATGCCAGGAGCCACATGTCCAAATTTCACCTAATTTGGAGTTCAATTGATATTTTATTCAATAAAAATAAGGCACACAGCAAGCAAGGACCTAAGTGCAAAGAAACATATTTCCAGGGCCAATCAGTAACACATATAAAAAGCTCAGGGGCCAAATTTGCAAAAAGCCCAAAATTACACGTATGCGGCACGTGATGCAGACACAAAGGGCCATAAGTGTAATTCCTATTTTAAAATATGAAATCAATAACACGCAGGAAGTACAAGGTGAAACATGCAAATATCCCAAGTCCTCGCATGTCAATGCACGTGGATCACATAAATAAGGACTGAACTGCAAATAAAATAAACCTAGGGTCCTAACTACAATTGTTCCAAAATAAAAACAATGGTAACAAATACTTACAAGACTGAATGGAAATAATAAAAGGACAGGGGCCTAAGGAAATTACCCCTTTATTATGGATCAATGGTCGAGGAAGCGCCACGTTGAGATCGAACGACTGAGAACAGAAGATGCCTCTTTGCTATTGCACGTCCTGGATCGAAGCCCTGATAAATCGGACGGTGGATGTCTCTCGAGGATGAACGGTCCGGATCGAAACTGGAGCGAATGGCTGATCGGACAGTAGCTGGAGGTCCTGGATGAACTCGACTCCGGCGAAGTTCGTCGGCTCAATCCATGCGCGCTGGACCTCCTCCTGGGCTGCTGAGATTTGTAGAAGGTTGCTCGGATCCTTCCGCATCTGGTGGGCACCTCCGATGAAGCCGGGAAGCTCTAGAGAGCTCCGACGACGAAGGAGGAGCGAAGCTCCTGTGCTCGAACTGTTAGACCCTCAGATGGGATCTCTTTGACCTGCAAACTGCACAGAAGGACACTTGGGTCGAGGGTAAAGTGCCTCAACCCTGTTATGGGTGGAATGGGTGATCGGAAGGGGGTGGAGCATGGTCTCCGGCGAAGCGACAGCGGAGGAGACCCGAGGTCCTGCTCCGAGGGAGTCAGGTTGATCGGATGGGTGAAGAACGTGGGCAGAGGTCTCGTGGACGTGAATCGATGGTCAAATGAGTCTATAAATGAGCGGAGCACGAGGAATCGTTCGGCGAAGCCCGGCGGTGCAAATGGGCGAAATCGAAAATTAGCCTAACCTAGGGGTAATCGAAGATACCTGATGAGCGTGATCGACAGTGGATGAGACGCTGGGTCTCTGGGGATCTTCGCCTCGATGGAACATCGCCTCTAGAGGCTCGGGCACACCTTACAGCGGCGCACGGCAAAGAAGCTTGTCGGATCAGTGGCTGGGGCCGCTCTCTCCTCGCTGTGACTCTGCCCTCGGGTAGCTATCACTCTAAGTATGGTAATGGATGTCCTGGGATGAGGCGGAGGCCAAAGATGGAGTGGAATGTGCGGTGGAGGAGATGTTAAATAGTGGTGTAGGTCCGAGAAGATGGTATCGGGCGAGGCACGGTGAAGCACGGAACCCTAGGAAGCTGATCGGGCGAGGTCTCGGATATGGGAACTTCAATCGGAGCACGGGGTTTTGACGAATGGATGTCGGGTCATGGCACGAAAAATCGGCGAAGTCAGGTCGGTGCCAAGATCCGCGGGCGAGTGGTCCAGGGGGGAGTTGATCGGGGGTCAACAATCCCTCGTGGACCAATGGGAGGCCGCCACTTTATTAATGATTTGAAAAATCATTTTAAATTAGTAAATGATTATATTTCAAAAATGTTTAAACATGAAAAATGTTTATTATTTTTCAAAAAAAAATTTTGTGATTTTATTTATTTTTTGAAAAATATATAATGTATTTACATTATATTATTATTATATGTAGGTATATACACATATGTATTTTTTATTTTTAATTGTTTATTTTTGTACAATTATTCCAATTTTATATTTTATTTATTTTCACCATAAAATGTGGAATAAAAAAAGTATTTTTATTTTATTTTTATGATTTATTTAATGGGATAAATAAATAGTTCTATATACATATGTACATGGTATATATACAAGGTGGTCAATAATTTTTATTATTTTTGCTTTTTATTTTTCTGATTTTTATTTTATTTATTTACACCATAAAATATGGAGTATAAAAACATTTTTTATTGGATTTATTAATTATTTAGAAGGAGAAAATAAATAGGCATTTTATTTTTATACATGGTCTATGTACACTGATGAGAGAGAATTTTATTTATTTTTCTTTTTCTTTTAATTTTCCCATTTTTATTTTTGTTTTTATTTTTACAAATAGGTGCAAAATATGAGAAAGACTTTTTAATTTTTATTTTTAGGAAAATAAATTTATTTAAATACATAGGATTATGCACACCATGATGGACCTTATCTCCCTCTACTTGGATTCTTTTGCGGTCAGGCCTATGCTGAGCCCTCCCTTGGGATTAGGTCACTCAATATTTATTCTTTCCTTTATTTTCACAAAAAAACATGCTAATTATGTGTATTTACATGATGCATGTGTTTTGGCAAATTATGATATCTACACATATTTACATGGTATTTTGCTTAAGTTTCTAGCTAAAATAAAGGAATAAAGAGTGATGAATTGGGATTCATCACCTCCCTATACTTTACTTTTGTTAGTACCTTAGCAAACACTTATTTGAAAAAGAAATGCAAAAGAGAAAGAAAAAGAAAGAGAGAGGAAATCAAGGTTGACTATTAAACTTTCCTTCATTGAATTGAAATATGGGGCTCAGTTGGACCTTTGGATTATTAATTTGTCGGAACCTTATTTGGACTTAAGCTTAAAACTTGACAGCCTCTAAGTTCCACCAATCTATGGTCAAGACTCCTCAATAAACCAGATCAGAACAAGTCTACATACACAAACTCTAATGACTATGAATCTTTCCTTGTACTGTGTAAGTGATAGGTAGCTCCCCACCCTCAGAAGTTATAAAGAAACAACCTCCCCCAACCTGGTAACTCTAATGCCTCGGTCTAGCAACTCTTTGCTCGAGAGTGGGGTATTCCTTTATTAGTTCAAGTACAACCGGCTCAAGATGAGGGGGAAGGAGAGAATGGACCATGACTAGTGTAGACATGTATCCTTGGGAGCTCTAACCAGTGTAGCTGAGTCTCCCCGTTGCAAGCTTCATGAGATGGTCATGTATAACATAAAGCTTTTGCTTTATTTGACTATGTACACTCCGGTGGGATTATTAAATTTTCAATCCGACCCACCACTTTTTTTGAGTTTTTTTTCTTTTCGCACATTTTTTTCATGTGCATCTGTACAACATATCTACATGGTGCAGTATATATACAAGGAGTTTTTCCTCTTGAGCCAGTAGACTATCCTTCTTTTGAAGCTTTATTGCAACCCACAGCTTCTGTCTTTAGACTTCATAACCACCAGACCAAGTTGAGACGCACTTCCTTCACTATAAGAAGAAGAAAGGTTCCGCCTAGAAGTACTACCATCATATGCTACCCCAAGCCAAAGGAAACTGCCTCCTCACCACCTCATCCGTGGATAGCTATGTGTAGAGTGCTGGTGCAAGTAAAGCCTTTGTCTTTGAGAGTCATGCATGTGTTGTTAAGTGCTCTACTTAAGCTCATCAAGATGACATATTCTCATAGCCTAGTGAACTCAAAGAATTAAGTCCCAATGGACCTGAAAACTCTCAATCCTAAGCCCTATAAGGTTCCCCATATCATTAGATGGATTAAGGTCTTAACCAAGCTCCATTTGTCAATTTAATTCCAAGCCAGTTTAAATGTCAACTATGATTTGGAAAAACTGTACAAGTATTTACAAAAATGCAATTTTACAAGCATTTACATATATGCAAAATTTTTGAAAAATGTTTGAAAACATAGATGAATGCGAAGTTTTGCAAAAATATTTCCAAAAATTTACACATGGTTTTTGCAAACTTTTTGTTTTTCAAACATTTTACAAAAATTTTGTACTATATACATAAATTTTGATATGAAAATATTTATAAGCTATTTACACAAAAGATTTTTACAATCATTGTACAAAAATAATTTTTAATAAAATAAAAAGGTATGTGCAAGATGAATTTTATATACAAGGGAAAAATTTTAAAATTTTTATGAATTTTCTAGCCATTTTTATTTATTGACACACTCACACAAAGTACGAGTTATGGCTAAAGTATATATGAAATATATACGACACACCCCTATACTTTGCTCGAACGATGTCCTCAGAGTAATCAAGAGCGATGAAGAAGACATAACTCGTGCTTAGTATAGGGAAGGAAAAGGAATGGTATGTACAAAGATGAATCGAAGAATAGAATCAAGAGAACTCGGTGTTTCCCCCTATACTTAGGATCAAGTAATCCTAAGTATAGTAAGTTGTACATGAAGGAAAATCCGAGTGGAAGGATGTACTGGGTCTACCCCCCCCCCTATACTTAGGGTGAAATATCCCTAAGTATAGGCAGCAAAACAAGAGTAGAAAGAATCAATAGGAACCCGAGAGTCCTACACCCCCCATACATAGGGTAAAGTACACCCTAAGTATAGCATAATCATAAGATGAGAAAAGGGGTGTGGGACTAAAGAATATAGTGATATGGACAACTGGATCTATACAAGTCGGAAGAACAATGATAATCAGGCGTTAGATGCAATAGATGTGAGTCAAGAGACCACATCTCACGCAAAGTGAATCGGGACAACATCAACGACCCGCGGCTCATGATCTAGATATGGCTTGAGCTGCTGGCCATTTACTCGAAAGGTAACATCAGAAAACAACTTAGATATATCAATACTCCCATTGTTATGTACCTTTCTAACCAAATATGATCCCTTCCATTTGCTCCGTAGCTTCCCTGGAAATAGACGAAACCTAGCATCAAACAACCATACTCTTTGTCTTGTCTCAAACTGCTTGTGGCTGATATGAGAATCATGCCACTCCTTCACTCTCTCCTTATAATGTAGGATGTTGGAAAAAGCGGTATCACGAAGCTCCTCCAGGGCGTCTAACTCTGCCCTCCTCTGATCTCCTACACTCTCTGGATACAAAAGTATATCTGTAATAGCCCAAAGTGACCTACATCTCAACTCAACAGGTAAATGGCACGGCTTGTCATAAACGAGGTGAAAGGGAGATGTACCCAAAGGCGTCTTGAAAGACATCTTATATGCCCACAAGACCGAGTCCAAAAGCTATGACCAATCCTTTCGGTCAGGGCGGACAACTTTCTGCAATATAGTCTTGATCTCCCTGTTTGACACTTCAGCAAGACCATTCGTCTGAGGGTGGTATAGAGTGGCAACTCGATGGTCTATGCTGAACTCGCTAGCAATGGCCTTTACTTTGTCGTTTAAGAAATGAGACCCCTGTCAGATATCAATACTCGAGGTACCCCGAACCGTGAAATGATATTCTTCCTCAAAAATCTGCATATAGTCCTAGCATCTACGGTTTGGGCAGTGATGGCCTCAACCCAACGACTCACATAATCCACGGCCAACAGTATGTACTCAAATCCCTGACTCCTAGGGATCGGACCCATGAAATCGATGCCTCACGTCAAAAACCTCACAGAAGTGTATGGGCTGCATCGGCATCATATCACACTGTCCACAAGTGCCCATCCTTTGACAGTCAGTACACCTCCTCACGAACTCATCAGAGTCCTTGAAGAGAGTAGGCCACCATAGGCCGAATTGGAGCACTTTCTGTGCTGTTCTCCTCCCTGAGTGATGTCCTCCTGCCTCAAGCTTGTGGTAGTAAATAAGGAAGTTGTGATGCTCCTCCTGAGGAATGCACCGACGCCAGATACTATCCCCTCCCTCGTGGTAAAGGACGGGATCCTCCAATGGTAAAACTTGGCCATCACGAGGAAGGTCTCAAGTTTCTGCCTGGGCCAATCTTGTGGAACTTTCTTGGCGACGAGATAGTTCACAATATCGGCATACCATGGGAGCGAGGCGATCTCAAGGCTCGCCTCATCAGGGAAGGTCTCACAAATAGGCTCAATATGCTCAGAATCCTCAAGATACTCCAATCAGGAGAGATGATCCACCATTACATTCTTGACTCCAGGCTTATCCTTAATCTCTATGTCAAACTCCTGGAGTACAAGGATCCATCTGGTCAATCTAGCTTTGGCATCCTTCTTTGCCACGAGGTACTGAATGGCAGTATGATCAGTATAAATGGTCACTCTAGATCCAATGATGTAAGATCTGAACTTATCTAGGGAGAAAAATATGGCTAGCATCTCCTTCTCAGTGACTGTATAGTTATGTTGTGCGGCATCCAATGTATGGCTACGTAGTGAATAGCAAATGAGACTCCATCCCTCTTCTGTCCCAGCACGGCCCCCATGGCAAAATCGGAGGCATCCGTCATGATCTCGAATGGGAGAGACCAATCGGGTGGCTGGAGAACAGGAGCCTCTACAATATAGCTCTTAAGAGTCTCAAACGATGATAGACACTTATCATCAACAAGGAACTCGGTGTATTTCGTTAGTAGATCAGTCAACGGTCGGGCAATCCTACTAAAATCATGAATGAAGCATCGGTAGAAACCGACGTGCCCTAGAAAAGACCGTAACTGCCGCAAGTTGGACGGTGGATTGAGTTTTCTAATGATACCACCTTGGCCGGATCAACCTCCATGCCCCTGCTGGAGATGATATGACCAAGCACCGTCCCTTGAGTCACCATGAAGTGACTCTTCTCCCAAGACAACACCAGGTAAACCTCTATGCATCGCTGAAGGACTCGGTCTAGGTAGTCAAGACATGAATCGAATCCGTCGCCATAGACCGAGAAATCATCCATGAAGACCTCCAAGCACTACCCACCAAGTCTGAAAAGATGGACAGCATGCATCCCTGAAATGTTGCTGGAGCGTTGCACAATCCAAATGGCATGCGTCTAAAATCATATGTCCCGAAGGGACAGGTGAAGGTAGTCTTGTCTTGGTCCTCTGGCGCAATGGCCACCTGATTGTATCCGGAGTACCCGTCCAAGAAAAAGTAATGGCTCTTCCATGCCAGCCTCTCAATAATCTAATCAATAAAGGGTAGGGGGAAATGATCCTTCTTGGTGGCCTAGTTCAGTCGTATGTAATACATACAGACCCGCCAAGAAGTGGGTACATGGGTAGCGATCTCCTCTCCAGACTCACTGACAATTGTAGTGATGCCCGTCTTCTTGGGCACCACATGCAATGGACTTACCCACTTGGAGTCGGAGATGGGGTAGATAAAATCGGCGCTCCACCTTTTTGAGATCTCCTTCATGACAACCTCTCGAAGATTCGGGTTCAGCCGTCACTGGAACTCACACGACGGCTTTGCCTCCTCCTCAAGATAGATATGGTGGGAGCACAGAGCCAGACTGATCCCCTGGAGATCGTCTACACTCCATCCTATCGCCTTGCGGTTCTTTTCAAGAACCCCCATCAGATGGGATTCTTGTTCTCCAGTCAAATCAGCGGAGATAATGACTGGGTACTTCTCATGCTCACCCGTAAGGAACCTATACTTCAGCGACGCTGGTAGTGGCTTCAGCTCTGGACAAGTAGGTGCTGGCAAATCTGGCCTCTGAAAGGCCTTAGTGAACGCTGCCAAATCTGTATGAGAAAATGAGAACTCTCACTCGCAATCTGAATCTGGAGAAGTTAGACATGGTATCAACTCATCAAAATCTTCCCAATCGATATCTGACTCCGAGGGATCTGTATCATAATCACAAAACTCCGTCTCACGGTCAAGAATCGGATCTGCGGCCTAAAAAGTATTCTGGACCAGGAATGCGCTCTCTAGGATTTCCTCTGCTGGCGTCTCTGCATCAGCGAACTCTGAAGGTAAGAGGATGGCCTATGCGACTGGATCTGCCCAAACTACCTTGTCATCTGTAATCACAAAATTGCAGTCCTGGTGGATGTCTCGCCCTGCCTCTGTCATCTGCTTTGAATCAGAAGTCGGCTCTGAGCAAGCTGAATCTCTGGCTCTGGTCTCCTTGACCGTCTCTATTTGTATACTCTCGCCCTCGACGCAAAAGTACACCTTCCCGCTATCATGGTCGGACACTGCCTTGGCTGTGGCCAAGAATGGGCATCCTAAAATGATGGGGGTATCGGTCACAGACTCAGGGATCTCCATGTCCAACACAATGAAGTCCACGGGGAATTTTAGGCCCTGAATCATGACGACAGCATCCTACGGCAACCCCTTCGGCCTCTTGACAGATCGATCAGTAAACTGAAGGACCGTCCTGCTCTGTCGGAGAGTGTCCAACTCGAAGCGGTCGAGAAGGGCTGCCGGAAGTAGGTTGATCTAAGAACCGCTGTCTAATAGAGTGTGGTCGAACCTCTGCTCATGAATGTGGCATCTGACATACGGGGCTCCTACATCTGGCCTCTTGGCTGGCAGACCATTCTGTATCGCGAATCACGTGGCACGAGTAAGTACATAGATCTCAGACTGATGGTTCCTTCCTGAAGAGTCAGTTGAATATGGAATCGATCAATCATATGCTGGCTGAACTCTATCTGGTGATTCTTTTTCTGATTTTCTGTTTTTCTTCCCCTTTTTCCATGTGAAGTGCTCATGGAAAGGGGATCACGGGGTCCTTCTCAGATGAAGGACTAGGAGAGGGCCTGGCATACTCATGAACAGCAGAATCCACACAATTATCATCAATCAACACATGAGGATCCGAAAATAACAAACCATTTCCTTTATTTCCAGAAACGTCCTGAGATACATGTATAGACGGAAAGATAACAGGACTAGCAGAAGTAGAAATGGTGGAATCAACACCACCCTCGGCATGTCATCTCGCGTCATCAGTACCGCGCTCTGGCTCAGTAATTGTGGTGGCCTCAGTACCACCTCCTCCATCTGGTGAAACGATGGCCTCAGTACCGTCGGCTGGATAAACATACATTGTGGAGTCAGCACCACCGTCATCATCTCTCGCGGTGTCAGTACCGCGCTCATCCTTGCCTGGCACCCTGGAAGTGGCATGGGGTCGTCGCTCAGACGAGGCGCCGCCTGCTGGCATCGTACCGCTCCTGAGTGTAACAAAATCAGCATCAAACATGTATGCAAACAAATCACCAAATGAATCACTAGGAGAGGTAATCTCTGTGAACTCTACCTGCTCAGAATTCCTCTGCAGATTGTTCGGGTTCAGCTCAATCTGGGCAGGAATGGCAGCCTTCCCTCTCGTGATCTCCCGCATCTCCTGGCGGAACTCATCCATATCCCGTCTGAAGGTAGCCTGCTACTCTGTCATGAGGTGGGTTAAGTCGTCTAAGGCGGGGTTCTCATAGGCTGGCCCATGAGAACCTGATCCGGCTAGTAAACCACCATCTGAGTGTCTGGGGATGGTGGTGACTGGTAGTAAGGCTACAGCTGCTAGTACGACTCCGCCGGTATAAGGTGAACCTGTCTAGGCTGACTGGAGCGCTGGGACGAGCTGTCGCTGCTGCTCGGATCTCTCGTAACTGAAGACGGGGCTGAGAAGCCGTCTATGCCTCCTGGAGACACATGACCTGTGTCTTCATATCACTCAGCATCTGTGCCATCTGATCCATCTGAGATATGCCCTGGCTCTTCTTCTTCTCTTCAGCTCGATCCGGTCCAGCTTCTCACTGATGATCCCCATGTCTGCGGTTGTAGACTCGACATGTGCGGCTGCCGCGAATGAAGTAGAAGGACCGGCATCGACCCGTGCTATCCTCTGAAACTACGCGGGCTGTGGCTGTGGGCGCCCCTGAGTGTAAAGTCGGGTCTGGGACATCACTGTATAGTTCTCGACCATCTCCTCGTAGATGGCCCAGACCTGATCCTCATCCTTGGAGAAGTAGGAACCGCCACAAGAAGCATTCACTAGGCCCTGCAGCTCTGGTGTCAACCCGCAGAAGAAGCTCTAAACTAGGTTCGGCTTCGTGATGTCGTGGTGCGGGCATCGGTCGGTAAGATCACGGAACCTCTCCCATGCCTCATGGAATTGCTCGTTGGGGAGCATGGAGAAGTTGCTAATCAGGTCCCTCGCTGCATTGGTCCGCTCGAGTGGATAGTACTTGTTCAACTACTCAGTGCGGAGCTGCTCGCAGATGTACACAAATCTCCCTAAGTGCTTTAGCCAGTTGGCTGCTCTGTCGGCCAGGGAGAAAGGAAAAGCAATCATCCGGATGGTATCCTTGTCCACCTGCTGATCGTGGACGGTACTGCAGATCATCTCGAACTCCTGGAGATGAAGATGGAGCTCCTCAGTGGCGAACCCGTGGAAGCGGGGGAGTAGTTGAAGTGTGTTCGAGGGGAACTTGAAGTCCCACACGATAGTCGGAAGAACCACCCACTGGTGTGTTAGTGTCGATCCGCGGTTGTGCAACTCCCGCATCGGTCTCGGCTCTGCTGCTGCTGCATGCTGCTCTTGCTGATCTGGACCCCTCCGTCCTTCGGCTCGCAGCTGGTCTGCTGCGGCTCTCAGTCTCTCCATCTCTCTCCCCATCTCCACCATAAAAGCCCCCTGATCTCGTATCTGTCGCTGCATGGTCTCAAGGGAGGCTAACATGGTGGTGTTGATCGCACCCTATTCTAGAACGTATAAGGTCGTCTTAGGCCTCTGACCATCAGTGCGCTCCTTGCTGCTGGACATGGTCTCTACAAAGGCAAAAGACCCAAACCCAGGTGCCGAAATATCATCTGTCTGTTGTCTCGCATCTAGCACTGGTAACTCTAGAATAGAAGAAGGGTGGTCAAGGGGGAACAGGGCAGAATCGAACTCGGGTTCGGAGAGCGGGTCTGGGCTCTCACAAACCAACCTAGATGAACGGGCTGGAATGCTAAAAAGCAGTGCAGCCAAAGGCTGCCTAAGAGACCTCCAGCCCATTATCTTGATCTGGCGAGTCGGGCGGATGAGATCTGGTAAGCAAACAAGATGAGATAACAAACCCCGGGTTCACCTACTACACGCTGAGCTGAAGACCCTAAGAGCTTGGTCAATTATCTTGCCAATTTTATTTAGGTAATCATGTCAGGATATCAGAGCGGTTACATGACCTGATAGGAATCCAATCCGCTAACCAGATTGTCCTGTATAAAAGGTCGGTAGTCTGATCGGGGCTCGGATGTGGCTCTAGCCTATTGTGCGGGTCACTCTCTCGCATAATCAACTAGACAATGAGGGGGTTGCTCTCCCCAAGACAGATTTTTAGGTGAGGTGCCTTTTAGGGTCAAGTTTGTTTAGCAGTCCCAATTTTATAGTTTTTCTTTTTTAGATATTTTTCAAAGGCATCAACGCCTAACGAATTTTCTGGTTCTCCTAATTATTTTAAGTCCAAAAACCAGCTAAGAAGACGAAAAAGCCGATGCGCGGGAATCAATGATGCATGCAGAGTAAGAAATACGTACCTGACTCCAGCAATCTACATGCAGAGTGATCCGCGCATAAAATAAAGACAGAATATAAACTACCTATATGATGCAAGCGAAAACCGGCCCTAAACAAAGCAGTTCTACTCGTGAATAACAGTAGCCGGGTACTCAAGCCTAACTCCAGAGTCCTATCTGGGGAGCCACTCGGTGTCCGCCACAACGGATCCTGCACGCGTTGTATGTGACTCCTCAAGGCACGTGGACTAGAGCTCAAATAATCCGACTTTTTCTTTGTGATTTAATTAATTAAGTCCAATTATTGATCTATAGGAACAGGCAGATAATTAGGGATTTGTCCTTAATTAATTACGTCACAATCAAAGAAAACTCCTAAGCTAAGGCTAAAACAGTGTAAATCAAATAAGCACTTAATAAACGGTCTGAAAAACAAAACCGGCGAAAATCGCGATGAGGTCCCCCGAGCACACTGGTTCTCGGCGAAACAGACCTTGATATCAACCAAGTCCAAGTCTGTGTCCTGTCTTATTACAATAAAATAATTCTTCTCAAAAGTAAACTAATCTAATTACACGGCTATTCTACGGTTATTTCGCTGCTATTCCGTGGCTCCAGAACTTCAGTCCTCCTCCTCAGCGCTCTCCTGTGGCTTCGTAGAGAAGGAAGCCGCCTCCGACTCCCGCGGTTGTTTCGGCTTCCGAAAAAGCCGCCTCGGTACTCGGGCCCACGCAAGAAGCAGATAGAAAAGTGTGTCAGTCCAGAAAAAATATATATAGATAAAGCAAAGAAAATATATCTACAAATATCTACAAAATGCAACAGAAAAGAAAACCGCGAAAAGTCGAAAAAGACTACTAAGTTGTGCTCCCCGGCAACGGCGCTATTCTGATGACCGAAAAATTCGACGAGCGACTAAGGGAGATAAATAACTCAGGTCGTTGCGACCTCAATCACTCGAAAATTGGTCGATCAAGAAAAAGATAAGAACCACCAAACAGGAAGATCAAAAAATAAAAATCAGATAGTGGTCCTCGCTAATTTATTAACCTGGTATAGCGAACATGGTCGGACTCAAGGAGCACGGGATGGCTGAGACGGCCTACGAAGTAGTCAAAATCGAGAAAATAAGGGAGAAAATATTTTTGGTGGATTTTAATTGTTTTTTTAATTTTTTGTGTTTTTAATTATATAATAAAAAAATAAACAAGCAACAACTACATTTTTTAATTTTTATTTGATTTTCTAAAAATCGAGAAATGTAAAAACAGTACTCACTGTGCAGCCAGACTTGAAAGATCGATTAAAAATATATAATTTATCTATAAAAGTTTGGAGACAATTTTTATGAAATATATACAAAAACTAAACTACAAAAAAGTGTTTGTATTTTTTTAATTTTATTGAATTTTTAATGATTTTTATAAGATTTTTCGGGTTTTTCAATTTTTAGGGGTTTTATAAATCCATATAAGCCAAAAATTTGACAAAAGCTAGAAAACACCAAAATTAACTATCACTAATTTTTATAGAATTTTTAAAGAAGTTTTTATATTTTTCTTTGATTTGTCAATTCAGACAGTACCAAAAATACGTATTTTTTATTTTTTAAAAATAGTAAAAAGCCTCGAAAATGTCCCTAAAATTTAGGGAAATTTTTACATTGTGGAAGAAGCCACGTATCCAAATGTCACCTAATTTGGAGTTCAATTGATATTTTATTAAATAAAAACAAAGCACACAACAAGCAAGGACCTAAGTGCAAAGAAACATATTTCCAGGGGCCAATCAGTAACACGTATAAAAATCTCAGGGTCCAAATTTGCAAAAAGCCCAAAATTACACGTGCAACACGCGATTCAGACACAGAGGGGCATAAGTGTAATTTCTATTTAAAAATATGCAATCAATAACACGCAGGAAGTACAAGGCAAAACATGCAAATATCCCAAGTCCTCACGTGACGATGCACGTGTATCACATAAACAAGGACTAAACTGCAAATAAAATAACCCTAGGGTCTAACTGTAATTGTTCCAAAATAAAAACAACGATGACAAATATTTACAGGACTGAATGGAAATAATAAAAGGACAGTGGCCTAAGGGAAATTACCCCTTTATTAAGGATCGATGGTCGAGGAAGCGCCACGTGGAGATCGAACGGCTGAGAATAGAAGACGCCTCTTCGCTATTGGATGTCCTGGATCGAAGCCCTGATAGATCGGATGGTGGATGTCTCTCGAGGATGAATGGTCCGTATCGAAACTGGAGCGATTGGCTGATCGGACGGTAGCTAGAGGTCCAGAAAGAACTCGACTTTGGCAAAGCTTGTCGGCTCAATCCGTGCGCGCTGGACCTCCCCCTAGGCGGCTGAGATGTGTAGAAGGTTGCTCGGACTCTTCCGCAGATGGTGGGCACCTCCGATGAAGCCGAGAAGCTCCGGAGAGCTCCGGCGACGAAGGAGGAGCAAAGCTCCTGTGCTCGAACTGTTGGACCCTTAGATGGGGTCTCTTTGACCTGCAAACTGCACAGAAGGACACCTGGGTCGAGGGCAAAGTGCCTCAACCATGTTATGGGTGGAATGGGTATCGGAAGGGGGCGGAGCGTGGTCTCCGGCGAAGCGACGGCGGAGGAGACCCAAGGTCCTGCTCCGAGGCGAGTCAGGTTGATTGGATGGGTGGAGAACGTGGGGAGAGGTCTCGTGGATGAGAATTGATGGTCAGATGAGTCTATTGATGAGCGGAGCACAGGGAATCGACTGGCGAAGCCTGACGGCGCAAATGGGCGAAATCAAAAATTAACCTAAGCAAGGGGTAATGGAAGATACTTGATGAGCGTGGTCGACTGTGGATGAGACGCTGGGTCTCTAGGGATCATCACCTCGATGGAGCATCACCTCCAGAGGCTAGGGCGCACCTTGCGGCGGCGCACGGCGAAGAAGCTCGTCGGATCAGTGGCCGGGGCCACTCTCTCCTCGCTGCGACACTGCCCTCGGATAGCTGTCACTCTAAGGAGGGTAATGGAGGTCCTGGGATGGAAGGCGGAGGCCAAAGATGGAGTGGAATATGCGGCAGAGGAGATGATAAATAGTGGTGCAGGTCCGAGAAGATGGGATTGGGCGAGGCACGGTGAAGCACGGACCCTAGGAAGCTGATCGGGCGAGGGTCTCGGATGTGGGAACTTTAATCGAAGCCCGGGGTTTTGGCGAATGGATGTCAGGTCATGGCGAGAAAAATCGGCGAAGTCAGGTCGGCGCCAAGATCCGCGGGCGAGTGGTCCAGGGGGGAGTTGACCGGGTGTCAACAATCCCCCGTGGACCAATGGGAGGCCGCCATTTATTAATGATTTGAAAATCATTTTAAATTAGTAAATGCTTTTATTTCAAAAAAGTTTAAACATGAAAAATGTTTATTATTTTTCAAATTAATTTTTTGTGATTTTTATTTATTTTTTTGAAATATAAATAACTTATTTACATTATATTATTATTATATATAGGTATATACACATATGTATTTTTTTATTTTTAATTGTTTATTTTTGTACAATTATTCCAATTTTATATTTTATTTATTTTCAACATAAAATTTGGAATAAAAAGGTATTTTTATTTTATTTTTATGATTTATATACATGGGTTAAATAAATAGTTCTATATACATATGTACACGGTATATATATACAAGGTTGTCAATGATTTTTATTATTTTTGTTTTTATTTTTCTGATTTTTATTTTATTTATTTACACCATAAAATATGGAGTATAAAAACATTTTATATTGGATTTATTAATTATTTACAAGGAGAAAATAAAGAGGCATTTTATTTTATATAGATGGTCTTTATACACTGATGAGAGAGAATTTTATTTATTTTTATTTTTCTTTTATTTTTCCCATTTTTATTTTAGGTTTATTTTTACAAATAGGTGCAAAATATGAGAAACACTTTTTAATTTTTATTTTGAGGAAAATAAATTTATTTAAATACATAGGATTATGTACTCCATGATTGACCTTATCTCCCTCTACTTGGATTCTTTTGCGGTCAGGCCCATGATGAGCCCTCCCTCGGGATTAGGTCACTCAATATTTATTCTAAATATTTTCCTCTTTTTCTTATGTTTCTTTATTCCTTTATTTTCACACAAAAACATGCTAAGTATGTGTATTTACATGATGCATGTGTTATGGCAACTTATGATATTTACACATATTTACATGGTATTTTGCTTAAGTTTCTAGCTAAAATAAAGGAATAAAGAGTGATGAATTGGGATTCATCACACGCACGCAAAGGAAGAGTGGGTGGAGGCAATGAGGACGACGTGGGGAGGCTATCGCGCAGCGTGTGGCGACGCAAGGCGGTGCGCCGGCAGCCAAAGTGCAAGGCGCGCGCCGTAAGGAGGCTAGAATGGGCAGCGGACGGCGTTGGGCGGTGGCTACGCGGGCTGTGCACGGCGTAAGATGCGCCGCTCGTGGAGGTGGAGCGGACGGCTGCGGGGCGTTGGGCTCTCTCGTCGATGGCGGAGGGGCGGTGACAGAGCACCCCGCTCGCGCACGAGCGTTGCGTGGCACTGTGGCCAGCTGTGGAAGCGGCGGTAGTTGGCTGGGAGGCCGGGCTGGTGGCCTAGACGGCGGGAAGGATGCAGGAGCTGGGCCACGCTCGTCGCGCACGAGGCGGTGATGGAGAGAGGACGCGAGGGCGGCAGCTGGCTGTGCAGTCGGCTGGTTGGCGTGGAGATCCGCGCCAGTCCGCGTGGTGGCTGGGGGATCACGGCGTTGAGGGGCGGAAGGAGGCGGTCTTGCCCTGGCGGCCGGCCTGCGGGGGCGAGCGCAGTCTGGAGGGCAGCTTGCGTGGGCGGTGGCCGCTCTCGCCGATGGAGGGCCGACGGTGGGGCAAAAGGCTCCTGCTTGTTTTTTTGTTTTTTTTCTTTTCTAATTATTTTTGTGTAAACAGTAAACAGTGGTAGATAATGGAATGACAATATGATGTGGACGAGATGATGATAGTGGTGGTCGTAAATGATGTGGTTTTTTTAATGAACAGGATACACAGATAATGTTAGATAAAACAAAATGGAAAGATAAGATAGAATGCTTACCTGTGATTCGCCGGATTGTGGAGTCACGGTATGCAGCTCCAGTTGTCGCTTCAAGGAGTCGTCGTGTGCTCCGAAGCTCAACGAGCGTTGTGAAACTCGTTACGGTAGTGAGCACCACCGGATCTCGCCTTCGTCTTGTGATCGCTCGGCGTCGAAGGAGTTGTCACCTCACTACTTTGACGGAGCTAGAATCTCTCTAACTCGTAGAACGTCGGATGATTAAAAATAGAGGAGGGGATGAGAATATAAAGGAAGAGGAGAGGGAAGTTGGAGAAGAAGTTGGGAGAATGGAGTGGTGGAAAGAGTGGAAAAAATGGTGGCTTGGAGTGGAAAACAAGTAAAGAAGAGGTAAAAGGGGAATAAAATAATATAATATAATATAAAAATAAGTAGTCTACTATTTATAACAATAATTAAAATAATAATAATAAAATAATAAAATACGAAAACAATAAAAAAATAAATCCGAAAATAAAAAATTGGGGTGGCATGTGGCACCTCCAGGAGCTGCTACAAGTCGCTCCTAGAAAATTCAAAAATTAAATGAAAAGAAAAATCAAAAAGAAATAACAAAAGGGATTAAATCAAAAAGTGAGCAACACAAAAGTTGCTCGTCCCGATGAGATCTACAACTTTTGTGAAGGGCCAAAGATCAAATGAAATCATCTATATAAAATGTATTTTTGGGGCGGTATCTTATAGGTATAAAATACCACATTTTTCTTTTTGTACTTTTTTTGTCATTTTTCAATAAGAGAAAAATCAAAATAAGAATATAAAAATATGAGAATAATATTTACAATTTATTCTAATTTTTTTGTATCTTTAATAATTAAGAAAATAAAAGGATAAAAATGAAGGGCAAAACGGTCAATATGTACAATATACAAAAGGGGACCAAAACCCAAGTTTTGCATACGAGCTTCGATTTTAATGAAATTGGTCTTGTTTCGAAGGTCTTTGAATCTATATTATTTTAAATGTGAGTAGACCTAATTCGGAGGTTGTGTGAGAGAGATATGTGCATTCTAAGGTCCAAGGTCTCCAACTAGGTTAGGGGTTTTATTGGGTAATTTTACAAGCTAGTATTTTTTTTGATATTTTTATTTAATTAGTGTTAGTAATATATACACTATGGATTTGATTTTATTGAATTTAGAGTTAATATAAAATATATACAAATATGTGAAATATGGTGAATATACATGTGAATATTTACAAGTGAATTGGGCATCTTGTCTTATGCAAATATGAATGCTAAAATGCAGATGTTATCAATGCATACATGAATGTTAATTATACATTATAAGTGGAAATATGCATCTAATTACTCGGGAACAAAGCTCTATTTTAAACTTTTTGAGTGATGAATCACATATTAGATGAATCATATCGTGGTTTTCCAAGTGGGATTTTTTCTTACTTTTTTTATGGAATAAAAAGCCAAATGCAATTATGCGACTGAACTAGGTTATTAAGAAAATCAACAACTTAGTCAAATTTAATTTTAATGGGAATTACTCCAAATTGACCAAATTGTACTTTTCCTATAAATCTAATTCAATGATTAATGTAAAATGGATTTTTTGGAATTTTTGGGTTTAAAATGCACAAATGAAAAATGCACACTTTTTGGGGGTTTCTATACAATTTTTTGTGCAAATGATTTGCAAAAATTATGAAAAGTTTATTGGAAGATAAACATGATGAAATGAAGCTACACTAATATTTTTGGAATTTGCTGACACTTAATGATTTTTTATGAATATTTTACTGAAAATGGAGCAACTATGCGTATTTAATTCCTAAAAAATTCACGAAATCAAGTTATCCAAAGGGTTATTTATCTCAAACAGATATTTTAATAAGGAATCCAGAAGACTTGAAGTTTTGTTAAAATCTTATACGTGGATTTAATTAAAAATCAATTATAGAATTCACTCTACAATTTATTTTATGCACAAGACAACTCCAAATTGAATGAAATTTGGAAAATTAAAGAACACTTAGTGGCATCATTCACAATTTTTGGAGCAATAAATGACTATGTGCGAATTTCAGAGCTTAAATGGGTAAAATATCACTGATTTTTAATCTCCGATTTTTAATAAATAATCCGGTGCTCACAGAAATGCAAATAAATAGCCAAGATATAAAGAATTATTTTCTCAACAACATGTTATTTCTTTGATTAAAAATGATGCAAAAATACTGTCCAAATTAATGCCCAAAGGCAAGGCTGTCTATGCAATTCAGAAAATGAAATAAACCAAATTGAAACTGTACTTAAAGGCACTTTTGCAATTAAAATAAACTTGCAGGACGAAGATGCAATTTTGACAAAAATAAAATAAAAAGGACCTTCTCCAGCCAACGCAAGGGCACAAGGACGTGGGGGCGGCTAGCACAAGGTTGGTGGAACACTCGCAGGCAACGCGCGTGGAGGCGGCGGCCGCCGCACGAGGGTCGAGGCGAGGTGGTATGGTTGAGCACTTGGTGGAGACGGCAGTCGTCGCGTGCGACGCTACGAAGGGACCGTGCACGCGTGCGGAGGCAGAAGCGGCGACGGGGAGGTGAGGCAGCGGCGGCGACCTGGAAACGCGGGCGGTGATGTGGGGCTGACGTGTGGGTCGGTCGCAGTAGCACGACCTGACGAGGTTGAGGGCGGCCCGGCTGCGCACGATTATGGAGTTCGCGTAGGAGTGCGTGTAGCGAGGAGGAGCGCCCGTGCACACGGCGGCATTGCGGTAAGGGACGAAGTGCTCGACGGCTGAGTCTGAGGCGGAGGCCGCGCGCACCGCGGCGGGCGGCGACGATGAGCGCACGCGTGCGGCTGCGCGCGGACGTGATGCTGGAGGATGCGACGGTTGGCCGCTGGAGGGACGGCGGGCGGTCGCGGCGGTGTAGGGTGAACAACGGGCGAGGGCGGTGCTGGGGAGCAGTCGCGCGGTCTGCGGAGGAGATGGTATCGCGGCGGGCAGGGGACGTGGAGCTGAGCGTGCGGAAGGTCGGGGCAGCCAAAGGGGGAGGCAGCGGCGGCAGGTGTTGCTGCCTCTTCTCCTGTTCTCTGTGTTTTTATTTTTTTTGTATTTTTTTTGTAATTTTTTTATGATTTTCTTTGTAAACAGGAAATAGAAAATGCAATGGATGAGTGGTGGTGGTGTGTGATTTTTGTGATTTGGATGTGGTAAAAACAAAGAAGATGGTGATTGTGATTTTGATAGTGTGTTTGGTGATTAACAACGAGGAAGAAAATTTGTGAGATAAAAATGAAATGACAAGATGAAGATAGAGTACTTACCTGCAGTTTTGCCAGATGGAGTCGCGTCGTGCGGCTTCCGTCGTCGCTTCAAGGAGATGGCAGCCTCCGAAGCTCAACGAGCGTTGTGAAACTCGTGACGATGGTGAGGACCACCGGATCTCGCCTTCGTCTTGTCGTCGCTCGACGTCGAAGAAGGAGTTGTCACCTCACGGTTTTGATGGAGCTAGAATCTATCTCACTCGTAGAATGGCGGATGAAGAACAATGGAGGAGGAGATGAGAATATAAAGAGGAGGAAAGGGAAGTTGGAGAAAGGGTGGAGGGAATGGAGGGGTGGAGGAAGTGGAGAAGATGTGGCTTGGAGTAGAAGGCAAGTAGAGGAGAAGAGGTAAAAGGAGAATAATATAATATAATATAAGTAAAATAAGTAGGCTACTAAAAATAACAATAATTAAAATAATAATAAAATAATAAAATCCGAAAATATTAAAAAATAAATATGAAAATTAAAAATTGGGGTGAAATGTGGCGGCTCCAAGAGCTGCCACATGCCGCTCCTAGAAAATTTAAAAATTAAATATAAAGAAAAATAAAAAGAAATAATAAAAGGGATTAAATCAAAAAGTGGTCAACACGAAAGTTGCTCATATCAACGAGATCTACAACTTTTGTGAAGGGTCGAAAATCAAATGAAATTATCTATACAAAAATGTATTTTTGGGTGGTAACTTATAGGTATAAAATACCACATTTTTCCTTTTGCAATTTTTTGTCATTTTCTATAAGAGAAAAATTAAAATAAAAATAAAAAATATGAGAATAATATTTACAACTTAATCTATTTTTTTTAAATTTTTAATAATGAAGAAAATAATAAGATAAAATACAGGGGTAAAACGGTCAATATGTACAATATATAAAAGGGGCCTAAAACCCAAGTTTTGCATAAGAGCTCTGATTTTAATGAAATTGGTCTTGTTTTGAAGGTATCTGAATGTATATTACTTTAAAAGTGAGTAGACCTAAATCGGACGTTGTATGGGAGAGATTTGTGCATTTTAAAGCTCCTAGTTTCAAATTTGGATTGGGGTTTTATAGGTCAATTTTACAAGTTAGTATTTTTTATATTTTTCTTTAATTAGTGTTATTAATATATACACTATGGAGTTGATTTTATTGGATTTGGAGTTAGTATAAAATATATACAAATAGGCGAAATATGGTGAATATACAGGTGAGTATTTACAAGTGAATTTGGCTTCCCATTTAATGCAGATATGAAAGCTAAAATGCAGATATTATGCTTGCATGCATGAATGCTAATTATGGAAGATAAGGGGAAATATACAGCCAATTACTCGGGATCAAAGCTCTATTTTCAACTTTTAGAGTCATGAATCACATATTCATCAGGATGATCGTAAAGGATTTTAGGCTGCTATTGGTACCGGACGTACCAAATCCCACTGACTTCCATGAACGGCTCCTGCTCATAAGGTGAAGGGGGAAGAACTGCCAGGGGATGATCTGGATGATACACCACCATCTAAGAGTCTTGAGATGGTGGTGGCTGAGAGTAGTTCTGCATCGGCTACTAGATTGACTCTACATGAATAGGATGCACCTGGTGGTAGGTGGCAGAAGGTTGGGTGGAGCTGCTGCTAGAATAAGCCCGTGACCTGAGACGGGACTGGGGAGCCATCTGTGCCTCCTGGAGACACATGATTTGAGTCTTCAGGTCACGAAGAATCTGTGCCAACTAATCCATCCGGGTAAGGCCCTGACAATGCTTCTTCTCGATGATCTCGATGCAGTCTAGATTCTCGTTGATGATCTTCATGTCAGTTGTTGATGATTCTGCCTGTGTTGTTGTTGCTGACAAAGCAGATGGACATGCATCGACATGTTCTATACTCTTGTAGGATATGGCCTGTGGGAAGGGCTTCCACTGAGTGTAGACCCTATTTTAGGACATCAACGTGTAGTTTTTTGCCATCTCCTCATAGATGGCCCAGACTTGGTCCTCATCCTTCGTAAAATAGGACCCTCTAGATGAGGCATTAACTACCCCTGCAGCTTCGGTGTCAGCCCACAAAAGAATCTATGAACTAAGTTGGGCTTTGATATCTCACGATGTGGACATCGGTCGATGAGCTCTCTGAAACAATCCCAAGCCTCATGGAACAGTTCGTTCGGGATCATTGTGAAGTTGCTTATCATGGATCTCGCTGCGTTGGTCTAGCCGAGTGGATAGTAACTGTTCAAGTAATCGGTCTGGAGCTGCTCCCAAGTAGTGACATACCTCCCCACATGCTTTCTCCAATAGGCTGCTCTGTCAACTAATGAGAACGAGAAAGCAATCATCTTGATTATGTCCTCGTCCACAAATCTATCGTGCACAGTACTGCAAATCATCTCAAACTCCTAGAGATGGAGGTGCAGCTCCTCGATGGCTAGCCCATTGAACTTGAGCAAAAGCTGAATAGTCTGGGGGCAAAACTCAAAATTGCCCAGGATCTCCGGGAGTTGAATCAACGGCGGGTGAGAGTCGCACCAGGGTTGTGCAACTACCTTATCATGCGTGGTGGCCTCGTCTCTGGCTGATCATCTGGTCGTCCGTCTCCTCCTCCAACTGCGGGTATCTCTCCACTGATCGGTCTCTGCGGCTCTCCTCTACTGGCTCTCATCTCTGTCAGCTCTTGACCAGGGTATGCTCCATTGTCTCTAATATGGCATTGCATCGTCTCCAGGGAGGCTAAGAGTGTGTTGTTGATGGCGGCCTGTGAAGGATATGGAAAAATCCTCAAGCGCATCACGGAAGCGTGATCGTCGTATCGAATACGACGAAGAACGACTAGTCGTACTAGTAGTTCGGTGCAGCGGAATTTAAAAATTTTTAAACCAATGAAACCACATGATCCGAGAACCATTCTCAAATCGTTTCATCTATAACCACAGCAAGTATAAGGCAATACCTCTTGAAGTGTGGTTGATCAAGTCTCTACGAAAAGAGACCTCCTGTCTCAAGTCCGATCGTCGGAGTAACGGCTTGCGAGCGCGGAGATGAGTCGCGGTGTCCTCGCAATCCAAGTTGATCCAAGCGCGGTTGCTCCTGATCTCGTCACACGAGATCAAATGTCTCCTTCGTGAGTGATGCACTCCAAGAAGATGAAGAATCGCAGAGAGTCGAAACGGTAGCACGATGGCGCAGTCGTCGACGATTCCCTCAACCAAGGTGGACGGCCACCAAGAATAGAGGGAGAGAGAGGGATGTCGAGTATGAGAAAGAGAGAGAGAGTTTGTGCTACAATAGCATGTGTAAAGAGAGAGAGTCAAGTATGCCTCTCTATTTATAGGGTTTTGGGATCCATGGATCTCAATCCATGGGACACATAAAATCAATGGGTGAGATTGATTTATGTCTATCCAATGGCTAAGATTGTTGTTGACAAACACAACAAATTTAGGTTAAAATATATTTGACAAAATCAAATATAATCCATTCCTAAATCAACCCAACAAATAAGGAGAGAAGACACATGGAGATTTCATCTCCATGTGCCTTCCAAGTGGGCGGCCACACATTCCATATTGGAATGGTGTGCCGCCCATGGGGATTGCATGGGGATTGCAATCTCATGGAAATCCATGAGATTGCATATCTCCTTGCAATCTCTCTTATTTACTATGCAACAAATTTATTGGGTTTTATTCTTTAAAAATAATTCACAATTATCTTTGAGAATATTGCATTCTTGCCATGGAAAAATTGTGAATCATATTCACAACCCAAAACAACATATAATTCATATTGTTAATTAATTACACAATGTGTATCCAATACACATAATAAGTAATCAACACATATAAATTATAATTAACTCTCTCTAATACATTAAATCACATTTATAATATATTATGAATAATTGGATATTTCCATCCACATTATTCTTATACAAAATAATTAAATCACATTTAATCATATTGGACAACTTCTCATACATCATGATAATTAAATCACATTTAATTACCAATTTCTCTTTGCTTAGATCTTATGGAATTGTTCTCAGACCATTTAAGAACAATGTTATTTCTCCTCAGATACTTGGAGATAAGGACAGGGCGATTGTATTGTTCCACGTATAGTGACTTGGATGTTGAGATCATATCTCAAATCCAGATCCTATGGACCTCCCACTGATGCTTGATCAAATCAAGACCGTAGACTTAATCTTCTCATTGCATCTGAATCTCATTCAGATCAATGTCCAGTTCATGGACTAAGATTAGGTCACTTCTCTAATGAGAGGAGTCACTAAAATCCAAACCTGTTTCATCACTCCCTCGGAATGGAAGCGTCATGGTTATACAATCGTATATGATCAAATCACCCTTCAGGCATTCCCAATACCTGCACATCCTACATACTGGAAGATTCATGATCATTCTGAAGATAAAGATCACTTTTGCATTGTCATCTTCAGAGTTAGATCATTTAAGTTTCTCAATCTTGGTCATTGGGATTTGGTATAGATCCTATGCTTTCACAAAGCATATATCTTACCTTCAAATTCATGGCATGCTTCCAAAGCACGACGACCATGCATGGAATTTGTTCAGTCCCAATACCTCATGAGTGAGCTCATGTCTCCCGATTCACAAGTGAACCTGTATGATCCCTTTGAGAGATCGCATTACTCATATGTCCTTACATGCACACCAGCTCGCCGGTATATAGACCTTGATTAGGTCATCAACCTATTGGTCTGCCAAATGTACATACTCAGACATATAGCAATACATATGTCTCTAGTCAGAGGATGCATGCCTATGTTGTGACAGTATTCAACGTAGGTCTTTGGTTATCTCGATCTCGTCAAGTCAACCCATTGACTTAACTAACCTGACACCTCTGAATCATTATTCCCATGCAGAGGACCTGCATCAAGAGGTCAGTCAGATATCAGTCATATGAGATAGGATTGCCATCTCCTACTCAGACTGGAGATCATCACTTAATGATCATTTGATGATGCTTGATGAGTCCTCTATCTAACTCCTTAGATATTCATCCAAGCATCAGCCTCTATGATCCATCCAATGAATCAACAGCTGTATGATCATCAAGTTGGCCATGGTACATAACCCTTATTGTACAGAGGGACCCTATAGTGCATTCATTCATTAACCTCAGAAAGGGAGTGAAAAATAATCATTAACTTTCATTGATAATTTATTCATGACAATAACATTTATTGTAGAAATGGTTCGCCCGGGGCTCACATTGCTAACAATCTCCCACTAGCCCTCAGAACCCTTCAGGTACAATCTTTAAACCCATACTCATTACATGCTGGTCGAAAACCTTCTGTGTCAGTGGTTTGGTAAGAGGATCAGCAACGTTGTCGGCAGAGGCCACCTTGGTGATGATGATGTCACCACGCTTTTGTATCTCCCGAATGATGTGGTATTTCCTTTCCACGTGCTTGCTCTTTTGAGGCCATCTGGGTTCCTTTGCCTGGGCAATGGCTCCCGTGTTATCGCAGAGTAACGGGATGGGAGTATCAGAGGAAACTACGCCAAGCTCCAGCACGAACTTGCGCAACCACACCGCCTACTTTGCAGCATCCGATGCGGCAATGTATTCGGCTTCTGTTGTTGAATCTGCAGTAGTGTCCTGCTTCTTGCTTCTCCAGGTCACAGCACCACCATTCAACAAGAACACGAACCCCGATGTCGACTTTCGATCATCTACATCCGATTGGAAGTCAGAATCTGTATATCCCAAGACTTGGAGATCACCATCTCCATAGACCAAGATGTAATCTTGCGTCCGTCTTAGATATTTGAATATGTTCTTTACTGCATTCCAGTGTTGTTCTCCATAGCAGGATTGGTAACGACTTACCACTTCCACTGCATGGCAGATATCTGGCCTAGTACACATCATGGCATACATTAAGCTTCCTACGGCTGATGCATAAGGACATCCAGCCATGGCTTTCTTTTCCTCAACTGTTTGAGGAGCCATTCCTTTAGACAGGTGGATACCATGTCTTAAGGGTAGGAATCCTTTCTTAGAACTATCCATACAAAATCGTTCAAGAATCTTATTAATGTATCCATGTTGTGACAATCCCAAAATCCTCTTTTCTCGGTTTCTGAACAGCTTCAGGCCTAAGATATAAGAGGCTTCTCCAAGATCTTTCATCTCAAAGGTATGGGACAACCAAATCTTTACACTGGTCATCATCCCTGTATCATTCCCAATGATAAGGATGTCATCTACATAAAGCACGATGAACACAATGGCGCTCCCACTAGTCTTCTTGTATACACAAGGTTCATCAGGATTCTGCACAAAATCATAACTCTTTATGGTTTCGTCAAATCTGATGTTCCAACTACGAGAAGCTTGCTTGAGCCCATAGATGGATTTCTTTAGCTTGCATACTTTACCATCCTCTGTCATGAAGCCCTGGGGCTGCTCCATGTAGATATCCTCCTCGAGGTATCCATTGAGGAAAGTCGTCTTGACGTCCATCTACCACATGTCGTAGTCAAGATATGCAGCTATAGCTAGCAATGTCCGGATGGATTTAAGCATAGCCACAGGAGAGAATGTCTCATCATAATCGATGCCTTCTCTCTATGTGTAGCCCTTGGCTACGAGCCGTGCCTTGAAAGTCTCTACTTTCCCATCAGGTCTTCTCTTTCTCTTGAAGATCCATTTACACGCAATGGGTTTTACCCCTTTAGGTGGATCCTCTAGGGTCCATACACCATTCTTATGCATGGAGTCAATTTCTGACTTCATTGCTAGCATCCATCTATCCATGTCTTGATCCGTGAGTGCTTCATCAAATGAAGTAGGATCAATGTCCGTTTCACCTGACACATGGAATCCATACCTTTCAGGTGGTGCAACCACCCTCGAACTCCTTCGAAGAGGTATGGGTGTTTCATCTGTATTTATCTCTTCCGTTTCTGGTCTAGGAAGTTCAGAATCCTCAGGGGATTCAAAGAATTCCTCTACTTCATTATTGTCTTGACCTTTAAGGAAATCATTCTCCAGAAACTTCACATCTCTAGAAATAAAAATCTTTTGGGTCTCAGGGTCATAAAGTTGGTATCCAATACCATCTTTAACATACCCAATGAAGTAACACTCACGAGAGCGAGATTCTAGCTTACTTGCGTCCACGTTCTTCGCATAGACCAAGCAACCCCAAACCCTCAAGTGATTAACACTAGGTTTGGTTCCATACCATAGCTCATGAGGAGTCTTAGGCACGGATTTGCTAGGAATCTTATTCAGGATATATATTGCAGTCTCTACTGCATATCCCCAGAAACTAAGAGGTAAATTTACTTTATTCATCATTGAACGGACCATGTCCATGATGGTTCTGTTGCGTCTTTCAGCAACACCATTTAGTTGGGGGTTCCAGGAGGAGTGAGATTAGAAACAATTCCATTCTCCTTAAGGTATTCCTTGAATTCATCTGACAGGTACTCGCCACCTCGATCAGATCGAATCCGTTTAATCTTCCTATCGTTTTGGTTCTCAATCAAAGCCTTGAATTCCTTGAACTTTTCAAAGGTTTCAGACTTATGACGTAGTAGGAAGATAAACACGTATCGCGAATGGTCATCTATAAACGTCAAATAATATCGGTATCCATTTCGAGTCGCGGTACTGAAGGGACCACATACATCGGTATGTATTAGGTCAATAATACCTTCGCATCTTGTAACCTTGTTACGGAAAGGCGTCCTAGTCATTTTACCCTGTATGCAATGTTTGCAAGTGGGCAAAGGTTGAACCTGTAGAAAATCTAGAGGTCCATCCTTTATCAATCTATTGATCCTATCAACAGATAAATGACCAAGCCTTTGATGTCATATCTCATTTGAGATATTTTTATCCTCTCTGGATCTTTTAGGGTTTTTATTAATGGTTGTCACATTCATAATACATTTATCAATGCACAATTCATAGAGTCCACCAGAAGTCAAAACATCATCCGCAATATATTTATCATAACGACTTATGACTAATTTATTACAGAAAAGGAAAGAATATCCACTTCTAACAAGCTTAGATACAGATATTAAGTTCCTTCTGACTTCGGGTGCGTAAAGACATTCTTTAAGTATAAGGACTCTTCCACTAGATAATGATAGTCTGCAAGTCCCGACGGCTACTGCTGCAACACTTGCATCAGATCCCATCTGGATGACTATCTCCCCTTCCTCAAGATTCCTAGTTTCCTGAAACAAATGCAACAAATTGCATACATGAACAGAAGCACCAGAATCTACAACCCAACTTCCTTCTCGTCCGACGAGAAAGCTAGTTTCAATGATGAAAGTAGATTTCATACCTGCTGGGGCTTTACCTTTGTCTGTGGACTTCAGGTAATCTGGGCAGTTACGCTTCCAGTGCCCCGGCTTCTTGCAGTGGTGACAGACGTCGGTTTTCTTCGACGCCATGAGAGTGGATGCACTGGAAGAAGAGCCAACACTTTGTCCCTTCTTCTTTCTCTTCTGGGCCAGGCCCTTCCGAGAGCCATGCTTCCGACCGCGCTTCCCTTTGACCTGTGCAACCATTGCACTGCCAGTGGGACCATCCTTCTTCATTACGTCTTCTGCAGACTTTAATGCAGCAAGGAGAGCAGCACTTGTCAATTCCAGCTTGTTCATGTGGAATGACACTACAAAGTTATTAAAAGACTTGGGCAATGACAGCAGAATGAAATCAGCTTGCATGTCTACATCCATCGTTGCCCCAAGAGTCTCTAGCTCCGACAAGTACCCAAACATTTTGAGTACATGTTCACGGACCGAAGTCCTTTCCTGCATTCTACAGCGAATGAGGTCTTTCATAACATTGTACCGCTGAGTGCGGTTAATGTCACCAAACATATCCTTAAGATTATGCATTATTTCCTGACAGGTACTCAGCTCCACATGTTGCTTCTGCAGAACATTGGAGAGAGAACCTAGGATATAGCATCTAGCCAAGACATGATCTTCATCATACTTGTCATTAAATGCTTTTTCTTCCTTGGACTTAGGGTTCTCATGCTTGTCCTCGGATAGCACATAACTTATGCGCTCAGCAGAGAGAACAAGCTCCAAATTTCGGATCCAATCCGAGTAATTTGGGCCGGTCAATTGGTTGACCTCTAGAAGCCTACTAAGTGGGTTCAAAGACTTCATTTTCTGAAATTAAGAATGCACTATATTAGAATATGAAAATATATTCAAATTTATAACATTTGATTAAGGTATTTTAAATCAAATTATTCTTGCATTGTCGACTTTGAAAGTTCATTCCCTTAATCACTTTCAAAGTAAGAGATATACTTACCGCTATATCTCTAGCAAGAATTGGGATCTCCTCTTTATCATTGTCACATCCCAATAATATGAGAATCTGTGACTCCAATAAAGAAAAGCAGGAACACATTCCAATTTACAAGTCCAACTTGCAATTTCCCAATTCGGTCTTTAACACCCGAGCCCACCACCCCTAAGGCGATGTTGACCCGTTGTTAATTGAACCAACCGTCAACAGGAATAGTACTCGCTATGCGCAATCCAATATCGCCCCAATAATATGAGGATCCGATATTGGGGTCACTACGCATACGGCCTTACTCTTTCGAGAAGCAAAGAGTCCGATGCGGATGCGCTTGCATACAGGAGCTGTCACTTCGGACAGGCGTCTCCCACATGCAATCCCTGGCGACGAAACTCTTTGCCTTGACGGGAGACCATGGATGTCACTTATGTGATCCTCCATCTCATATTCAAATTTTAATTAATCATCGTGAATCACATTCACATAATTAATTCTTCCAAGAGAATTAATAACTCTAATCATATTAGAGTATTTCAATTGGACATAATCAATTTAATCATATTAAATTAATTATCAATCCAATTCAATCAATCAAACTTGATTATTTTACTTGAATACATATATGGTAATATCTCAAAATACGTATTAATTCGAATTTTAATAATTAGAAAAAAATACATCTTAATCCCTCGGACATTATCCCGGCCCTACCCGCTGTCATGGCCAGTACCGACGAGAGTGGGACGGACCATATACGTTGCAACCCGCAACCCCAATGCTCTCCGACTAGGCACCACATCCGCCTCGGGAAAGGATAATGCCAAATTGATTAATTTATACTTGAGATGATCATCGGTTTTTCAACCAAAATTGTACCATATAGTAATAATCAAAACATTTTTGATTATAAGGAAATTTGCTAGACAAATTCCCAAATCCTATTCAAGCATCAAGTTTGAAGATTGTGGTTTCCAATTATGATTTAGATCACATCTTAATCAATTAATTGGTTGGAGCCAAGTCAATTGGGCAAATAATCATGTTTCAATATTTCACAAATATTTTTCAAGATTATTTCACGAAATTAATAATTAATTTCACTAATTGACAATCACTTGGTTCTAGATTAGGAATGCAATTTCAGTAATGACCCCTATTCACTAAAATTGACATATCTCAATCAATTTAAATCCAAATTAAGAAAACTCAATTTTCATTGATTTCTAACTTGATTTAGAACAGAACCTAAATGGATTTGCACGCATTTCGAGGTAGATGATAACAGTAATTAACTCTTTAATTATATTAAAATCTACTGTTCCCGCAACAGTGCATACATGTTCATTAAAACAACCATAACTTGAGCATACGAAATCCGATTTACGCAAACTCAATTCCTATGGTTTCCTTATTTAATGGGGAACAAAATCCAAGTATTAAATTCCTGTTTAAACAATTTAACAGTGCCGAATTTATTTACTAAACAGATCTGCGAAATCAAATGCGATGAAAACTTTCGCGAACTAAACGAACCCAAGTCGTCCTCGGTTTTTCGAATCATATTCGAAACCGTCAACCTAAGGCTCTGATACCACTTGAAGGATATGGAAAAATCCTCACGCGCATCACGGAAGCGTGATCGTCGTATCGAATACGACGAAGAACGACTAGTCGTACTAGTTGTTCGGTGCAGCAGAATTTAAAAATTTTTAAACCGATGAAACCACATGATCCGAGAACCATTCTCAAATCGTTTCATCTATAACCACAGTAAGTATAATGCAATACCTCTTGAAGCGTGGTTGATCAAGTCTCTACGAAAAGAGACCTCCTGTCTCAAGTCCGATCGTCGGAGTAACGGCTTGCGAGCGCGGAGATGAGTCGCGGTGTCCTCGCAATCCAAGTTGATCCAAGCGCAGTTGCTCCTAATCTCGTCACACGATATCAATTGTCTCCTTCGTTAGTGAAGCACTCCAAGAAGACGAAGAACCGTAGAGAGTCGAAGCGGCAGCACGATGGTGCAGTCGTCGACGATTCCCTCAACCAAGGTGGACGGCCACCAAGAAGAGAGGGAGAGAGAGGGTTGTCGAGTATGAGAAAGAGAGAGAGAGAGAGAGTTTGTGCTACAATAGCATGTGTAAAGAGAGAGTCAAGTATGCCTCTCTATTTATAGGGTTTTGGGATCCATGGATCTCAATCCATGGGACACATAAAATCAATGGATGAGATTGATTTATGTCTATCCAATGGCTAAGATTGTTGTTGACAAACACAACAAATTTAGGTTAAAATATATTTGACAAAATCAAATATAATTCATTCCTAAATCAACCCAACAAATAAGGAGAGAAGACACATGGAGATTTCATCTCCATGTGCCTTCCAAGTGGGCGGCCACACATTCCATATTGGAATGGTGTGTCGCCCATGGGGATTGCATGGGGATTGCAATCTCATGGAAATCCATGAGATTGCATATCTCCTTGCAATCTCTCTTATTTACTATGCAACAAATTTATTGGGTTTTATTCTTCAAAAAAAATTCACAATTATCTTTGAGAATATTGCATTCTTGCCATGGAAAAATTGTGAATCATATTCGCAACCCAAAACAACATATAATTCATATTGTTAATTAATTACACGATGTGTATCCAATACACATAATAATTAATCATCACATATAAATTATAAATAAATCTCTCTAATACATTATAAATCACATTTATAATATATTATGAATAATTGGATATTTCTATCCACATTATTCTTATCCAAAATAATTAAATCACATTTAATCATATTGGATAACTTCTCATACATCATGATAATTAAATCACATTTAATTACCAATTTCTCTTTGCTTAGATCTTATGAAATTGTTCTCAAACCATTTAAGAAAAATGCTATTTCTCCTCAGATACTTGGAGATAAGGACAGGGCGATTGTATTGTTCCACGTATAGTGACTTGGATGTTGAGATCATATCTCAAATCCAGATCCTATGGACCACCCACTGATGCTTGATCAAATCAAGACCGTAGACTTAATTTTCTCATTGCATCTGAATCTCATTCAGATCAATGTCCAGTTCATGGACTAAGATTAGGTCACTTCTCTAATGAGAGGAGTCACTAAAATCCAAACCTGTTTCATCACTCCCTCGGACTGGAAGCGTCATGGTTATACAATCGTATATGATCAAATCACCCTTCAGGCATTCCCAATACCTGCACATCCTACATACTGGAAGACTCATGATCATTCTGAAGATAAAGATCACTTTTGCACTGTCATCTTCAGAGTTAGATCATTTAAGTTTCTCAATCTTGGTCATTGGGATTTGGTATAGATCATATGCTTTCACAAAGCATATATCTTACCTTCAAATTCATGGCATGCTTCCAAAGCACGACGACCATGCATGGAATTTGTTCAAGCCCAATACCTCATGAGTGAGCTCATGTCTCCCGGTTCACAAGTGAACATGTATGATCCCTTTGAGAGATCGCATTACTCATATGTCCTTACATGCACACCAGCTTGCCGGTATATAGACCTTGATTAGGTCATCAACCTATTGGTCTGACAAATGTACATACTCAGATATATAGCAATACATCTGTCTCTAGTCAGAGGATGCATGCCTATGTTGTGACAGTATTCAACGTAGGTCTTTGGTTATCTCGATCTCGTCAAGTCAACCCATTGACTTAACTAACCTGACACCTCTGAATCATTATTCCCATGCAGAGGACCTGCATCAAGAGGTCAGTCAGATATCAGTCATATGAGATAGGATTTCCATCTCCTACTCAGACTGGAGATCATCACTTAATGATCATTTGATGATGCTTGATGAGTCCTCTATCTAACTCCTTAGATATTCATCCAAGCATCAGCCTCTATGATCCATCCAATGAATCAACAGCTATATGATCATCAAGTTGGCCATGGTACATAACCCTTATTGTACAGAGGGACCCTATAGTGCATTCATTCATTAATCTCAGAAAGGGAGTGAAAAATAATCAATAACTTTCATTGATAATTTATTCATTACAATAACATTTATTGTAGAAATGGTTCGCCCGGGGCTCACATTGCTAACAGCCTGGTCAAGTACGTATGTTGATTCCTGCGGCTGCTGATCGGTACATCCCTCACTGCTGGCGATCTCCCAGGTCCCTGTAAAGGTAAAAGACCCTAACTCAGGTGTCATCAAATGAATGTATAACTGTGCTGGCCTCTACACTAACACCTCAAGACTGGAAGAAGGGTGATCAAGGGGGAACAAGGTGGTAGCGGACTCAGGTTCAAAGAGATGGTCTTAGCTCTCTGAAACTTGTCTAGATGAATAGAAAGGAGTGCTCGAAAGCGGTGTTGTCAAAGGTAGCCTAAGGGACCTCCTTCCCATCACCGTGATATAGGGATTTATGATGATGAGATCTGGAATGCAAACAGGATCAGAAATCAAACCCCCTTTTCACCTACTCAACACTGGAGCCGATGTTCGTGAAAGATCGGTCATTAATTTTGTCTGTTTTTATTTAGGTGAATAATCAAGATATCAGAGCGATAAGCGAGTTGTTGGGAACCCGATGCTCCCAAGAGATTGGCACAATCCCACAGTTAGTTTTTACCAGTCAGCATGGGTGCGGATTAACTACCGGCTACCCGATCAGCCCACTCGGCTAAGGAAGTCCCAGACCGATTACCAGCTACGCGATGAATCCCTCACTGGAGAATAACCAACTACAAGAATAATAATCTCGAAGGAGTTCAGGTATGACTCTTCCTAGTGTGCGGGTCACTCTATCATTGTAGATAAAACAACCAGTGAGTGGGTGACTCTCCCCAATACAATTTTTTTTAGATTAGGTCTATTTTAGGGTCTAGTTTGCATTAGCAGACCCAACTTTATTTGTTTTCACTTTTAATTTTATGATAAAAATAACGTCTAACGAATTTTTCGATTTCCTTGGTTATTTTGAGTGTGACAAAACATGGGATGAAGTCAAAAAAGTTGATGCGCGATCAAATACTATGATGCATGCAGAGATAGAAATGTGTACATGCCCCCAACACTAGGGTGATCCACGCATAAATTAAAGACAGAATGTAAACTAATCTAAATGATGCAACGAAGAAATCGGGCTTAGACAAGCAACTTCTATTGATCGTGAAGAACAGATAGCTAACTAATCAGAGAGAGAGTCCTGAGTCTGGTCTCAGATGTCAATCGGTGTCCGGCAAAACGGATCCTTCCAGCACTGTATACGACCTCTAGCGGTGCGTGGCCTCTCAATCAATTAAGTTAACTTTTTCTTATTAATTATAAGCTAAGTCCAATTACGTTCTATAGGAACAGAATGTGGAATTAAATGTGGGACCTTAGCTAATGATGTCACAATCAACAAAAGTCCTAAGTCTAGGAACTAAATCATCATGAATCAAAAGAAAATAAAGGCGATAAAAACAACAACCGTGAAAAGTCCGATGAGGTCCCCCGAGTACACCGGTACTCGATGAAATAGATGGCAATGAATCTAAGTGTCCAAGAGTATCCAGGTACAAATATTACAACAACAATAGTTCTTCAGAAAATGAAACTACTCTATCTACTATAACTATCTTCTCATGCTTTCCTCCTCCTCAAATGCGAGTAATCCAACAAAAATCCGAAGCAACCTCGGGTGGTTCCTCACATAGAAAACAATACAGAAGTGCGTCAGAAAATAGTTAGATCAAATAGAGGCAAAGAAATAAGAAAAGAGAAATAAAAGAGAAAATGACTACTAGGTCGTGCTCCCCGGCAACAGCGCCATTCTGATGAGTGACCTCTCGACTAGGGTTATGTATCAAGAAATATCAAGGTCGTTGCGAGCCCAATCAACAAGCCATGCTCAATCAATAAAAATAATTCAGTCAAACAGATCAAAAACAATCAAGCATATATAAGCGGTTCTCTATTTAGTTTTACCTGGTATAGCAACCAGGGTCGAACCCAAGGAGCACGAGAAAACCAACGAAGTAGTCAAATCTCAAAAAATGAAATAAGACATTTTTTAGCGGTTTTTAGTTTTTCATTTTTTTATGATTTTTAATACGGAAACAAAATCTACAAACAAGGCAACACCACAATTATTGTGTATTTATAAGTAAGGCTAAAAATGCTCGGAAAAATAACATAAAAATATTGTTGGGTTTTTTATGTTTTGAAATATTTTTGGTAATTTTATTGGGATTTTATGATGTTTATGTAATTTTGTAAAAACCAATCAGTGACTAAAAATGTAAACAATGCACATCCAAGATTAAATTGCAAGTTAAATATAGCTAAATTGCCCTAAAATGTCTGTTCGCAATTTTATGAGAAAATACAATTAAAAACTACAAATAGGAACTAAAATGAGATTTTTTGGATTTTCTTGAATTTTATATAATTTTTATAATTTTTTGGCATTTTGTAATTTTTAGGGTTTTTATAGGGAGTTTTCAAACAAAATTAGTAATGTAGCTCAAGCACACAAAAAGACACTAACAAGATTTTTTTGGAATTTTTAAGACAATTTTCTATTTTTTATGGATTTTCAAAAATTGACAGGACACTTTTTATATTTTTTGATTTTCTAAAATAATAATTGCATAGAAATTAACTCATAAAATTTACATTAAATACTATACGTCAACAGGAGTTTGTGGTAATTTTTAGATAGTTTTTAGGATTACTTTGTTATTTATTAAGTTCAAAATACAAGGTGTAATTAGGTACAATTTATAGGGACCTATATGCGAAGAAACTAGTTTGAGGGGCCACACAATAACATCCAATAAAAACCCAAGGGGTACTTGTGCAAAAATTCTAACTTAATTCACGACATGCTCAATCCTCTACATACAGAGGTATAAATGCAATTCTTCAAAACATTTCATTCATTAGCTTAAAGCAATAGAGTTCGAGAGAGATTATGGAAATAACTCCAAAATGCACGTGATCATACACGTGACTTCAGTTGGATAGGACTAAAATGTAAATATTCAAAAATACAAGGTCCAGACTGCAAAAGTACTTAACTACAATATTTATTTTATGGACTAAAACTAAATGCATAAATAAACAGGGCCTAAAATGAAATATACCCTTTGTAGATGTGTGTGTGGCACATGGGGATGCGTGGTGTGCTGAGGCAGTGGTAGTTGACGACTCCGATCTGATCTGTTGAAGATCTGACAGTGCATGCACTTGGAGCAGGTGTACGGATCTAATCATATCCGATGACATTAGATGGCATAGGGAGTGTCGGCTTTGATGGCTGGTAATCATGCATCTCACGCCTCTAACAAATGGGGGCGGATAAAAGGTGAGGATGAGATCTAGCAAGAGTGGTCTTGATCTGACGGTGGCTGAAAATGGTGAGAGAAAACCCCCTTCGGCGACCTTCAATTGGCCAATGGAGGAGATCCACTGCTTCTATGAGGTCACCAAAGGGTCCTGCAGTGTCATGAGGTTGCTCCGCTTCCGATGGATGGCTCTAATAGGGGCGACCACGGTCGGATGGGTACGGCGGTGGGTGCTCCTCCTAGAGCTACTCTGCCTTAGCAGCAGAGGCTCCAACATGATCTCCAGGTGCGCTTGCAGACCTGTAGGGGGAAGAGAGGGCTCAGGGCTATGCTCTGGCCCTGGTTATTGCTTCAAATGGTAAGGGAAGCGGTGGTGGATGATGATCGACCTCTGGCGAAGGCGTGAGAAGGAGGCCTAAGATTAATCTCGACCCGATGGTCGAGTCTCAGGATGGTTGGGTTACATAAGAGGGTGCGGAGTGAGATGTAGCATAGATCAGAGCGGGTAGATGAAGGGAATGAGGCTCTGACCAATTGGTCAGAACAAGTGAATGTCGGTGGAGATAAAATGAAAACATGAATCGAAATGAGAAATGCAATGGATATGAGTGGTACCTGAATCTACCGAGGTGATCAGCAAGGTCAGGAGAAGGTGGGCGATTGGGTCTTGGCCTCAACCAAGTTGCGACTGGCCAGGAGGCATCACACGGCGGAGCTCCGGCCATGTCGTGAGCTACAAGTCTCAAGGTGCTTCCCAACGATCCTGATGGGTTCCTACGTTAGTTGTTACTTCAGCGAAGGTATCTAGGAGGGAATGGGGGCACAAGGGATGAGCTGACCTTCAGTGGAGGCAGACGAGAGCTACGCAAAACGAGGGTCCAGAAAGATCGGTGCGGAGCACAGAACCCTAAGGAGATCCGGATAATCCTAGAGATCCGCGAGGATGACGGATGTCCGAGGAATCACGGGACCAAGAATTTAGGTGAGAGGTGGTCAGAGTCGGGTGGGAAAATGGGGAGAATAATCTCTGGCAAGAAGGTGGGTGACCCGACCCGACTTGGAAGGCGGCGTTGACAGGAGTCAACAAATCCTCCAGACTAATTAGAAAATAGTATGCACAAAATAATTGTTAATTCAATAAAAATAATAAATCAATTTAAAATAAAAAGAATATAAAATAAAAAATGCTTATTAATTTTCAAAATATTTTTCTATGATTTTTAATTATTTTTATGAAAAATAAATTAATGTATATACAACATATAGTATTATATATAGGTATAATATACCTATGTATTATGTACAAGTAATTTTTATTTTTTTATTTTTTCATAAATACCCTTTTTTGTATTTTATTTATTTATAACATAATTTTATAAGTATAAATTAATTTTTATTTTGTTTTTACAAATAATTAAGGGTATATAATGGATGTAATCTATACAAGTGTGCTTTGTACAAGGAATTACGGATTTTATTTTTATTTTTCTTTTTCTTTTATTTTTCATATTTTTGTTTTGTTTTAATATTTTTCTAGGATTATGTATAAATGTGTAAAAATAATTATTTTATTTTATTTTGTCAAAAAATAATTATATAAATAATGTTTACAAGTATAAGTAACATACACAATACATAGTGAGCCCTATCTCTCTCTAATTTTATTTTACGATCAGGTCAAGACTTGACCTTCTCTTGGGGTTTAGGTCACTTTGTATTTATTCTAAATACCTCATTCCTTTTTCTTTTCCTTTATTCTTTTGTTTTTGCACAAAAACATGTCAATTATGCAATATTAACACATGCAATCAGGTTGCTAAGTTATTATATTTACAGATATTTACATGATGTTTTACCAAGAAAAAGAGGTAAAATAAAAGAATTAAGAGTGAGAATCTAGGATTCATCACATAACATTTGCATTTTTTCAAATGATCAAGACTATTGAACAAGTCGAAATAAAAAGTCTAAGGATTGGAGAATGGTATATACCTTAATACACTTAATTTCATAGAAATCCATTAAGGAATAGAATTGGGATACTTCATGTCACCATGACCTAATTCTTTAGGTTCCATGAGACTATGATCATGAGTAGATTAAATATGTCTAACTAGATACCTTCATATCATCCGTACGACTATTGAGACAATGTCTTGATTAGAAACCTCGCACTTAGCTCAACCCAAATGGACTTTTCAATTGAATCCTATGTTGGGATGATGCTAAGCCGCTTCGTCAAGGGTGGCATAGGAACCATTCTTAAGAATTGTTGAAACTGGTACTCTAACCCACTTCTTCTGGTAATAATGATATCCAAAGACTGGAGACTGGATTGAGACAATGCTTTGGACGAGGAATGGTATGCTGGTGTAAGTTTTTTCCAAGACCTCAAAACATGGGATGACCAAAAGGCTCTATATCCATCAGGACAAAAACAGGAATGCAGAGAAATGCCAAGTCAAAGAAAAAATTCAAAGAAAATGCATATTCCAAAAATTCTATAAAATTTCTAACTTCTAAAAAAACATGCTTCTTAGTGAAGACTCGATTACACTAATCGAGTTTCATAAGGGAATGAGGACTACATTGGTCTATTACCACTTCTTTTCCCATTCGTCTAGCTTCTCCTCCTTTCGGTCGTAAAGGCCGGTTACAGTTGACCTTAGAAGGAAATATCAGTCTCCACGAGGATGAGTTACCAGAGGAGCAGACTCTTTTATAGTCCAGTGGTTTGTTTGGGAAGTACTGATAAATTTGCACGCATGGTTCTATCAGTTCAAGGTTGCGAGAGTATGGGAATTAGAGGATGGTTCTTACCAAATTATGAAGAGAACTGTATAATAGGATTATGGAACCTAAGGGATGTTGTGCCACACTTCCTAACCATGATGCGGTTCCGAACAAACCAAGACTCCAAGGGTCTTAACTGAGCTCCAAATTTTGATTTTATCTATATAAGTTTAAAAGTCAAAAATTATTCCAAGTTATTTCTGTTTCTTTTCTTTATTTTCTTTTCTGCACTTATAGGAATAATTGTTTGCTAGATACTAACAAGGGCAAGTATATGGGGGTGATGAATCCTCATTTCCTCACCTTAATTCTTTCTTTTTGACTTAAATCCATATCTACATTCATGTATATGTAATTTATTGTGAAAATAAACATTCAACTATTTACCTAAAATACAGTGTAATATACTATATTTAATTATAGAATAAAAGAATAAAGGAAAGAAAAGAAACAGAATGAAGTGTCAAAGACACTGAGTGACGCTAGACCCCGAGATCCAGTCATCATGATGACTTGGTCGTTGAAGAATAATGTAGGGGGAGATAGGGCAGAGAAACTGCAAAGAAAATACACACCCTAATTTTTAATTCTTATATAATTGCATTTTGGGACCTATTCCATTTTATTATTTTTATATCTCAAATCAATAACCCTCAACATTAATATTTTATGTAAAAATAAAAAGAAAATACAAAACCGATTTCACTGAAAAATAAGCATTGTGTGCACGTGACATACTACAAAAAACGTAAAGAAAACATGACAAACATGTATCTTCTCCATACATATTAAAATTGACCAAACGCACTTTTATTGATCATAAAATAAAATTAGCTATTTAATGAAGTGGGTTAATTCAATTTGGAGTTTAGATGTGAAAGTTAGGTTTTGAGCCCCCATTGTGCAGCATACATGTATAAAATATTCATTATATTTATTATTTATATTTTAAGGATTATTACATTTTATAGTTTTGTAAATATAATTTAAAACGTATGTATATAATCAAATAAAATAAAATCATCAAAAATAAAATAAAATAAATAATATAGTTCAATGTATTGGTAAGGTTTGTTATAAAATACATATAAGATTTATTTGCATGATTATTTAAGTACATATATAAATTCAGAAAAATATAATAAAAATACTTAAATATGTATTTAAATAAATTATTGATATATAAAATACATGTATATAATAATAAAATATAATATACAAATTAGAATTAAAATATATAAAATACAAGTATATTTACCTCTAAATATACATGTAAATACTAATATATTATAAATAGTCCTCTAATAATAAATAAATAAATATAAAATACTACATATAATTACAAACATATTTTGTGTTTCCAAAAAAACAATTAATTAATTTAATGTTTTCTATTGGTTTTACAAATATTTTTTGGATTTCTTTTTCCTTGCTGGTCCACGTGGACCAAGTAGGACTCAGCAAATGTTGACTTCGGTTATCCTGTATGCCCCTTCGTTGTCCATTGCCAGACCTCAAACCCCTACCTTTTCTCTGAATTTTTGGTGAAATTCCACTACTCGAGGCATCCCGCTTCCTTCATCGATCATGTGCACCTCACCTTCGTGAACCAGACCCACTGCTCTGATCTTCCATCTAATTACGTCAATGCTTCCTTCTCGTAACCAACTCCACCTGCCCATTTGCATATAAACAACCCTCTCTGCCATTTTGTCGCTTGATCACACCCATGGAGAGCATCTTATCCCATCGTTTGATCCCAATGTTCATGTCTAGTGATATGAGTCAGGATCTGCCATTCTGTAACAAGGAGGAGGCTCGTCGGAATCGATCTGCCATCGCCGGAGTACACCCCTCAATCAGTTCTACTTCCTTGACCATGTAGACAAGTCAAGGCACTTGTCCTGCTTTTCTAGGTAATTTGTATATGTAGATCTCATTTGTACTCTTTAATTTTTGCTTTTAGTGCTTAATTTAGGAGTTATTTAAAACCCGCTTTTGACATGGAGCTCGAGATCCAGGCCAAAATCATTGTGCTCTCGATTGTACCTCGCTCTAATTTCCATCCCATTTCACTCCCTCACATCTGCTCCTCCTAATGACCATCTTGCCAACCCAAATCTTGCTTAGATCGACGAATCAAGGTCTACCCTCTCCCCTTCGTCGGAGCTTATCCATCTAAATCATTCTTCTGTTATTTCAGCTTCAGAATAGGTCGAGGCGAATCGTCTCGATCCTCCTAGTCATTTGGTCGAGGAACCAGATATTGAAGACCCTTTGGAGCTGAATATCAAAGCTTGAACTGAGCTCCAGGTCAAACAAAAAAGATAAGCCCCCAATCCCATTGGAGAGCAGCTGGATCTCATCGGAGCCCACATGCAGGCGCAGAGGCTCGCCATGATGCTGTTGTACTCATCAAAGATAAGAACGAAGGATGTGGAGAGAAGATCTTGCTGATTGAAGGAGCCCAAGTGCATTGTTCTTGAGTGTTCTTCATGAACACTAAAGAGTCGTTGGATCTCCAGAGTGCACCATATCTTTTCATAGCCGTAAGATCAAGAACGAAGTGATGTGCATTGCAGCCATTTGATCTTCCACGTGATAGCCAGAGAACAATCCAATTAGGGGCCATTAAGTAGGGTAAATATAGCCATTTGTAATTATTAAAGAACTTTGTAAATATGTCATTAAGAGTGATGTTTTGTGGAAACATTATAACTAAATCCATGTACTATTTGAATATTGCATTTAAGTCTTGTGCTAGCTCAGCTCACATTGCCCCATGTGAGTTGGGTAAATTTCCAATGTACCCCTCCAAGTTTGTGATTGTTGTTTAGTTTAATTTTTTAATATAGTTCAAAAAGTTTGGGTATTTTTGCACAGAGCTCCTCACTTTTTATTTATTTGTATAAATGCCCCACCAACTTGTATATTTTTATTTTTACTTTTCAATTTTTATAAATAAACATTTTGCTCAAAAAATTATGCAAAAATAGGGGAATGTTCTTGAAATCATGTTCTTTCACGCTATGAATTTTATTTAGCATATTTGTTGCATTTTCTATTTATTAAAAATCAATGAAGATTTGTACTCTTTATTTAGACTGAAAAATACAAAAATTATTAAAACTATTTAAAAATTCCTAAAAAAACAGGTATTGTTTATTAATGTATTTTATTACTCCAGACCCAAAATCACTAAAAATACAAAAAAAATCAATAAATTGAAAACCCTCTCTAACCCTAAAAAAATTAGAAAAATTCCCAAAAACAAAAAAATAGCTTTTCGTCCTATATATATTACTCCAAATAAAAAATAGTTTGGAAAAATTTGGACTTAATTTTATATTTTTAAATCTAAAAAATTGACCTATTTATTTAGTCTTGGTTTTGTACTATTTTGGACTGTAAAAATACATAAAAATTAGCAAAACTCATCAACAAATTCACAAAAAGATAAGAAAAACATGATATTAAAAAAGAAATAAAAAATGAGGAAAATATAAAAAGAAAATAAAAATTATAAAAAATGAGAACAAAAAATTAAATAATTTAAAGACCCACTAAAACACTAAGTACACTACAGAGAGATGCCTACATACATACATTATTTAGCAATAAATAAGCTATATATGTGTGTTGCATGTGTTCGACACCCTATACATACTTGACCACTATAAACATTTATTTGTAGGGTTTATAATAATGTTTGACACCACCTTATATCGCATTGCTTTATTATTACTTGTGGGTTGATTGTTGTTTGAATTCATCAGCTCTCGTGAGCGGTCACTTCAGCGACTGTGGTCCCACCTTATGAGACCTTGTGACCACCTCTCGATAGTTTGGTGATTCAGCAGTTCTTTATCCAGAACTGGTCGATTATAGAAATTTTAAGACCGTTAAAATTACATGTTCTTGATGGAGGACATAGGAGTCTCTGTTTACGATGAAATTTGAATAGCATATTAGATGGATATAGTGATGAAAATACATGACAGTATTTTCCAACAAAATTGAGAAAAAGCGTCGAAATAAGGTATGAGTGCATTCCCATTATTCCCATAAATATATGGTAAAATAAGGATGCCTCTTGGGAGAGCTAACTTGCCTCTCATGCACCATTTTGTTATATTTTTTATTTTTTTAAATAAATATGTGGGGTTCAGCATTATATATCTGTATCATGTCATTCAAGTTTCGTGTGAAGCAGAGACTCCTATTATTTTAATGGTCGTAGATTTGATGAAATCGACCCCGTTTGGAAGGAGGTCATAGGAGTCTCTGTTTCACATAAAACTTAAATGACATAATATAGATATATAGTTATGAAAATCCACGGATTTATTTTTTTAAAAAAATAAGAAATAGGAGCGGTAGGAGCCAAATTAGCTCCCCCAGAAGACAAACGCATTTTACCCATATTAAGTCTTCATGTAACTTTTGAATTGAGTTTGAATGGTTGGAATTTCAGGAACATCCCCTACTTTAATCACACTCACATCAAGGGATGATTTATGTTTGGGCTTGTTACACTTTTTTTGCTTGAGCTTGTTATCATTTCATACCATGATGGGGGCAAAGAAATTTTTATTTCTGAAGACATTGTCATTATTGCACATATAGTTAGGGAATAGTTATTCTGATCATTTTAGCAATGATTGCTATTTATTTCATGCTAGCATTACTTGTTCATAGTAACTAGTGCTTATTTTACCGTAACTACCACTTATATATGCATTTCAAGAACAACAAACCAGGAATATAAAAAAACTCCCTTATTCCACTTATATCTCGATCAATACAAATAGTAATAATAATAATACTTTCTTATTCCTTATTCGACATCCTTCTTTTGCATCTCTACTATAAAAAAGAACCGAGCCAAACTTGGATACACGTATTTTTTAGATAAAAACGATCAAAAGTCATTCATCATTAGCACAGAAGCAACATAGTTTAGCTTAATTATAAACTATGGGTGTTTTCAGCCCAAAAGGAGGCTTGCAGAGACGCGAGGTATGGGAACAATGCGGCAAGTTGTTAAGGCTCAGGTACTTTGAAGTTAGAACCTCCGGTAGATGATGTATGACATATTTATGGAATGTTATCAAATTCCCGTTAGGTTGAAGGATGTCGGTCTCATTTTAACCAATGCCCTCAACGTCTACATTCATTGAGTATGATGGGTTTTTTAACGCACGAGTATGGTGTAATCATTTGTCTTTAGACGTCGTCATCTGAATTTTGTCTGTAAAATCAAATCTTACGCTAATAAGTTGATTTTCAGAATACAACTTGCGCACTTCTCTCTGGATTTAATTAATAACTATGCCAGTGTGTTACAGAATGTATATTATATAATTAATAACTTTACAGAAGATAACGATGTTAATTATTTACTCTGAAAGTCGACTGCTGCATCTTTCTTTAATCCAAAATTGAAACGCACTAATCCATGGAAACCATTATCTCTAATACATATACGACGGAATGCACGGAGCTACAACATATGAAAAGTGTCTAACCTCCAAAAAGTCAACTTGCTCTCGAGGGGACGGCGACAACCAGAATGATTCCCGTCCTCCTAACCGTTGATATAGGGATGCCAAGACCAGCCGGGGAAGTCTTTCTCGCATGGAACAATCTATGTGTGAGGTTGAAGGGCGAGATAGGTGCAGCTCTTCCGATTCTCAACGAGGTCACAGGGTTCGCAGAAGCTGGCGTACTGGCCATCATGGGTCCATCAGGTTGTGGGAAAACGACACTTCTCCGTGTCTTGGTGGGTAAGTATACAAATAAGTTATCTTACCCTGAAGTTAATCTATGGAATGTTAATAGGGATTGATGGGGCTACGAGTAGGCTGCACCACACATTTTTTTCAATTTTTTATTTTTTTGAAAAATTTCATCATGTATTTTTTTTATACATCTTTTCGATATATCATTCAAATTTCGTATGAAACGGAGACTTCTATGTCCTCAATCTATACATTTTGTTATTTTGTTCTACATATAGTGTATAGGAGTCTTTGTTTATGATAAAATTCCAATAGCATATTGGAGGGATATATATACGAAATTTTTCAATAAAATTAAAACAGTTGCTGAAAAACAGTGCGGGGGCATCCCCATTTTCTCCATGTTAATATTAAAAAAATCATGGGATGCTACCTTAATGAGACGTGTGCATTTTAAAGAACGTACCGTGTTCAAAGTCGACGAAAATGCATGATCTCTCAAGTGTCAGCCGAAAGAAAATGTAAAATTTTACTTGCTTCACCACCCTCCAATGTAACCTGGCCTATGTCTTTGACCCCCTGAAGAGAACTCCCAAATTCTATACGAAATTGCCACAATGACATTCACCATATCTACCCAAATAGTAGTAACAGGTCCGAAGAGTGTAATAGGAAACAACAGATCAGCATCTTGTGAGAACGAGATTAGGTACTTCTTTAAATGAGGCTACACCCTGGGTGTAGCCAATTGGCCACTCCCACCTCTATTTTCTTCCATATTTTTTATTTTTTAGAAAATAAAAATATGTATATTCGTCACCATATCCCCTTCACATGTCAGAAACAGAGACTCGTATGCATGGGCGGAGGGAAGGGAAGTGTGTAGGGGCCATGGCCCCTCCTCTCAAATTGAAAAAATGTGGATTTGGCTTATATCAATTATATTTATTTTAAAATACCTTTCCAACATGAAGGAGAAATGGCTCCTCCTCCGAAATTCCAGCATTTTCCTTTTTTATTATATATTTCTTGATGTTAGGATTTCCTTACTTAGTGGAAGTGTTTTTGCTGGGGTAGAGCATTGGGTTCGACCTGGCCCAAACCGATAAAGTCGATACGAGTTCGTCAATTTTTCGTGGGCTTTGGACTAGATCGAGGTCTGTTTTTTAGCAAATCGAGGACCCGAACCTGACCCAAGGCCCGCGAGATTGGGCTCGGGTTCGAGCAGGGCTTGGGTTTGGGTCAGGCTCGAACTGCATCCACTTTGGTTCCATGAAGTTGCACTTTGATTCCAATTTATTGTTATAGTATAATTGATCTATATACTTGACTATTGGATGCATTACTATGATATAATATTATTATTCATGGATGAAGGAAATATTAGATGTATTATGACTATAAATTTATGTCTCCCAATTTGATTCTAATATGATTTACCTGTGGATTTTGTATGTGAATTGTTGAAATTTGGAAATATTTTGTAGAATTCTTTTCCATGTGATCGAATCATGATGGAATTTAATTTAGTAATAGCATATTGCAAAATTTTGTTAAACTATAAACTATCAAAAGATGGTAGCATATGGTCTGAGCGTGCCTTTTTGAAATATGAGGCCCCGGACCCTGACCTATTTGTATTTTGAGTTCGGACCCGACCCGGTTCGAGCATGAAATTTTTAAATATGAGGGCCCAGGCCCGGCCCATAATGGAGTTGATTCTTTAAGTTTTTTCCAAAAAAATAACTTTTTTTGTATAAACGATTAGGAGATGTCGACTATTTGACTATAGATCATGCACTAAGAACGGCCTTTTGCCCCTGCCTTGACTAAAAGTATACAACCAAGCAGAAAAATAATCCGTAAAATATTGCAAGGTTCTAGATCGGAACCAAATCGATAGATACATATCGAAATGTTGATATTTAGTTGATATTTTTATCTTATAGTTTTTAAACATCCATACATACTAGATGCTTTATCTTATAAATTAAGGTTGTAGAATTTTTTTATTTTTGATTTGAATGACTGACAACATTTACGATGAGATAATAAAATTACGGTATAAAATATAGCGTAATCCATATATGAATTTAATATTTAATGTTTTCAACCAATATACATCGAAATAAGGATAAATATTTATTATTTTATGAATATAGATATGGATAAAGTTTATTTTTGTAAGGATATGGATAAATATAATGAATATATATCTTATTGTGTCCATTTTCAATTTATTACAAATTTAGATTACGATAAAAAAATAATAGGCTCCTACTTTGAGGAGATATTCGCGGAATTCAATACGGAAGCTATTATTATTTATTTCTATGTAAAAAATAATTGAGTATAGCTTCAATAAGTTATGTATGGCTCTCTTAGATATTGTTCATCATGGCTCCGCCCCTGCTCGTATGCCCTCCATCTGAAGGGGGTCAATTTTAGCAATTCTGAGACCGTTAAAATTTGACAGTCTTGATGGAAGAGATAGAAGTCTCGAATTAAGTCAAAATTTTATGACATCCTGACGACATATTGTGATCTAAATTCCAACAGGTTTCATTTCAGAAAAATTAAAAAATACAGGAGAAAAGGGGCAGGAGCATGTAAATTAGCTACACCATGGAAGCATACTCCTCTCTCTCTCTCTCTATTTATATATATATATATGTATGAAGTTGATCATGTAATATGTGAGAGCATGAGAGGATTGATTCTGAACCGCTAGATTTTGTCATATCTCCACTCATTGATTGTAAGAGGAGAGAGAAGAACATAATCTAGTGGTCCAGAATCACTGCTCTCATTCTCTCACAGATTTTGGCTCTCACAGGATCAGTCACATATATATATGGGGAGTTTGATCCTGTGAGAGAAAAATACTGTGATAGAATGAGAACAGTGAATCTGAACCACTACATTATGCTCTTCTTCCACCATCTACAATCAACGAGGAGAGATGTGATTTTGGCACTCACAATATCACCCATATATATATATATATATATATATATATATATGGGTGATAGTGTGAGAGGTAAAATATGTGAGAGCATGAGATTCTGGACAACTAAATTTTGTCATCTCTCTCCTCGTGTGGGAGGAGAGAGAAGAGCATAATGTAGTGGTCTACATTCACTGCTCTCATAAATTTTGGCTCTCACATGATCACCCCTTATATATATATATATATATATATATATATATCAAGGAACCTGCACCCTAGAGTGTAGGAAACTCCCTGCATCCACCCCCATTTTTCGATTTTTTTTATTTTTTTGGATTAAAATTTGGGGGATTAACTTAAGATGTTAAGGGGAATATGTTTGTCAAGTTTCATGCAAAACAAACATTCCTGACACGTTCATCTAGACAGGGTCGATTTCAGCAATTCTAAGACCGTTAAAATTTGATAGTCTTGATGGAGATGATAGAAGTCTCGAGTTAAGTTGAATATGGAATGACAACATGGTGATACATAGTGATCTAAATCCCCCAATGTTTCATTTCAAAAAAATAAAAAAAAATAATGAAAAATTAGGCCGGGTGTAGGAAGTTACCTACACCCGCCGAGGTAGGCTCCCTTTTCCCGTGTGTGTGTGTGTGTGTATATATATATATAGGGTTGATGGGGCTGCCCCCTGGGGGAAGCCACCATGGCTGCACCACCCCTTTTTTCACAAATTTTTTTATTTTTTTGAAAAATATCGACATGTATATTCATCCCTACATCCCTCCTACATGCCATTCGAATTTCGTCAGAAACATAGACTCCTGCGGCCTCCATCCAAATAGAGTCGATTTAAAAAATCCTGCGACCGTTAAAAAATGACATATGGATGGAGGTCGTAAGAGTATCTGTTTCTGACGAAATTCGAATGGCATATAGGAGGGATATAGGAATGAATGTACATGGTTTTATATTTCTAAAAAAATAAAAAATTTGCCAAAAAATGGGATGGGGGTAGCCATGTTGGCTCCCCTAGGGGGCAGCCCCATTTTTCCCTATATATATATATATATGAGGAAAGGGAGTCTACTTTGTGAAGTAGGTAACCTTACCTACTTCACATCCAATTTTTGCAATTTTTATTTTTTTTGAAAGATACCGCCATGGATTTTCATAATTATATCCCTCTACATTCAAATTTCATCAGAAACAGAGACTCATACGGCCTTCATCGAGAACATATAAAATACAGCAAATATGTGACCGTTAAAAAATGATTGTTTGGATGGAGGCCATAGGAGTCTCTGTTTCTGACGAAATTTGAATGACATATTAGATGGATATAATTATGAAAACCCATGATGGCATTTTTGAAAAAAATAAAAAATTGCAAAAAATGAAATGTGAAGTAGATAAGTTACCTACTTCACAAAGTAGGCTCCCTTTCCTCTCTCTCTCTCTATCTATTTATCTATCTATCTCTCTCTCTCTCTCTATATATATATATATGCGCACACACACACGATCGTATATATAGAAGGCCCTTCCATTGAGGTGCACCTTTCCTACATCAATGGAAAGCTCATCACATGATCCGTTAGATATCAATCTAATGGTTCTTTATTAAGAAGGGCATTTTAGTCCACATGTTTTCATTCCGAATTTGAATTTCATTTATTCATTTTATTTTCCATTTTTAGATCGCCTAATTTTGTATTTTTTGTTGATATTTATTGAAGAAGTCTCGTCAATGTGGTGGTATTTTCGTGGTATGAAGAATAGCAAAACTCTTTATAAAATTCACATTGTTATTGTAGAATTCTATCATGCATTGTAAAATAAAATCACAGTTAGTAATAGTTATATTGTTGTAATTGTAATTTCAATAATACTATTGTAAAAGTTCGAGTACGCGTTGTTAAATTCATATAAAGAACTGCAAAAAAATAGTTACGAAATCAACAATTATTAAGAGCAAAAAGATATGTGTAGAAAAATTGAGATTGTGATAAATGATCTGATATTGTAAAACATACGTTATATTGTAAAAAAAGATATGAAATTGTTAGAAATTTATAATGGTAACGATAAATGTAAAAAGCAACATGAGATAGTAAAACAATATGAGATTGTAAGAAACAATCTGAAATTGTAAGAAACAATCTGAGCTTTGTAAAAAAATGATTTGAGATTATAAAAAATGATATAAGATTGTAAAAAAATTGTTCTCTGGTTGTAAAAACTAGGTGTGCCCTTCTTCTCCTGCATATATTACTCCTCCACACGAACCTCCTCCGTCCTTCTCCTCCATGACCCACCTCCTCCATCCTTGTCCTCCTCCGCCTACGACCCATCAGGGCGAGGAGGAGCTCGTCGATGGTGAGGACATCATCGCAGTTGGCGTCGAAGATGTCAAAGATGCAACAGAGGAGGACGCACCACGTGCACCACCACCCTCTCCTCCATCATCGTTGAGCTCCGCCACATGTGCCACCACAAACTCTATAGCTATCGTGCTCCGTGTGAACTCATACCGCTGCCATTTGTTGTGGGAGGGGAAATCCCTAGCAATGATTTCCCAACGAAGGGACCAAGAGCAAAATGTGGGTTGTCACATTCTGTTTTTAGAATGTGACAAAATGATTAAAATTGGTTTTCAACATTAAAAAATTTAAGAGAATAAAGGCATTAATCTGATGCATTTGTATAATTATGGATTGTTGAGGTGATGCTTTCCATGCATCAAGGAAAGCTGCAGCTTATTGGAAATATTTCCTATATGGGAAAACTTCAAATGAGATGACCCTTTCCTACATGCATGGAAAGCCATCTATCTCCACCGATTATTTACTATCTACGGTTCTAGTTAAACCAACATACCCACCCTCAAAACCATTCGCGGGTTTCTATTTTAAGAAAGCTTCAATTTAAATCATATTGCTGGATCAATAATTATTTTACAATACCATTTGATTTAGGTAAATTTCACCTTACCCCGAAACCTCTTTCTACCATAGCAACCTCACCCATGTGTCATTCAAATGCACGAGGGCCCCTGCCACCTTCCCTCTCTATCATCTCCGGAAACCCTCATCCTCTCCTCCAAGTATCTCCTCCTTGTACAACCTCCTTGTCTCTTCCATCGTGCCGCTCCTTTCGGACTTCCCTTTTTCCACCTCTCACGATCATCGATAGGATGTTCTTGTCATGGATCCCATCATCCAGATGCCAAGTTATGTGGAAGGTGTTAGTCATGTGATCCCAAGGCGAACCATTCCTACAATTAATGTTATTGTAATATTTGATTTATCAATGAAAGTTATTGGTTATTTATCTCCTTATCTGAGATTAAATAAATGAATGCACTATAACTTCCCTCTATGCAATAAGGGTTATGTATCATGGCCATTTTGATGATCATACAATTGTTGATTCAATAGTTGAATCATAGAGGCTGGTGTTTGGAGGAATATCTAAAGAGCTAGATTGAGGAATCATCAAGCACCGTCAAATTATTATTAAGGGATGATCTTCATCCTCAGTAGGAGATGGCAATCCCTTCTCATTTGGCTCATATATGACCGACCTTTTTATGTAGGTCCTCTACATGGGAATAGAGATTCGGATGTGTTAGATTAGTTAGGTTAAAGAGTTGACTTAACGAGATCGAGATAACCAAGTCCTATGTCATATACAATCACGATATAGGTACACGTCCTCTGATCGGAGACGAGTGTGTTGCTATATGTGTAAGTATGTACATTTGGAAGACCAATAGGTTGATGGCATAATCAAGGTCTATAAACGGACAAGCTGATGTGCATATGTGGGCATATGAGTGATACGATCTCTCAAAGGGATCATAAAGGTTCACATGTAAATCGGAAGAGAAGAGCTCACCCATGAGGTATTGGGACCAATGAAATTTCATGCATAGTCATCGTGCTTTGGAAGCATGACAAGAACTTGAAGGTATGGTATATGCTTTTGAATAGCATATGATCGATACCAATGCCCAATGATCGAATGAGAAATTTAATGATTAAACCCTAAATATGACAGTGTAAATTGATCTATATCTTCGGGTTTATCATAGATCTTCTAGTAAGTAGGATGTACAGGTATTAGGAATACCTGAGAGTGATGTGATCAGAAATGATAGTTTAACCAAGATGCTTCCATTTGAGGGAAGTGATAAAACGGGTATAAAATGTAGTGACTCCTCTCAGTAGAGAAGTGATCTGATATTGGTCCAAATGTTGGATATTGATCTGAATATGATTCAGATGTAATGAGAATATTAGATTTACGGTCTTGATTTAATAAAACAACTATGAGAGGTCCATGAGATCTAGATTTGAGATGTGATCTCAATGTCCAAGTTACTATACATGGAACGTACAATCGCCATGTCCTTATCTCCTGCGAAGAAAGCGCATTGTTCTTGAAAGAGTTCGAGAATAATTCCATTTTTAGACTATATCCCAGCATTGAGAAATGGATAATTAAATTGATTTAATTATCATGAATATTGTGAACTTGATTCATTATTTAGATGCATGACAATGATAATCCAATGTAATTAAATGAGATTTAATTATTATGGATTAGAATAATGAGGATTGCACTATCCAAATTATTCATATATATATATATATATTATAGATGTGATTTGTAATATATTAGAAAAAGTTTATTGTAGTTTACTTTTGTTGATTAATTATGAATGTGAATTGGATTCACATTGGATAATTAATTGAAAATATAATTTACAATTTATTTTGAGATTCAGAATGTGATTCACAAATTTCCAATGGTATGATTGCAATGTTAACAAAATATTTGTGAATTATTTTTGTGAGATAATATTGGAGATTTTCATGAGATAATCTAATCTCATGAAATTGGAAGAAGATTGCCACCTACCAACAAAAGGTGGTGGACGACCACCAAGTCCTAATTGGAATGGGTGCCCCTTCCCCCCTTTATGGTAGGAAGTTTATCTCCTTATCAATTATCTCCAAGGATAATAGATTTAATTTGAAATTTATTTATATTAATTATTGAATATATATTTAATATAATTTAATTAATTATTGTTATTATTTTACAACAAAATCATTTCCATTAGAAGAAACACAAATCAATCTCATCCATGATTTTGTGTTGTCTACGGACTGAGATGCATGGACTTCCTAAATACTATATAAGAAGATGCACCCCTTGATCTTCAAGTGACATCAACAATTGCTCTCTCTCTCTCTCTCTGTGTGTGTGTCATTCTTACACCATCCTCTCTCTCTCTCTCTATCTTGAGTGACCGTCCACTCTAACCCTAGAGAGAAGGTCGTCGGCATCGTCGCATTGCTATTGTGTTACTGCCTCGACTATCGTGATTCTCTGTATCCTTCGATGTGTCTCGCTCATGAAGAAGACGCTTGATCTCATGAGACGAGACCAGGAGATTCATTACTTGAATCAACAACTTGGATTGCGAGAAGCATGCGATTCATCCCCGTGCTCGCAAGCGTCTCCTCCGATAAATTAGACTTGAGATATAAGGTCTCTTTGTTTAGAAATTCAATCACACTCACGCAAAAAAATTTATTACTTTATCTAGTATGTGGTTTAGATGAAACGATCTGAGACGTATTCTTGGATCATGTGGTTTCATTGATTAATTTTTTTAAATTTTGCTACACCGAGCAACTAGTGTGACTAGTAGCTCTTGATTGTATATGATGCGATCATCACGCTTCCATGATTCGCATAAGGATTCTTCCATATACTTAAAATGGTATCAGAGCCTTGGTCAGGTCTTGGATGTGATCCAAAACCCTAGGTGATCGTGGTTAATATTTTGGATGCGCGGGAATCATTATTTTTGCATTGGATGCAAGATTCGCATCGGTTTTTGATGAAATAAAAACCTATTGTTTTTCACTATTTTGACGTGTTTTTTTATTGATAAAATATTCTCAGAATGTCTAAATATGTCCTAAAATTAGTAACTATTAATTTATACTAAAATTGCACGAAATTGATTCGAATAATTCCCGCTCTGAATATTATTTTGCTTGTATTCACATATTTGTATCAAAACTATTTTCGCTTACTATTTTTGTCGTGAAACATGAAATAAACACTTGAATTAAGTAGAAGATCAAACGAGCAAATCACACAATTTTATTCCGTGCAATTGTGACTCTGTTTTTCCTAGATCACCAGTATCTCTTTCTTAATTTACTTATTATTCAATGTCAATCAAGGAAATTGAGAATTTTCCATGATTAATTGACAACTAATATTTATTTATGTAAATAATTTATTAAACATCAATCATCATTGATTAAGTATTTCATGAGACCCTAGTTTGTTCTACAATAGTTGTAGGACAATCTATACATGCAAAACTTTGTTACTTTAGTAGGATTGGGGATTTGTTTAGCAAATCTCCAACAATATTAATAAAAATGGTTTTGATTATTATTATATGGTATAGCTCTGGTTGAAAGAATGGTTATCATCTCAAATGCAAAATGATTAAATCACATTATCCTGACCTGAGGTGGATATGGTATCTAGTCCGAGAGTGTTGGGGTAGCAGGTTGCTCCATGAGCGGTCTGTCCCACTCTTGTTGGTACTGGCCATGACAATGGGTAAGGAAAGAATAATGTTTGAATAGACCATGGTGTATTTTTCAAATTGTTAAAATTTGAATATTACGTATTTTTGAGATAATACCATTCTTCAAGTAATAATCAAGATTGTTGGTTGATTGAATTTGATTGATAATTGATTTAATATGATTGGATAAATTATATCCAATTAAAACACTCTATTATGAATAGAGGTGTATTTCCTTTGGAAGAATTAATTATGTAAATATGATTCATGATAATTAATTAGAATTTGAATATGAGGTGGAGGATCGCATAAGTGACATCCATGATCTCCCATCAACGTGAAGGGTTCCATCGTTCGGGATTGTATGTAGGAGATGCGTATCAAAAGTGACAGCTCCTGCATACAAGCGCATCTGGATCGGGCTCTTTGCTTTTCAAAAGAGTAAGGACGTATACATAGTGACCTCAATATCGAGTCCTCATATTATTGAGGCGATATCGGATTGCGTATAGTGAGTTATAATCCTATTGACGGTTGGTTCAATTAACGACGCGTCAACATCACTTTAGGAGTGGTGGGCTGGGAATTAAATATTGAATTGGAAAACACAAGTTATACTTGCAAGGCGGAATGTGTTCCTGCTTCTTTTCATCCGAGTTGCAATTTCTCATATTATTGGGATGTAACGAAGGTAAAGAGGAGATCCTAGTTCTTGCTAGAGATATAGCAATAAGTATATCTCTACTTTGAAAGTGATGAAGGGAATGAACTTTCAAAGTAGAAAAGGCAAGAATAATTTTATTAAAAATTCTTTAATCAAAGAATTTATAGTGAGTATATAATTATTTATATGTTATAATATAGTGAATTCTTAATTTCAGAAAATGAAATCCATGAACCCACTTGGCAGACTTCTGGAGGTCATTCAATTGATCGGACCAAACTACCTGGATTGGATCCAAAATTTAGGTCTTATCCTATCTTTGGAGTGCATCTCTTATGTGCTATCCAAGGACAAGTATACAGACCCGCATACACCGAAGAATTTAAATTCAATGAAAAATATGATGAAGATCATATTTTGACAAGATGTTATATTTTGGGTTCGTTGTCTAATGTGCTTCAGAAGCAACATAAGGACATGATCACTAGTCAAGACATTATGATGAATCTGAGAGAAATGTTCGTTGACGTAAACCACACATAGCGTTATAATATCATGAAAGAGCTTATTCGTCGCGAGATGCAAGGACTTCTGTCAGAGATCATGTGCTCAAAATGTTTGGGTACTTTTCTGAGCTGGAAACCCTAAGGATTGACATAGATGCAGATATGCAGGCCGACTTCATTCTACTGTCACTCTCTAAATCTTTCAATAGCTTTGTGGTCACACACCACATGAGCAAACTAGACTATGCTAACGTTGGGATATTGATTGCATTAAAGTCTGAAGAAGACATAATGAAGAAAGATATCTCCTCTGGAAATTCAGTGGTTGCATAAGTCAAAGGAAAGTATGATCGGAAGTAAGGTTCTCGAAAGGGTATGGCCTATAAGAGAAAGAAGAAGAGTCAAGGTGTTGGTTCATATTCTAATGCTTCTACTATGATAGTATCAAAGAAAACTGATGTATGTCATTACTGCAAGAAGCCGGGGCACTGGAAGCGTAACTGTATGGATTACTTGAAGTCTACTGACAAAGGTAAAGCCCAAGCAGGCATGAAATCTATTTTCATCATTGAAACCAATTTTCTCGTTGGACGAGAATGTAGTTGGGTCATCTATTATGGTGCTTCTGCTTCATGTATGCAATTTGTTGCATCTATTTCAGGAAACTAAGAGTTTTGATAAAGGGGAGATAATCATACAGATGGGATCTGATGTGAGTGTTGCAGCGGTCACAGTCGGGACTTGTAGACTATCATTACCTAGTGGAAGAGTCCTAGTACGTAAAGAGCGTCTTTATGTTCCAAATGTCAGAAGAAATTTAATATCTGTATCTAAACTAGTAGAAGTAGATATTCGCTTTTATTCTGTAATAAACATGGCATAAGTCGTTACGATAAATATATTGTGGATGGTGTTCTGACTACTGGTGAATTATATGAATTGTGCAATGATAAAAATGTCATGAATGTTACTACCACTGATAAAAACCCTAAAAAAATTAGAGGATGGAAATCCTTCAAATAATATTCGGCATCAAAGAATTGGTCATTTATCTTTTGATAGGATCAATAGATTGATAAATGATGGACCCTTAGATTTTCTACAAGTTCAATTGTTACCTACATACGAACATTATATTCGAGGTAAAGTGACTAGGATGCCTTTCCGTAACAAGGTTACAAGATGCAATGATATTTTCGACCTAATACATACCGATGTATGTGGTCCTTTCAGTACCACGACCTAAAATAGACATCGATATTATTTGACGTTTATTGATGATCATTCACGATACGAGTTTATCTTCCTACTACGTCTTATTCAAAACTTTGAAAAGTTAAAAGAATTCAAGGCTTTAGTTGAGAACCAAACCGATATGAAGACTAAACGGATTCGATCTGACCGAGGTGGTGAAAACCTCTCAGATAAATTTAAGGAATACCTTAAAGAGAATGGAATTATATCCAATCTCACTCCTCCTACCCCCAACTTAATGGTGTTGCTGAAAGACATAACATAAAAACTATCATGGATATGGTCTGTTCCATGGTGAGTAAAGTACATTTACCTCTAAGTTTCCGAGAATATGCAGTAGAGACTATAATATATATATCCTGAACAAGATTTCTAGCAAGTCCATACCTAAACTTTTCATGAACTTTTCTATGTAACCAAATCTAGTGTTAAACACTTGGTAGTTTGGGGTTGCTTGGTCCATGCGAAGAACATGGATGCAAAAACTCGTGAGTGCTACTTCATTGGTTATGCTAAGGATGGTATTGGATACCGGCTTTATGATCCTGAGACCCAGAAGGTTTTCATCTTTAGAGATGCAAAATTTTCTGCAGGATGAGATCCTTAAAAGAAGATAAAAATGAAGTAAAGAAACTCATTGAATCCCTTGAGGTATGAGATTAGTGAATCAAAAATTGAGAAAGTAAATGAAGATGTAATACCTATACCTCTTCGAAGGAGTTCAAGGGTGGTTGCACCACCTGAAAGGTACGAATTCCATGTGTCAGGTGAAATTGACAATGATCTAGCTTCATTTGATGAAGCACGCACGGATCATGACATGGATAGATGGATGATAGCAATGAAGTTAGGAATTGACTCCATGTGGTGTATGGACCCAAGAGGATCCACCTAAAGGGATAAAACCTATTGGATGTAAATGGATCTTCAAGAGAAAAAGGGGACCTGATGGGAAAGTAGAGACTTTCTAGGCACGACACGTAACCAAGGGTTACACACAGATAGAAGGCATCGACTACGATGAGACATTTTCTCTTATGGCTATGCTTAAGTCCATCAGGTTACTGATAGATATAGCTGCATCTCTTGACTACGATATCCTGTAGATGGGCGTTAAGATAGCTTTCCTCAATGTATACCTCGAGGAAGATATCTATATAGAGCAGTCCCAAGGTTTCATAGACGAGGAAGATAAAGTATGCAAGCTGAAGAAATCCATCTATGGGCTCAAACAAGCTTCTCATAGTTGGAATATTAGATTTAATGAAACCATAGAGTTATGATTTTGTGCAGAATCTTGATGAATTGTATTGCACAAGAAGCTTAGTGGGAGCGTCATTGTGTTCATCGTCCTTTATGTAGATGACATCCTTATAGTTGGGAATGATACATGAATGATGACCGATGTTAAGATTTGTCTATATCATACCTTCGAGATGAAAGATCTTGGAGAAGCCTCTTACATCTTGGGTCTGAAGCTGTTCAGAAACCAAGAAAAGTGGATATTGGGATTATCACAACATGGTTACATTAAGAAAATTTTGGATCATTTTCATATGGAGAATTCCAAGAAAGATTTCCTTCCCTTAAGACATGGTATCCATCTACCTAAAGGGATGGCTCCTCAAAGTATTGAGGAAAAGAAAGTAATGGCTAGATGCCCCTACGCATCAGTTGTAGGAAGCTTAATGTACATCATCGTGTATACAAGGTCACATATCTTTCATGCAGTGGGAGTGGTAAGTCGTTACCAATCCTGCTATGTAGAACAACACTTGAATGCAGTGAAGAACATTACCAAGTATCTAAGATGGACGCAAGATTATGTCTTGGTCTATGGAGATGATGATCTCCAAATCTTAGGATACACAAATTAAGACTTCCAGACAGATAGTGATGACCGAAAGTCGACATCCGGATTTGTGTTACTATTGAACAGTTGTGCTATGAGTTGGAGAAGAAAGAAGCAGGACACTACAACTGATTCAACAACAGAAGCCGAATACATTGCTCCATTGGATGTTGTAAAGGAGGCAGTGTGGTTGCGCAAGTTCATCTTGAAATTTAGCGTAGTTTCCTCTGATAATCCTCTCCCGCTACTCTACGATAAAGCGTGAGCCATTACCCAGACGAAGGAACCCAGATGGCATCAAAATAGCAAACACTTGGAAAGGAAATACCACATCATTCAGAAGATTCAAGAGTGTGGTGACATCATCATCACCAAGATGATATATGCTGACAACGTTGTTGATCCCTTACCAAATCTTTGACACGAAAGATTTTCAACCAACATGTAATGAGCATGGGTTTAAGGATTCTACCTGAATGGTTCTCAGGGCTAGTGGGAGATTGTTAGCCATGTGAATCCGAGGCGAACCATTCCGACAATAAATGTTATTGTAATGTTTGATTTATCCATTATCTCGATCCCGCTAAGTTAACTCTTTGAACTAACTAATCTGACACCTCCGAATCACTATTCCCATGCAGAGGATCTGCATCAAGAGGTCAGTCAGATATCAGTCAAATGAAAAAGGATTGTCATCTCCTACTCAGGCTGCATATCATCTCTTAACAATCATTTTGACGGTGCTTGATGAGTCCCCAATCTAACTCTTTAGATATTCATCCATGCACCGACCTCTATGACTCAACCATTGAATCAACAGTCGTATGATCGTCAAGATGGTCATGGTACATAATCCTAATTAAATAAAGGGACCTTATAGTGCATTCATTCATTTAATCTCAGATGGGGAGTGAAGATCTATCGCTCGGATCAACAACTTGGATTGCGAGAAGCATACAATTCATCTCCGAACCCGCAAGCATCTCCTCCTATAGATCGGACTTGAGACAGGGAGGTCTCTTAGTTTAGAGACCCAATTACAAGCATGCTATAAGAGGTATTCCTTTATTTGATATGTGGTTTAGATGAAACAATCCGACAAGTATTCTTGGATCGGGTGGTTTCATCGATTATTTTTTTTTAAATTCCGCTGCACCAAGCAACTAGTGCGACTAGTCGCTCTCGGTCGTATATGATGTGATCCTCACGCTTTCGTGATGCGTTTAAAGATTCTTCCATATCCTTCAGATGTATGGGGATGCCATCAGTGAAGGCGATGACGGCTTCTTAAAGGTATTACAATGTATGGCAGCGCCAGATCATGTACTATTGGTTCAAGATGCTCCGAGATCAGCCCGGTGGCTCTGACATTGGGGCTTCACTCGGATCCTCTACTTCGACAAACCCGACTCCCTCACGGATGAGATCACCGCCTTCATCGCCCAACCCATCACCGATGGCATCAAGCTAGTTCTTTCTTCTTCTCCTCTCTTTTCGCTTTCCGGTTTCTGGATTTGATAATTACGTGAGGTTTCTTTAGGAATTTTTATGATTAAACTCAATGATTGTAGGATTAGGTTATTAATTTATGTAACATTAAGAACATGGGACAACGGGAAAAGCCGAAAACACAATCACTATGGGAAAAGAACTGTCATACTTGAAAATCATATTCTAGAGTCCTTTCTGCCCACACGGTATGATACGGTGTGATTGTTTTTTTATGGTAAGCAAGATTTGTATTAAACTGCACAGACATGGGATTAGTGTACTCAGTACTACAGTGAAAATAAATTTAAGTTACCCATCAAAAACCTCGAGATCCAAAGAGAGAGAGAGTTAATGTAAATATAAACAAAAGATAACTAGTCCAACCGTAAAAATATGTCTTTTAAGGCAACCTAACAAGACTTTGCGCAAAAGCATTAGAGGTGTAGTATCCTAAAGTTTGCTGTGGTGTTGCTCGAGATGGTTCCAGCGACAATTTCTTTCCCTTTAGGGGGGGTGCTAAATAGTAAGCAAATTGTGCAGTCTCAAACCCAAGTGCTTATCACGGGAGCATATCTTCTATAACAAGCCCGCAAAATCAAGTAGCTGAGACGCAGGTGATAAACTGCTGAGAATCGAAGGTGTTTAATATTTGGTCTTGGAAGGCCTGCAGTGTCCCACAAATTGTATTCAACAATCGTTATATCGACCACTCTCACATCACTCAGCACCCAATCAAAGCGTGTCAGTCAACAATCAACTCAAAGAATAAATGAGTAATGAATATAAGTGAGTTAAAATTTATTATAGAATAAATGAGTAATGAATACAAGTGAGATGAAATGTATTATACCCTACAAAAATGTATGTATAATACGCAAGTGTAAGGGTCAAACCACAAAGGAGTAACGTGGATAGGATCAAAAATTGACAATCAATGATAAAAACAACAAATGTGTTTTTGAGCTTTCGTAGAGTTTTTCTAATTTTCGTGGTTTTTAATATTTTATCTATTTTTTTGTTTTATAATTTTTATGTTCTTTTTATATTTTTTTGTTTTTTATTTTATTTTTAATATATAAAGATATAATATATATATTTAATAAGAGGTGTAATATAAGTTGTATATATATATGAGGAAAGGGAGCCTACTTCATAAAGTATGTAACCTTACCTACTTCGTGCACATTTTTATCTATTTTTTATTGTTTTGAAAAATATTAACATGGATTTTCATAACTATTTTCCTTTAATATATTATTCAAATTTTATCAGAATTAGAGACTCATATACCCTCGATCCAGAATGGGTCGATTACACCAAATCTAAGATCGTTAAAATTACATGTTCTAGACGGAGGGCATATGAGTCTCTGTTTCTGATGAAATTTGAATGACATATTAGAGTGATATAGTTATGAAAATTCAAGGTAGTATTTTTTCCAAAAAAATAAGAAATGGACATGAAGTAGGTAAGGGTACGTACTTCATAAAGTAGGCTCCCTTTCCTATATATACTATATAAATAATAATGATATATAAAACATCAATAAAATACAAATAAGAAAAATATTTTTATTTTTTAAGGGTTTTAAATATTTATAGACATTTATAAATATTAATAATTATTCTAACTAATATATAATAATAATATATATAGAATTGCAACTTAGAGAAGGAACATAGAGATTTTCAATGGAAGAACAAAGAGTGAGAGAGTTTTGTTTCACGTGAAGAAAACACATCTCAGGGATGGCTTTTTATTGATCTCACCAAGCCACTTCGAAATCAGTAACTACCCATCCAATGGGTGTTTGTACAAGGATGGATTTTTTATCGATCTCACCAAGCAACTTCGAAATCTGTAACTGCCATCCAGTGGATTTTTTTTTCAGATCTCAAAATACAGATCATGATGTCAGTTCGTATGCCATCACTGGATGGATTTCAAATTAATACGACTAATTAATTTTTTTCGACCTTCTAAATGAAGCCTGCAACAAACTTATCAAGATCTAATATCTGAATTGACTCTCCCAAGCTGGAGACGGAGTGGAGTTGTGTTGAGGCACCTGTGGATGTGTGGTCCTCCATTACTGCTTTCTACTATTGCTACAACAGATTGGGGTAAACACTTATAAATAAGTTCGCTAAAGTTTTAGTACTACTCTATGTGATGCTAAAATATCTACCAAACTTACCTTATTTCACATTTTGGAATTTGAGATAGGCAAAGTATTGAAGTGTTTACGCACAAACAATGGAGGAGAGTACACCTCTAACAGCTTCTAGAGCTACTGTGTAGAGCACGAGATCATGCATGAAAGGATAGAGCCTGACACACTCCTGCACAATGGTGTCGTTGAACGGATGAATAGGACCATTACAGAAAGAGTTCGATGCATGCTAAAGATAGCGAAGCTGCCCAAGACATTTTGGGTTGAGGAGGTTCGGACAACTTTCTACTTGATTAATCAATCTCCATTTGTTCCCTTGAATTTTCATGTTCCTGAGTGTATTTGGTATGGGAAGGATCCCTAATATGCTCATATGAGGATATTCGGATGCAAAGCTTGTGTATTTATACTGAAGGAACATAGGAAGAAACTTGATGACAAGGTAGTGCCCTATATTTTTGTTGGCTATGGAGGTCAGGAGTTTGGATACTGACTTTGGGATCCAAGGAAGAAGACCGTCACCCGGAATAGAAATGTGATTTTCTATGAGAACCAGCCTTTGGGTGAGGATGACAATGGTGATGTTGACTCGAATGGGATTGCTATGGATGATGACAGCGATGAGGACTCAGATCCTTCTCCAGTACCAGGTGCAGATGGAGAAGATGCACAACCAGAACAATATGACCTAGATGTAGACCCCGATGCTGCAGGTCCAGGGATCATGGACAGGGAGAGAAACCTCATCAAGAAACAGATGCAGTAGAGCCTCAGGTCAGGAGATCTGCGAGGGCACATCAACCATCATCCTGCTATCCTACTTTCCAATACGTGATGCTGAGTAATCATGATGAGCCATTCAGTTTTGAGGAGGTGCAAGATCATAAGGAGAGACAACATTGGTTGAGTGCAATGAATGAAGAGATGCAGTCTCTCAACAAAAATCATATCTACGATCTTATTAAGCTTCCAGCATGCAAAAGAGCATTGAAGAACAAGTGGGTCTACAAGCTGAAGTCAGATGATGGTGGCAAGCAACTAAAGTACAAGGCCGAATTTGTTGTGAAGGGATTCAACCAGAAAGAGGGCATAGACTATGATGAGATCTTCTCACCAGTTCTTAAGATGAATTATGTGAGAGTGGTTCTAGGCCTTCTTGCAATCCTAGACCTTGAGCTAGAGAATATGGATGTGAAGACGACTTTTATTCACGGTGACCTAACGGAAGAGATCTACATGGAGCAACCGTGGAGATACCAAGAGAAAGGGAAAGAGTACTTGGTTTGCAGATTGAGAAAGAGGCTCTATGGCTTGAAGCAAGCCCCTAGACAATGGTACTTGAAGTTTGATGTCTTTATGACGGAGCGGAACTTCAAGAGGACTACAGTTGATCCATATGTGTACATTTGATGTCTTCCCAATGGCAGGTTCATTATCCTATTAATCTATGTGGATGACATGCTTATAGTTGTTCGTGATTTCGGATTGATTGCAAAGATCAAAAGGGAAATCTCTACGGAATTTGAGATGAAGGATTTGGGCAAGGCAAGTAACATGCTTGGGATGCATATCAATCGCGACAGGAAGAAGCACAGATTGTTGTTGTCACAAGAGAAGTATGTTGAACACATTCTAGAGAGGTTCAACATGAAGAATGTGAAGCCTGTCAGCACGCTCCTTGTCTCTCATTTCAAGTTGACGAAAGAGACATGTTCGTCTACTTATGAGGAGAAAGTTGAGATGATCAAGATTCCTTACCAATCCGTAGTTGGCAATCTTATGTATGCCATGGTTTGCACCAGACCCGACATTGTTCATGTTGTGGGCATAGTGAGAAGATTCATGTCGAATCCAGGGAAGGATCACTAGGAAGTTGTGAAGTGGATTCGGAGATACTTGAGAGGGACCTCAAGTATGTGACTAATGTTTGGGAGGTCAGGTCCCAAACTCTATGGATACACAGATGCTGACATAGTAGGAGATGTGGATCAGACAAAATCGACTTCCGGATACATTTTCACTTTTTAGGGGGAACAATTTCATGGTAGTCCAAGTTGCAGAAATGCATTGCACTCTCAACTACTGAAGCCGAGTACATTGCAGCGAAAAAGCATGGAAATAAGTGTTGTGGTTACAACGATTTCTTTGTGAACTTGGATGTGAAGATAATGAGCTTATTATCTTCTGTGATAGCCAGAGCGCCATTGATCTAAGCAAGAGAACTATGCACCATGCTCGCACAAAGTATATAGATGTGTGATATCGTTGGTTGAGAGATGCTATTTACAAGGAGAATCTCATTCTGAAGAAGGTCCACACAGATGAAAATCCATCAGATATGCTGACGAAGGTCGTTATTCGTGACAAGGTGCAGCTCTATAGAGAGCTGAGTGGTGTCACCTCTCATTGATCATCTTCTTGGTGACACCTCCCCATTGGGACCAGAGGGGGGGTATTGGTTATTATCCGTTCCCAAGAAAACAAAGAAAAAAGGGAAGGGAAGTTGTTGAACAATTATTTGGCGTCCTATTGTAATAGGAGTAGGACTAGTGGTTCCTATTACCAATAGGACTAGGAGGAGAGAGAAGAGGCAAGAGTAGTATAAATAAGATCCCATGCATGGCATTGGGGATCATCCCAACTCAAGCATCTATGCCTCTCTTCTCTCTTAGTTCTATCTCCCAAAGCAAGGAGAGAAGTAGCCCATGCAAGGCGTGACGAGCAAGTTCACGAAATGCACGAAGAGTTAGCCCACAGGGGCATGAAGAGAAGTTGCATCCACGAGGACCATCTGCAACGGAGGCACGAGGAGTAGCCACCAGGGTGGTCCGTTCTCAAGGAGGGGCATCATGTGATGAGGAGAAGCAACGGTATCATGCTCTCCAAATACAAGGTGACAATTGTCTGATTTTATTCGTGTAACCGAGCCTCAGTTTTGTTGGTCAACAAAACTGAGATGACATTTTGCCCTCTCATTTCTCCGACCTAGTGGATTTTGTTGCGGGTCGTCGTGCCCCGTGGGTTTTTCCCCTCTCCCACATTGAGGAGGGTTTTCCCACGTAAAATTTCTCGTCTCTCTGTGGTTGCTTGATTATTGTGCTAAGATTATTTTTCTTAGTTCTCGCGTGGGAAACGTTCCACTAATAGTCATCCTTTGCAGAACAGCTTAAGGGAACCCCTCGATTTCCCAACAAGACACTCATGCATAAGAATTATGAAAGTGCTAACTAGTTTTTTAAACAGCTTGTTATTATCACATTGAACTTACTTTGTAGGATCTCCACTTAGATAAGTTCAGTTACCACTATAGAAACTCCCAATGGGTCTCATTCTCATCCCAAGGCTTGACTTTAGGACTACATATCTACTTAGTTCCTTAGTCAAAGGATCTCTTGTGTTATCTTTGAATCCAACAAAATTCACATCTATCACATCTCGAGAACCATGTCCCTTAACATATTGGGTCTAACTTGAATGTGTCTCCTTATTTTCTGATTGAATTTTGAACTCAATCTTGGAAATTGTGGTCATACTGAAGTTTTTCCACAAATTTGTGCATTTTTGTATGATGCATATGACTTCAAAACATTTCCATAAGTTTCATTTTAGCATCTTCCAAATCATGGAGTAGGAGAAGAAACTCATGTGCCTGTTCAGAAACTAAATTCCCCTCGACCATGGAAAACTTCAAGAACATGACCATAGAGTATTTGTCTATACCACGATCTTCGGTGTTATATTTCCTATCATGTTCTTCCCATATACCCTCCATTGTCTGCGTGGATGAATAATATATGTCAAATAATGTATCAGATAGAACCAACTAGATGCAACCATGACATATATGATCATGTTCCTTCCACGTAATTTTCGCTTATGGATATATCAGGTGAGGGGTATTCTAGATCCATTGTGAGACTTTCAATTTCAAGCATTGAGATTAGTCCTATGGTTGTCAACTGGATCTTTATGCATTTCTGCCAACATTTGAAGCATCGATGTGTAGTGTCCATAAATACACTCCTAGAATGAGAAGGTTGACCATCGACATCGACAAACATCGAGGAGACCATCTTCGAAAGTACCTCATAGAATAGTCGTCGAGAGAGGAACTGAGAGCTTCACTGTGGAAGAATAGAGAGAGAGAGAGAGAGAATTTTATTATGTGTGAAGAAAATGCAACTAAGGGATGCATGGTTTCTTATTGATCTCATTGAGCATCTTTGATATCTATAGCTGCCCATCTAACGGGCATCAGTTCAAATCTCAAAAACGGCAGATCTGAACATCAATTCACATTGCCTTAATATACGGATTTCAAATTAATTTGACTGATTAATTTATCCCACCCATTAAATGAAACTGAAAATAAAAGTATCGAGATGTGAGATTCGATTAGCTCGCTCGAGCCCGAGCCGGAGATGGAGACAAAGTGGAGCGGAGAGTGTACATGTTTGTAGTCCTCCATTCCTCATCTCTACTATTTCTATAATAGATTGGTTTGAGAACTCATACATAAGTCCATCAATTGTCACTACTCCATGTGGTATGAAAACTACACCCAACTCATTTTATTTCAAATTTTGGAATTCCTAACTTTCCCTCCAACACAATTAGCTTCCCACTTGAAGTCAGTTTGGTCACCCAAAGTAGTCACATCGATTTACCAAATTAAAGTTTAATTCTATTACTTTAATACAGCATCCCTCATGAATTCATCAATTCGAAAAGAAATTTAAATAGAAGCATAAAACATCATTGATTGTCATACTTTGCTTTCACTAAAGGTACCTTTCGGTTTGAGCCTTTACCCGAGTTTACTACTTTCACCATAATAGGAATGATGTAAACTAAGTCTTGTACTTCAAATCTTAGTGTTAAAGTATACGGTAGCAACATGAAAGTATATGTGAGGTACTTCCGAAGATAGTCTTCTAAGTATTTAGAAATGTTAATGAGCCATTCATCAATTTTCTAATTTAGTGGAGTCCACTAGATTTTAGATTACTATCTGAAATATCTCCATCATAACTCTTTATGATAGTTCTACCTCAGAATTCATGTTTATTTCCAACATTTAGAAACAAACAGAGTGTATTCTTATATCTAGGTCATAGAGACATTCTCTAAGACTAAGGACTCTCCCACTGAAATTAACAAGTCTATCAATCCAACAGAGATTGTTGCAACAATTGCATCAATATCCATGTGGATAACTATAAACCTTTAAGATCAAATTTTCCAGTCTTCTAAAACATATGCAACCTATTGCAAATGTCATCAGAAGATTGAGATATAATTATTCGACTTTATCTTATCAATCATTTATGTAGATTAATTCGATGCTCCATTCGAGTCCTTCTCTAAGGATTCTAGATAGACTTGATAGTCATACTATCAACACATCAACTTATTGCAGTATTGGCATTCATCCAACTCTTCGGATGACATATGGAAGTCATAGATGTATAGTCAACTCTTTGACCATACTTCTTACTTGGGTCCAACCCATGCTTCCACTGCGCTCCCTTTATCTATAAGCAACCATTGCTTAAGACTAAGGATCTCCTATGTAAGAGCATTTCAACATTTATACATGCTTCATTAAATTCATACAATATGAATATTATGAAACTTCATGAATGACCAGAGTATAGATAGTAGAATGATGACACTCATCATCTACATCCGTCTAAACTCTTAAAACATAGGTTCAGGTAGGTACTCAAACAATTTGAATACATCATCTCTTATAGAGCCACTATTCTGCATGATGCAGTGAACCATCTCATTCATGTTAAATGTCAAGAGCACATATGTATGCCAGAATATCTTCATTAATTTTATAAGGATTATTTGACAATTGCGATCATCATCGACATGTCACTTCCAAAGTACATCCGATGAGAGATCAAGACTATAGAGACATACAAACCCTAGGGTTGTAGTCCTATTATCTATTTAATTGTCATTCCTCAATATTATGAGGAAACTTGCACATTGCAACCACATACATTATGTGTCCAATTGCAAGTACAATATCTGGATCATGAGTCCAATCCATGATATTTTACTGGTTATTATTGAGTATATCATTGAGTGGGTTTTAATGAAGGATTATCTGAAATAAGAAATTTGCATAAATATATAAATATATATATATATATTTTACTTTGATTTAGGATTTTTATATCAAAGTTGTCTTGTCTTGTCAACACTGAAAGTTCATTCCCTTAATCACTTTCAATGTAAGAGATATACTTACCATTATATCTCAACAAGATCTGGGATCTCCTTCCTTATCTTTGTTGCATCCCAATAATATGAGAACCTACAACTCGGATAAAAAGAAGAGGGAACACATTCCGCCTTGCAAGTCCAACTTGCATCTCCCAATTCGGTCTTTAACACCCGGGCCCACCACCCCTAAGGCAATGTTGACCCGTCATTAATTGAACCAACCGTCAACAGGAATACAACTCGCTATGCGCAATCCAATATCGCCTCAATAATATGAGGACCCGATATTGGAGTCACTACGCATACGTCCTTACTCTTTCGAGAAGCGAAGAGCCCGATCCAAATGGATCGTATGCAGGAGCTGTCACTTCGGACAGGCGTCTCCTACATACAATATCTGGCGACGGAACCCTTCGCCTTGATGGGAGACCATGGATGTCACTTTTGTGATCCTCCATATCATATTCAAATTCTAATTAATCATTATGAATCATATTCATTATGATTAATTCTTCCAAGGGAAATAACATCTCTATTCATAGAGTGTTTTAATTTTAATTGGATTCCAATTAATCTAATCATATTAAATTAATGATCCAATTAATATCCAACAAATATTTTTAATAGTTACTTGAATTATGGTATTATCTCAAATACGTATTATTTCGAATTTTAATAATTAGAAATACATCATGATTTCTTAAGCATTATACTAACCCTACCCGTTGTCATGGCCAGTACCGACGAGAGTGGGACGGACCACATACGTTGCAACCCGTAACCCCAATGCTCTCCGACTAGACACCATATCCACCTCGGGAAAGGATAATGCAAAATAAATCATTTTGTACTTGAGATGATCATCGGTTCTTCAACCGAAATTATACCATATAATAATAATCAAAACAATTTTGATTAACATTATAATGAGATTTGCTAAACAAATCCCAAGTCCTATTCAAGCAACATGTTTGTTTGAATGTTGATCATGTAGATCATGTAACCAATCTTGATCTAGATCACATCTAATCATTTGTTGGTTAGGGAAAAGTCATTTAAGGACATAATTATCATTAAATATTTCACAAATATTTATGCATAATTATTCCAGGAAATTAAACAATTTAATTTCACTAATTAATTAAATGACAATCACTAGGTTCTTGATTAGGAAAGTATTTTCAGCAGTGACCCTCACTTACTAAAAATACCATATGTCAATCAATTTAAATCCAAATTAAGCAAAGTAAATTTTTAAAGTTTGATAACTTGATTTACAACAGAATCCAAGTGATTTGCACGTATTTCAAGGCGTTTCAAATCCGCAATTAACATCTTAATTACGTCATGATCCGCAGTCCCCGAAACAGTGGATACATGTTCACTAAAATGAGCATATCTAGAGCAAACGGAATCGAAATCACGCAAACTCAGATCCTACGGTTTCCTTATTTAATGGGAAATAAAATCCAAATATTATTTTCGTGTTTAAACAATTTAAACAGTGCCGAAAATAATATCAAAACAGAGATGCGAAAATGAAATGCAAGAAAACTTTCGCAAACCCTAATGAACCCAAGTCGTCCTCGGTTTATGGATCGTATCCAAAACCACCGATCTAAGGCTCTGATACCACTTGAAGGATATGGTTAGATCCTCAAGCGCATCACGGAAGCGTGATCGTCGTATCGAATACGACGAAGAACGACTAGTCGTACTAGTTGTTCTATGCAGCGGAAATAAAAAATTTTCATGTGACGAAAGCACATGATCCAAGAACACTTCTCGGATCGTTTCGTCTAAACCACAACCAAGTATTAGGTTTACCTCTTGAAGCGTGGTTGCGATCAAGTCTCTAAATGAAGAGACCTCCTGTCTCAAGTCCGATCCGTCGGAGGAGACGCTTGCGAGCGCGGGGATGAACCGCGTGCTTCTCGCAATCCATATTGATGATCCAAGCGGGGTTAGATCCTCAAGCGCATCATGGAAGCGTGATCGTCGTATCGAATACGACGAAGAACGACTAGTCGTACTAGTAGTTCTATGCAGCGGAAATAAAAAATTTTCATGTGACGAAACCACATGATCCAAGAACACTTCTCGGATCATTTCGTCTAAACCACAACCAAGTATTAGGTTTACCTCTTGAAGCGTGGTTGCGATCAAGTCTCTAAACGAAGAGACCTCCTGTCTCAAGTCCGATCCGTCGGAGGAGACGCTTGCGAGCGCGGGGATGAACCGCGTGCTTCTCGCAATCCATATTGATGATCCAAGCAGTGGATCTCCTGATCTCGACACACGAGATCCGACGTCTTCTTCACGAGTAAGGCACGGTGAAGTAGACAGAGTTCCACGAGCAAACCATCGGGCATCATAACGACGACGCTGCGGCGATGGAGAACCTCTCTAGGGCATCCATGGTGGACGACCATGAGAGGGAGAGAGAGAGAAAGAGAGAGAGAGAGAGATATGCTTCTCAAGCATTGTGTGTCAGGAAGAGCAATGGGGTGCCTCTCCTTTTATAGGGTTTTGGGATCCATGGATCTCAATCCATGTGTCAACACAAATCCAATGGTCCACATTAATTTGTGTTTCTTTCAATGCTCATGATTTGTTGCTAAAAACACAACAACAATTAATTTAATAAAAATCAAATATATATTAAATATAATTTGATTTATATCAAATCAATCTCCATTGGAGAGATAGGAAAGGAGGCAAGCCTCCTTCCATAACGAGGGTGGACGACCACCACATTCCTTATGGAATTGTGGCCGTCCCCTCTCCTCATTAGGAAGGGAGCTTCCTTTTTTCTATTACATGAGATTACATTATCTCATGATTCTCTCCAATATTTGCAACAACATTTGTTGCAAATTATTTCACAAAAATAAATCCAATTTATTTTGTGAACATTGTAATCATGCCATTGGAAATTTGTGAATCATATTCACAACCCAAAACAAAATGTAAATTACATTTTCAATTCAATGTCCAATGTGAATCCAATTCACATTAACATTTAATTAACAAATGTAAATCACAAATAGCTCTCTCTTATATATTATAAATCACATTTATAATATATATGACTAATATGGATATTGCTATCCACATTATTCATATCCATGATAATTGAATCACATTTAATCATCTTGGATCTTTATTCTCTTGTTCTCAAATAATATGAATCACATTCACATTATTCACATCTTTTGATAATCAAATCACATTTAATTATCTCAGATAACTCTCTTTATAATATGAATCAAATTCATATTACTCACGATAATTAAATCACATTTAATTATCCATTTTCTTAATGCTCGGATACATAAATCAACATTAGAATTATCCATGAACTCCTTCAAGGATAATGCGCTTTCTCCGTAGATACTTGGAGATAAAGACAGGACGATTGTATTGTTCCATGTATAGTGACATGGATATTGAGATCGTATCTCAAATCCAGATCGCGGGCCTCCCATAGATGCTTGATTAAATCAAGACCGTAAATCTAATCTTCTCATTGTATCTGAATCACATTCAGATCAATGTCCAACACTTGGACCAAGATCAGATCACTTCTCTACTGAGAGGAGTCACTAAAATCCAGACCCGTTTCATCACTCCCTAGGAATGGAAGCGTCATGGTTATACAATCGTTTATGATCACATCACCCTCAGGTATTCCCAATACATGTACATCCTGCATACTGGAAGACTCAAACTAAACCCGAAGTATTGGATCAACTTTATACTGTCAACTTCATGGTTTTATCAGTAAGTTTCTCATTCGATCATTGGGAGCTGGTATCGATCATATACTTTCCAAAAGCATATATCATACATAGGTCTTGATCATATACTTTCCAAAAGTATATATCAAACCTACAAATTCAGTCAAGCTTCCAAAGCGAGACGACCGTGCGCACGGAATTTGTTTCTTCCCAATATCTCATGAGTGAGCTCATGTCTTCCGGTTCAGTAACTGAACCTGTATGATCCCTTTGAGAGATCGTATTACTCATATGTCCTTATATGCACACCAGCGCGCCGGTGTATAGACCTTGATTAGGTCGTCAACCTATTGGTCTGCCAAATGTACATACTTAGACATATAGCAACACATCTGTCTCCGGTCAGAGGATGCGTGCCTATATCATGATAACATACGATATAGGACTTTGGTTATCTCGATCTTGTTAAGTCAACTCTTTGACCTAACTAATCTGACACCTCGGAATCTCTATTCCTATGCAGAGGACCTACATCAAGAGGTCGGTCAGATATCAACCTTCAGAGATAAGGATTGCCATCTCCTACTCAGGCTGGAGATCATCTCTTAACAATCATCTAACGATGCTTGATGAGTCCTCAATCTAACTCTTTAGATACTCATCCAAGCACCAGCCTCTATGATTCAATAGTTGAATCAACAGCTGTATGATCATCAAGAAGGCCATGGTACATAACCCTAATTGTACTAAGGGACCTATTATGCAAATTATGTATTCTTCATTTCAGATTAAGGAGTGAATTGCAATAACATTTATTGCATAATGGCTCGCCATGGGCTCGCATTTCCAACAAAACAGACCTTGCAGTGAACATTGGATTCATCAAAAGCACAACCAACAGGGAAGATGTCAGCAACCACAGCCTTCTTCCTTTACACCCTTCTTCCTCTCAGATTTTGCCTCATAATCCCTGAAAAAATCGTTCAGATGAATTAGTGAAACAATGAAGCAGTGATAGAACGGGTTTGATGCACATATTGAACACGTGCCCAGCCCATATTCCAGAAGCATTTTAAGGAGTTAATGAGAAGAAAGTGACCTTCAGAACATTTCATGTCCTTGAGATGGGAGGGCTTCAGGCCCAACCCTCGAGAGAGAGAGCAATTCAAACGTAGCTCCCCAAGCTTGGCAACATGTTTCTCGTACTCAATAATTGCTTCCCTGCATAATACTACATACGGTTTATTTGAGATTATATAAAATCATGTGGGAATCGCATGTACAGGAAAAGAACCGAAAACAAGAAAGACCATATAATCACACGTATATCAGAGTTTAATAGATTTATGTTCAAATTGGAAAGGTTTAGGTGGCACCCTGTGAACATATAGGGGTCGAGAAAACCAGAGGAGGTAGCTCCTATAGAAAAACAACTCTCCAGAAATAATGAATCATAATGCATTGAGATATACAGGAGGATTTTAAGAGAGCCGACTATCACATAAACTAATTTCAGAATTCTCTAGAAAAACAACTCTCCAGAAAAATAAAGACAAGTGCAAATACCTTCATTAGTCTTAAACTCAAATGGGTCTTCATCATTGTATCCCTTCTTGGTAAAGATGGTTCCATCTTCTAACTTTCCAATCAGTTTAATAGGAAGGTTGTTAACTCTGGACTACTTCAAACATGGAATTAGTACACAACCAAAATAAAACTGCATACCTTTAACAATAGCTCCATCATTAGGACGTTCATAACCATAAATGATGTAACACAATAGAAAACTGCATACTATTTTAGCTTAAAGAAGTTGGTATGGACATATTTCTTAACAAAAATGATGTAACACAAAAGCTGAATTATGTAAAAGCACCAAAACTATTAATCAAACAAATAGCATTTCTAAATCTGTTATAGCCCAAACAAGAAACCATTCCACAACAACAACTAGAAGATATAAGAGAAGAACAAAGTATCAAAGCAAATTAAAATTCCCAACGAGTATGTTACTTCTGTTAGCAATTGGACCCAAAAGATATTATGTACCTGCAAGAACTTAAACCAAATATACTAGACTAGATAAGAAATAAAAATGTGCCATTCAAAAAGTTAAACAGTAGATATCATTCTCTAGCTATCATCATCATCAATCTCTTCATCGTCAGAGTCTTCTTCATACGAGTCTTCTTCTTCTTCATCAGATTCAGCAATGTCAACTTTTTTTTACTTGAAAAAGGCATTATCGATGTGCTCAACCGGGTGAAACCTAACCATTTTTTTATATTCGATTTAGAAAAAAGTTACTAAAAATAAATTCATTTAGAATGAAATTATTCACAATATTTATTGCACGAATTACTAGCATAAAGTTATTTAAACTTACCTAATTGTTCTCTTGACACATGATTTTGTGTTTGCATAATACTGCATATACATTTCTTCATTTGCTCCATTTGCACCAGCATTATTTGTTGTGCATGTTCCTGTTGTTGGATTTTTTGTTGCCATCCTTGATTGATCGAGGCAACCTTGGCATCCATTTCAGCAGCCATCTTTTCCTTCATTGCATCCTCAGTGGCATGAATTGCAACTTCTAAATCAACCTGGGATATGTGTTTTCGTTGTTCTTTAGTTCGCTTAGGAATGTGACCATACCCCCAACCATTCCTTCAATCTGTTCTACCCCCATTTCTCAATACTTTATCAACAATTCCATCCTCTCTAATAGGGGTACCTGTTGCTATTGCCTTGTCTCGGATATCCACCATTTCCAACTATATGAATAAGGATAAGGAGCATAAACATATATATATATATATATATATATATGATTTAGTGAGTCAAATGCAAGAATGATGTATACTTAATGAGCTGAATCACTACCCCATTGTCCTTTATCATTCTTATCTACTCTATAGTGAGAGTGATGGTACAAAAGAATCCCTCTACATGGAGCTCCACCAAGCTCCTTATCGGACAATTTCATTCAAATGAAATTTAATTAGAATAAAATACTTAATTTCAACAACCTTTCATATTTAACATATATATTTAACACTTACAGTCTCTTTGTGGATGACAACGAATGAAGTTGCTACAGTTATGTGATGATTCTTGACACGATTCAATCGTGTGTCTTGGTTCTTCTTGCTTGTTTCCTGCATGTGTAACAAATTTTGTTATTATTATAAAAAATTTAGAAAAAATTTGACCTGGTATATCATTTATATACATTGAATTTTGAACTACCCCATCGCTTTTTATGCCTTTCCCACCTTTCGTTTGTCATCGAGGGAGGTTTTGCCTTGTCACCTATTTTGTCATATTTTTTCTTCATGTGATATCGATGCTCTTTTACTTACTTAGCAATTCGACGATTTAGAGCATCATAAATCCGTGGATCTTCGTGCAAGCCAATCACGTTTGCATGTGTCTAAAATAAACAATTAGAAATATATGTAAAGTAAGAATTTTAAAGTCAATGACTTACTTCACTTCGAGCATAGCATGCACGAAGATGCTCTTTCTTGATTAATCGGAAATCTGATTCCATTAGAACATCTTCACGAGCCGCTATTCCAATAAGAGTCTATAAATGTTTTGCTTGCACTCTATATGTTGGCCTCCCACTGTAGGGATCAATTTCAATAACGATCCTATGCCCCATTGCAGCATGCAACTTCTCCAACTCTATTCTGCGTGTCTTTCCTCTACGACGCACTCTTTGGGATGGCCCTACTTCTAAAATAAATGATGAAATATTAAACTTTTGTACAGTTCTAAAATCATGTTATTCGAAAGTGGATTTCATCGACAAAATTATAATTATTTGACTTGTATGGAAATTAGTGGCATGGAATTTCTGAACATATTTTTGAGAATTATGCATGATGCAAGCCATATCTGTAATCCTTTGTTTGAGTAATCCTTTGTTTTTTTGGTTTGCTAGCTATACGAGGACGTTACTGGGTAAATAAATTGGGGACATTGAATAATATAAAAAGAACATCTATAGATTTGTTGTTCTATATTTAATATAACACTAAAAGAAAAATGGTAATTTACCAGATGGAGGAGAAGCGAATCCTCTAAAATGGGAAGGAGGGGCATTTTGAGGAGGACCTGTATCGAATCCCCGTGGAGTTGGAGGAGGCTGCTGAAAACCCGATCCCTGTTGCGCTGTTAATTTTATTTATTTACATCACAAAAACAACTAAATCATGATCAATGATACAACAGTTACAAAACAACTAAATCATTACCTGGTAAATGATTCATATCAATAAATAAAATAACTAAAATTATTCAAGTGGATTCAACGAGACTGGTGGTCAGGATTCCAAACATATCAATATTCTATCTATATCTATGTATATATACAGCACATGTATCCAATCCTTCGCCTGCATGTCAATTTGTGGATGCAACCAAACCTCCACCAACAACTCACTCCCAAGATTCACATCCACTCACTCTTCATGCATCCAATGGGAGGTATGCTATTTCAAAAAGTAATTTTGATTTGTATGATATATACAAAGAAGGTGATGTAAATTATCCCCCTCTATAGAGATTTTAGAACAACCAAAAAGTGGTTTCAGAAATCATAATCATTATCAAAACATGTGGAACTTTGGCTAATTATTGTTGGTGCTATATTCCTGTTGCCAAGTAGAAGAGGTTGTTTGACTTTGACATCTTTCTTTCTGGTGAAGAATTTTTATTTTCAATAAACATTACTATATTTGATTACATTATTAAAACTGTTTCATAAATTACAGAGTAGGTTCAATCATGATGTTGTACTAGGGAAAAAAAGGATTACTATGCTTTCACTCATTTTGTGCAGAAGAGGATAGTGACACCCCTCCACAAGGTACTTTCACATTACATATGTCAAGGGCTATGTCCCTTGAATTCATATGTTTAAACCTTAAGGTACAGTTCCTAATCTAATGTAGATACAAATGATTAAAAAGCAAGCTACAACACAAGCCAATACCTTCACAATCAGTAGTAAATCACCTTAGACACTTTCAATGATAGCGTAAAGACCTTCATCCCAATAGTTCGAGGTATATTAAGGTACTTTTGCCAAGCAGTTCCACTCAACTCAACATGAAGAACAAGAAAAATACCTCACAAGGTCGGTGATGCGGAGGAACCTTCTCAACTCGTGATTGCTATCAACGTCTAGAGATAACTCACTACCTCTTATTTGTTCACTTTTCATGGCATTCAGTCTTAAAATGCATGCTAAGTTCCATTAGAAATAACACGAGGACGACTTGCACAAACGAACATATAGTAGATAGTTTTCGACCCTAAACCCAGACTCAGCTGTCACTACAGATTCATTCAAAGATAAGCATCTAGGATGAACCGCCTCAAATGTGTTAGTTGTGTTTCTTTTGACCCAGTAGCAAGTCCTAGAGAGAAGTGATATCCTAGAGAGAAGTGATACGGAATAGAATATATTCCTTTGTGTTTCCACAGTAAAGGTTAACTTTCCTTAGACTTGACATGTCATGTGGTAGGCTGTACCATAAGGTAAGAAAATTTACTCAGTTGTTTCGCAAGAATGGATTACTCAACTGTTTTTTTTAAATCTCAACTGTTTTAAACTAATATACATATATCCAAGGGCTAAGTAATATCTTAACTACGGTGACAGATAAATTAAACTTCATCATTGGATCGTACTCATAATAAATAAAATTGAATCCAGTTATTCATATCAAAATAACTAAAATTATTTATACTAAGACATACCAGATTGTATATCTATAGACGATTTCGTACCCAAAATTGGTGGTGATCTCTCCTCCACCTGCACAGAAGTCGAAGGGAGGACATCGACTGAGGTTCTCTCCATAATCAACTCCTCAACCGGAGCCAACTTCATATTGCAACTCTTTTCCTTGCCTTTTTTTTTCTTCCATTGAAATGGTCTCGTCATGCTCATAGATATAACAAGGATAAACAATCCTCCAAATGATGTCCAAGCCATATATGTAAGAAAAACTATTTGTTAATGAAATAAAATCTCTAATATATTTTAATAAAAAATATATTCTAATACCAACACAAAATCAATGAAAATCTCTAAGCAAGTCTACTATTTTAACTGATATTATCAAGGTACAGACTTTCTTTCATTACAGTTTGCATCTAATAGCATACTCTGAATAAACATTGAATAAATTATCAGTTGAATATTAGCATGTGATTGTACTGATTGTAATTTTAGTTGAACATAAACTCTTTATCCGAATATTAATCAATATATTCTTTATATGAAATTACTTATCAAAAGAAATTAATGGACTAAATTACCTTAATCTTCTTTATCTGAATCAATATATTCAATTAATGTGTCGTCTTCATCCTCATGTTCTTCATCACTGCTATAAATCTCTACGCGTATTTGCCCATCAATTACAACCGCATCAATAGTTGTAACCTCTACCTCTACACGATTTAGTGCCATAAAATCATCTTATGTTACTTGAATAGGAACAATCTCAACTTTGTTTTCATCATCATCATCAGAACTTGTGAAATTTTTAGTTGAGCATCTTCATCTGTAAGCCCACTTATTGAGTTGATTTGTAACGATATATCATATATGTGTCGATGTTCATGTCTACATACCACACGCCACCACGAGCCATTCTTCCTATCTTCAAGGTAATATATTTGTTTTGCTTGTGAGGCAAGTATAAATGGCTCGCTGTCGTACCATGTTTTGTGCACATCGATACTTACCATATGGTTATCAACTTTAACATTTGACATCCGGCTGCCAAGATCCCACCCTTTACACTTCAACGAAAAGATATTTTTTTAAAATACGTATTGCAGCTCAAGAATGTCTTGAATGACACCATAAAATTCAATGGCATTCCCATCACGCTCTCCATGAACCATTATTAAACTATTCTGACACTTTCGTCTTGCATCACGAGCTTCTATGTGGTATCTTACTCCATTCACAATTATTCATGTGTAGCTCTTGATATTGTAATAACCACATGACAACGCATACAAAGATCTAGTCATTGCATCTTGATCCATGCCTTCTTCATTCATTATGTTTTGCATCTAATATTCGATGTGATATAAAAGATTGTAATGTTAGTATCTGGAACAAATGTGGAGTGTACATTGATATAATACAAAAAAATGTGATACAAGATTACAAATATCACCTTTATCTTGAACCAAAGTGGAAAGGCTTCCATTTGTCTTTGCTCTATATTTGACCCCCCTTCTCCCTCGAGCACTCTTCTATGTTCACTGAAATCATTTTTAATGTTGACTTTTTTCCAAACATTAAGATTTCAAAATTAAAGATGTATCAATACTTACTCAATAAATGGATTGACTTCCATACTGTTACTGAGAATATACCAATTGACTCTTTGAATCTCCTTTGCAGTAATATTTGGAGAGTAATTTGCAGCTCCAGTATCCTTGCTTTGTGTCTAAATACAAATAATTCATCGTTGACATCGACATCATAATTTCTCTCTGGTCTATTAAATCGTGTCTCCATGTCGTTAGTATGCATTGAACACCAAGTAATACACTCATGGACAACATATGCTTCAGCTATTGAACCTTCAGGACGTGCTCGATTGCGCACAAACTTTTTCAATGAACATAAAAATCTTTCGATTGGATACATCCAACGATAAGCTAATGGACCAGCAAGTAACACCTCTTTAGGCAGATAGATAGCAAGATGAATCATTACATCAAACAATGCTAGTGGAAATATCATTTCTAATTTACAAAGTAGCAAGATCATTTCTTTTTGCAAGCTTTTAATATCATCCACCAAGACTTTTCGTCTACATAATCGATTGAATAAGGTGCCAAGTTCAGATATAGCTCTTACAACATTCTTCGGTAAAAGTGTAGATAATGCTGGAGCTAAAAGCGATTGGAGGAGTACATGACAATCATGACTCTTTAATCCTGTAATTCGAGCATCTTCAACATTAATGCATCTACCAATATGAGATGCGTAGCCATATGGCATCTTCACACTTTTAAGAAACTCGCAAAATTCTTTTCTTTCAAACATACTCAATGTATAACAAGCCTTAGGAATAGAATAATTCCCATCAAGTTGCTTTTGCAAGTGTAACTCTTTTCTTATATTCATGTCCTCAAGATCAAGTCTAGCCTTAACTGTATCCTTTGACTTTCCATCCACATCAAGTACTGTCCACAATATATTTTCTAATATATTTTTCTCCACATGCATGACATCTAAGTTATGTCTCAAAGCTAACTTATACCAACATGGAAGCTGGAAAAAGATTGATTTTTTTCTTCAATTATGCATGTAGTTATCACGTCTCACTTTTTCATGGAAAGGATGCTTTCCATACTCAAAATCACGCAGACTTTCAACTTCTTTTAATAGTTGTTCATAGTTTAATTCTTTAGGAGGTGGTCTTCTCTCAAATTTACCATCAAATTTCTTGCCTCTCCTCCAACGAGGATTCATCGACAAGAAACAACGACAACCAATATACCCAATTTTAGAACGAAGACTCTTAGACGGAGTTCCATCGTTGCAAATCGGACATGCCATGTATCCTTTAGTTTGCCATCCTGATAAAACTCCATAAGCTGGAAAATTATTTATTGTCCATAATAAACAAGCATGCATAGTAAACCATTCTTTTTTAGCAGCATCAAATGTCCGTAATCCATTATCCCACAAATCACAAAGCTCGTCAATAAGAGGCTTGAGAAATACATCTATATCCAATCCAGGAGCATCAGGTCCAGGAATCAATAAACACATCATGTAATATTCTGGTTTCATGCACATCCAAGGAGGCAAATTATATGTAGTCAAGATTACTGGCCACATACTATATGACAAGCTCAATTTTCTATATGGATTAAATCCATCGGATGTCAATGCAAGGTAAACATTTCGACCATCTGCTGCAAATGATGGGAAGTCAGAATTAAACTGTTTCCAAGTCTTTGAGTCCCTTGGATGTGTTATCCACTTGTTATATGGAGGTATTGTATCTCTATGCCAAACCATATGTGGAGCCACCTTGGATGATAAATAAAGACGTTGCAAGCGTGGTTTTAATGGAAAGTAGCGCAACACTTTGTGAGGTATAGGTTTATCCACTCCATCGTTAATTTTATATCTTGGTGTACCACATTTTGTGCAAGATAGAGCATTCTCTCCTTCTTTCCAAAATAATGTGCAATCATACTTGCAAACATCGATCTTTTGTTGACCCATACCCATTTCCCTAAGGTACTTGCATGCCTCATATGTATCTTTTGGCAAGATGTGAAACGCAGGGACTGCATCTCGGAGCAACATCAAAAGTCCATCTAAGGTCTTCTTACTAAACATTCCATACACTTTCAGATGAAATAATTTCACAAGGAAAGAAAACTTTGTATACTTATTTTGACCAGGGAACAAATACTCTTTCGAGTCATTTATCAATGCCTCCAAAAAACCACTTGAGATATTAAAACTTCCATCATTATCGAGATTATCATATATCCCATCATTTAAAATGCCTAGATCATCAAGAATATCAGCAACACTGTCATTATCCGAATCATCAACTTCCTCCTCCTCAATATTAGTTGCAGCTGAAGGTGCAGATGTAGGTGCACAAGAGATTGGAGGTATATAACCATCCTCCTCTCCATGACACAAGACCAAAGATGATATCTTTTATGAATCCCATCCACTAATAAGTGGCCTTTAACTATATTCTGAGGATGCGTAAAACAATTTAGACAATTCTTGCAAGGGCATCATATAGCGATATCCACTCCATACATCTCAGGTACATGTCTCATGAATTCATCAACTTCGGCCTTGTAAACATCGGAAGTCTTTAACTCGACCATCCAATCATACTTTCCCATCTGTAAATGCCATAGATAACAATCATGAATGCATAATATACAATTGCAAGACCTTGGCATATATATCTTTATGTGCTAAACACGAGTCTTAAGTTCTCAAGTACTTGAAGTTGTTTTCAAACTACAACTTAATGTTTCTCTTTATGGAAAAATTAAAAAATCAACCTCAAGAATAATAAAAAAACTCAGTATTGATAAAATTAAACGATTTTGGAGTCCAGAAACAAGAGGAAGAGAAAAGAGATTTAGGGTTTTGGTTAGAGGACGACGTCTTTAAATGTCCATTTTACCCTTTTGTTTGGCAAAAGTCGAAAAAACCCTCTGCCTGCCGACATATAAAATATGTCGAATATATTAATACTAAAACCGATGTTTGCCAATTTTAACGGTCGATTTATGCCTATTTTACTGTAGTGTTTATTTCCATAAGAAAATTAGTTCCTATTTTTTTGGGATTGAATCTTGTAGATGGACGGCTATAGTTGGGTGCTCAAAAAACCCCAAATGGGTACAGGGCTCTCTAGATAAATTCACTATATATATAGGGGAAAATGGGGCTGGCCCCTAGGGGTAGCCAACATGGTTGCCCCCACCCCATCTTTCGCAAATTTTTTTTATTTTTTGGGAACAATATTACCATGTATATTCATCCCTATATCCCTCCTATATGTCATTCGAATTTCGTCAGAAACAGAGACTCCTACGGCCTCCATGATCGAAGGGCTGAGACGTGCGAGCCGTGCTGGCGAGCAGCTGTGATGAGAAGTAGATGCCGATCGAAGGGTCGAGATCATCGAGTGGATCAAGCGGTTATGATGGAGTAGATCGTGTGGATGAAAATGTGATGCGTGGTGAAAGGTGGGACTGGCGCTAGCGGATGGTGGTGATAAAATCATGAGTTTGATTGGACGGTGGCTGTATTCAGGCAGTGTGGCATGAGTGGAGTCGTTGGATTAGGAGAAGATCCAAAGGCTTGGAAGCAAGGGCGACCAAGGTAATGAGGCTGGTCCACGTGGCTCAACCAGAACGGGCACGTGGCCCAATCAGATTATTGCTTTAAAGATTCTGATTTTTGAGGGGTTAAATGGTCGAATTTGAGAAAACTCAAAACACGAAAGTTGTAGATCTCGATGAGATCTACCCAGTTTCATGTTGACCAAAAATGGAGATGAGGCCATCTAAAGACACAAAATATTTTTGAGGGTATTTTTAAGGCTAAAAATATCACAAATTTTAGTTTTGATATTTTTTTTGTGATTTTTAATTTATTCAAGACTCTGATAATTACAGGACTTTATCTGATTTTTATTGACACATATTTAAGCAAGGGGGTTTAAAAAAGACAAATTATGATGATGAAACCGATTTTCATAACTCGATACACCCCACTCACCCTGCTCCTTCCTGGAGCAGGATCTCGGATCTCCAATTCCTCCGCTCGCCAGAGCTTCCACCGCCTCGCTCGGCTAACTCCCATTCCCCTCTAGTAGGGTTGAGGTAGTTTGCCCTAGACCCTGGTGTACTTCTTGTGTAGGAACGAAGAGGAAAGAACCGATGGGGGCGATTTTGACTCATCAACGGAGGTACCTGGAGCTCCTCACCTTCCCCAACTTTGTGGAGGAGCTCCGGTGTACCTTGAGGCTTTTTGTGCACCTCAACAGATAGAGGAACTTGCCAGGGGCGTCTGGGACACCTGTGGAGCTGCTAGAAGTGACGGAAGAGGAAGATCTTAACAGAGGAATCTTGCATCGCCAATATTTCTTCCCAATTCATCCACTGCCCTTCTCTGTTGTAGGCTCAAGAACATGGACCCAGTTTAATCGTGGACTGTCATATCTCTTGAGCCATCGTCGTCAGATCACGGTGGACGATCTTGAAGGATATGGGAACTTCCTTAAGCGCATCACGGAAGCATGGGGATCGCATCGTATGTGATTGGGAGTGACTAGTCGTACTAGTTGCTTGAGGCAACAGAATTTAAAAAAAAATAAAAGTTGAAACTACATGATCCAAGAACACTTCTCAGATCATTTCATCTAAATCACAAAACAAGTATTAGGTTTACCTCTTGAAATGTATTTGTGATCGAGTCTCTAAACGAAGACACCTCTTGTCTCAAATTCGATCCAATGGAGGAGATGCTTGTGAGCGCTTTGATGAGACGCGTGCTCCTTGCAATCCATGTTGACGATCCAAGTGGCGAATATCCTACTCTCATCACATGAGATCCGACGTATTCTTCACGAGAAAGGCGCACTGAAGGAGGCGGAGATCGGCAGGAAAATAATCCGGCAACATAACGACGATGTTGTGACGATGGCGATTCTTTCTAGGGCTCCTTGGTCGGCAACCACAATGAGAGAGAGGGAGAGAGTCTTGGCATGTAGAAAGAGAAAAAGAGAGGGAGAGACCATTAGTTGAGGTATCTTGAAGAGCAAGGGGTACCTCTTCTTATATAGGATTTTCGGATCCATGGATCTCAATCCATGGACAATACAAAATCAATGGATGGGATTGATTTGTGTTTCTTTCAATGGCCATGATGTTGTTGTAAAAAAACAATAACTAATTTAATTTAAATTTTTGTATATCGATAAATCAATAAAATTAATTTCAAATCAAATCAATTAATTAATGTTGGAGATAATGAGAAGATTGACCTTATCCCCTAAAAATGAGGGATTGTCTATCTCCTCAATATCTCATGATATCTCATTATTTCATGAGATCTTATTATCTCATGTTATCTCCAAGATTTACAACAACACTTGTTGTAAGTTATTTCACAAAAATCATAATTATCGTGTGAATATTGCAATCATGCCATTGGAAAAATGTGAATCACATTCACAACACAAAATAAAATGTAAATTATATTTTCAATTAATTATCTAATATGAATCTAATTCACAACAATAATTAATCAACAATATAAATTACAATAGACTCTCTCTTATATAATATAAATCACATTTACAATATATTTATGATTAATATGGATAGTGCTATCCATTATTCGTATCCATAATAATTAAATAATATTTAATCATCTCTATTCTCATGTGCCCAAATAATACGAATCACATTCACATTATTCACATCTTTGATAACTAAATCACATTTAATTACCTTAGATAACTCTCCTTATAATATGAATCAAATTCGTATTATTCATGATAACTAAATCATATTTAATTATCAATATGTCAATGCTCGGATACATATATCAATAGTGAAATTATCCCTGAACTCTTTCAAGGATAATGAGCTTTCTCCCTGGATATTTGGAGATAAGGACATGACAAGTGTATATTCCCACGTATACTGACTAGGATATTGAGATCACATCTCAAATCCAGATCTTGTGGACCTCTCATAGATGCTTGATTAAATCAAGACCACACATATAATCTTCTCATTGCATCTGAATCACATTTAGATCAATGTCCAACATTTGGACTAAAATTAGATCACTTCTCTACTGAGAGGGGTCACAAAAATCCAGACATATTTCGTCACTCCCTTAGAATGGAAGCATCATCAAATCACTTATCTACTGAGAGGAGTCACTAAAATGCAGACATGTATCATCACTCCCTCAGATTAAAGCGTCATGGTTATACAATCGTTTATGATCATATCACCCTCAGGTATTGCTAATACCTATACATCCTGCATACTTGAAAACCCGGTGTAAACCCAAAGTTTTAGATCTCTTTTAGATTATATCCTTTAGGGTTTTATCATTAAGGTTTTCATTCTATCATTGGGAGTTAATATTGATCATATACTTTCCAAAACCATATATCTTATCTAGATGTTGATCCTATGCTTTCTAAAAGCATATATCAAACCTTACAAATTTAGTCAAACTTCCAAAGCGAGATGACCATGCACTGAATTTGATCTTCCCAATATCTCATGAGTGAGCTCATGTCTTCCAGTTCAGTAAATAAGCATGTATGATCCCTTTAGGACATCGTATTACTCATATGCCCTTGCATGCACAGGTGTATAGACGTTGGTTAGGTCATCAACCTATTGGTTTACCAAATTTACATTCTCAAACATATGGTAACACATATGTCTCCGATTAGAGGATATGTGCCTATATCGTGATAGTATACGACATAGGAGTTTGGTTATATCAATCTTGTTAAGTCAACTCTTTGACCTAACATATCTAACACCTCCAAATCTTTATTCCTATGCAGAGGACCTACATCAGGAGGTCATTTGGATATCAACCTTTAGACAAAGAATTGCCATTTCCTTCTCTTGCTGGAGATCCTCTCTTAACAATCATTGACAGTACTTGATGAGTCCTCAATCTAGCTCTTTAGATATTTATCCAAGCATTAACCTCTATGATTGAATCAATAGTTGTATGATCATTAAGATGTCCATGGTATATAATCCTAATTATACTAAGAGGCCTATTATGAAATTAGTTATTATTCATTTCGGATCAGGGAATGCTATTTGCAATAACATTTATTGAATAATGGCTCGTCATGGGCTTGCATGTCAAACAATCTCCCACTAGCCCAAAGAATCATAGGCTATTTAGAAAAATTGCTAGGTAAGAAGATCAGTCACTCTGTTCCCGAGAGTCTATGCCAAGTCCTTTTGCAGCACTTTCCTATCTCCTAGTAACAGTGCTCGCATCAAATGCGAATGTTGCATCTTATGCAACAAATACTCAATATTGTTATATCTAGTGTCCTTGACACTACAACTAAAAAAATTATCATAACCAGTATTTCAATTATCCTTATCAGAATACCCTTATTCCTGGAGATCTCTATCTTCTACGGTATCCATAGTTATGATCTTTTAGATAATTATCTATAAAGTCTTATGTTCTTGAAGATAGGACTTTGAGATCACTATCTCAAAAATCATGTCCTCTAAGAAGATATTTGTATTACTACAATCAAGTATTTTATCTCCTTAGTAGGATTAGTAATAGTTTACTACTCCCACTACACGATAGACATCTGGCTTTTGTATACATCTAGCATATACCCAGCTTCTCAAAACTGATGCACAAAGGCAAGCCATTTTAGCATTCACTTCCTCAACTCTTTGAGGTGCTATCCCTTCAGATAGGTCTCTACCATATCTTAAGGGAAGGAAGCCTTCCTTGTGGTTTTGCAAGAATGGAATATGTCCAAGGTGTACAACTAATGTGACAGTCTGAATACCCTCTTCTCTTAGCTTCTAAATAACTTTAGAACTAACATCTAAGAGGTATCCTTGAGATCATATCTCAAGGTATGGAATAGCCTCACTATAAAACATCTATTATCATACTTATATCATTCCAAATGATTAGGATATTATCTACATTTAGCACGATGAACACAATGACACTCTCACTAAGCTTCACACAGTTCGTAAAGATTCTATCTTAATTCATAACATTTATGATTTCATCAAATCCAATGGTTCAACAACAAGAAGCTCATTTGAGCCCATAGATGGAATTCCTTAGCTTACACATCTTGCTTTCCTCAACTATGAAGCTCTGGGGTACTTCATATGAATATCCTCAGAGAGGCAATCATAGAGGAACGCAATCTTGACTCACATCTTGAAGATGTCATGGTCAAGTTTTATATCTATAATTAGCAATATTTTGATGGGTTTAAGCATGGTCACTGAAAAGCAAGTCTCATCGCAAGCAATGTCTTCTCTTCTGTGTGTAGCTCATGGCTATGAGCCATGCTTTGAAGGTCTCTACCTTCTCATCAGGTTCCCTCTTTCCTTTGAAGATTTATTTACAACTTAACGAGTCTTACCCATATATGTGGATCCTTGAGGGTCCATATACAACACTTGTATATGAAGTCTACTTTAGACTTTATTGCTAACATCCATCTTTCCATGTTATGATCTTCAGAAGCTTCATCCTATGAAGTAAGATCATTGTCATACTTAAATGACACATGGAATCCATCCTCAAACTCATTTGAACAGATATGAGTTTCATCTTTAATCGTGTTTTTAGTTTCCGTTTTCAGGAGCCCCATTATCTTCTCAAGATTAAATGAGTTCCTTCACTTCATTTTCATCTTGATTCTCAAGAGAGTCATCCTCTAAGAATCATATCCTTATAGATGGAATATTTTAATAATCTCAAGGTCATAAATTAGGTATCCAATACCATCCTTTATTTTTCTAATGAATTAGCACTCTCTAGTTCTTGATTCTAGCTTACTTGCATCCATGAAAAAGTTATGGACCAAGAAACCCTAAATCCTCAAGTGTCCAGCACTAGGTTATGTTCCAAATCATAACTTATGAGGATGTTTGGGTTTATATTTGCATTGAATATTATTAAGGATATATATTGTAGTCTCTACTACATATATACCATGGAAACTAAGAGATAATTATGCTAAGATTCATCATTGATCAAATCATGCCACACATGATCCAATTGTATCTACCTACTACTCTATTGAGTTAAAGTCTATTAAGAGGAGTGAGATAGGAATGATATTCCTATCTCCATAAGGTATTCCTTGAGTTCATGTAATAGATATCAGCTATCTTGAGTAGATCAAAATCATTTCATCTTCCTTTAGACTTTGGTCTTAACACAAAATTATGAATCTTTGAACATTTCAAAGGTTTCCAAGGTGAAAGTAAGAAATCTCAAATCACAAATAACTATCAATAGATATCCCATATCATTAATATTTATTTTGATACATATCATCCACATATATCAATATGTATGAGATTTTGAATACCTCGACATCTAACACCATTCCCAGAGAAGGATGCATTGGACAATTTTACATTTGAATACAATATTCATAAGTATGTAAGATTTAAAATTTTAGTTAACCTAAAGTTTCATCTCTTACTAGTCTACTGATCTCATCAATAGACAAATGTCCAAGGCTTGATGCCTGGTCATTGTCAAATGATCTTCATCCTCCTATTGATTTTAATGGTTTAACTTTTCAGTATAAGAAATGTTAATGAACCATTCATTAATTTTCTAATTTAATAGAGTCCTCTAGATGTAAGATTACTTTCTGAAATATATCCATCGTAACTCTTTATAATAGGTTTAGTTCAGAATTCATCTTTATTTCCAACACTTAGAAATAAACTATATTCTAATATCTACGTCATAGAGACGTTCTCTAAGACTAAGGGCTCTCCTACTGAAAATATGAAGTCTGTTTATCCAATAGAGATTGTTGTAATAATTGCATAAATATCCATGTGGATGACTATTAAACCTTAAGATAAACTTTTCTAGTATTATTAGAAGAATGAGATACAATTATTAGACTTTGATCTCATCAAATAAGAAAGTCAATTTCAATGATGAAAATGTAGATTATTCTGATGCACTATCTGAGTCCTTCTCTAAGGATCCTAGGTAGTTTAGATAGTCACACTATTAATACATCAGCTTATTGCAGTATTGGCATTCATCCAACTCTTTGGTTGTCATGTGAAAGACACGGAAGTACAATCAACTCTTTGACTTTCCTTCTTACTTGGGTTTGACCCATGCTTCTACTATGCTAACTTCATCTATAAACAACCATTGCTCAAGACAATGGATCTCTTATGTTGAATTCAAAAGATTTCAATATAAGAGTATTTCAACATTTATACATGCTTCGTTTAGTTCATACAATATCAATGTTATGAAATGTCATGAATGGCTATAGTATAGATAGTAGAATGATGAAACTCGTCATATCTACATATATCTTAACTCTTAAAGACTTAGGTCCAGGTAGGTACTCAAACATTTTGAATAGATCATCTCTCATAGAGCCACCATTCTGCATGATGTAGTGAACCATGCCATTCTTGATTAAATGTCGAGAGCACATATGTATGACAAAACATCTTCTTAGATTTTTATAAGGATTAATTGACAATTACAATCAACATCAACATGTCACTTTCAAAGTACATTCGATGAGAAATCAAGACTACAGAGACATATAAACCCTAAGGTTGTAGTCCTATTTGTCTATTTAATTATCATTCCTCATTATTATGAGGAAACTTGCACATTGCAACCATATACAATATGTGTCCAACTACAAGTATAATATCTTGAGCATGGATCCAATCCAATATATAATACTGGTTATTATTGAGTATAGTATTGAGTGGGCTTAACGAGGATTATCTGAAATAAGAAATTTGCATATATGTATATATTTATATATATATATATTACTTTGATTTAAGAATTTTTATATCAAAGTTGTATTGCCTTGTCAATACTGAAATTTCATTCCCTTAATCACTTTGAATGTAAGAGATATACTTACCATTATATCTCAAGTAAGATATGGGATCTCCTTTATTATCTTTGTTACATCTCAATAATATGATAACCTATAACTCGGATAAAAAGAAGCGTGAACTCATTTCACCTTGTAAGTCCAACTTGCATTCCCAATTCTGTCTTTAACACCCGGTCCCACCGCCCCTAAGGTGATGTTGACCTATTGTTAATTAAACCAACCGTCAACTGACTTAAAACTCGCTATACGCAATCCAATATTGCCCCATGAGGACCTGATATTGGGGTCACTACGTATACGGTTGACGTGTCCGCAAAAGCTGCGATAAGAAATCGTTTTTAATCATCGATCGTGAAAATAAATATGTCGTTCGTTGTAGGCAGCTTTCGGAAACAGTCAAGAAAATAACCACAAATTTTATTCAATCTTAATCAAGTGGTTTTTATGTTTATTTTACTTGGGCAAGTCCCAAGGTCGATCACAAGGAGGCAAAGGAACAACCTAGATTAATGTCTATCCAAGTTTTAGTTCGATTTTCAAGGCGGTCTTTTTTTGGAATTTTTCAATGCAATATGAGATGCAAAATGAAAGTTCGGCCTATTTTAGGGACTAAAATGTAAATTTCACTCAAACAATGTCCGAAAAATACGAAACTTGGCCACAATGTAAATTATGATGAAATGAGTGCATTGTAATTTTTTCGGAATTTTTGGATGCAATATGAATTTTTATGAATTTTTAAATGCAAACAAAATGATTTCTAATATTTAATTATAATAAATATTAAACCTACTTATTTTTAAGAAATAAAATTATCTAAAATCTATCACTAGGTGATGGATCTCAGAAAAATCCTAAATCTCGAAAATGTGGGGTTTAATACCTATTAAAAATTAAATACTAAAATATGCAAAATGATTTTTACAGAGCAAAGTATAGATGCGAATGAAATGATTTTTGGGCACAATGTCAAGCAACTTAATCTCTACAATATGTGATTTTTGGGGAATTTTTAAAGCAACGGTTAATTAACTATGAATTTCCGAGTACAGATTGGGCAAAATATTTCAATTTCCACAAAACACTTATTTATTAATCAACCGTAATTCACAAAAATATCCACAGCATGTCAAAATGTAGAGGATTAAGAGATGAACAAAATGCTATTTTTAAATAAATAAAATGATGCAATGTAGAGGTCTATAATGGATGAGAAAGACAGGGGTACAGATGCAAACTGAATAAATAAAAATAATGCAAGGGGGGACCTAAAATCAATCATCAGAAGTAAGGGGGTGATACTGCAATTCTTCTAGTGGAGCACGTGCGCAGCACGTGCCCTCTAGAAGGTGGACTGGCGCATGAATCAAAGGAGCTCCGGGGGGTCTTCTGCAATTTACCCAAGGGGCACGTGTGCCGCACGTGACCCCCTGGGTTTGATGACGTGTGCTGACGTCCCCCCGGGCACACGTTCTTCGCACGTGCACGGGGGTCTCGGGCCTCGTGCCCGGCTGATGAAGTCGGAGCCTACTGCCGGAGGGTGAGCGCGGCTGGGCTGGTGACGATAGCTCGCCGGTGGGCTGCCGGTGCTTGGCGTAGGAGCACCGGTAGCGGAGGTGGTCGGCGCGGCTCGAAGCTGCTGGCGAAGAAGGAGGGGGAGGGCGTCGACCGGCTGCTGGAGGATCTGTGCGGCGGAGCTGGCGTGTCGAAGAAGTGGCAACGAAGATGGTGGTGCCGGTCGGTGACGTCGCCTTGCACGGCCGACACACGGCCGTGGGCTGTTGATGTCGAGCGGGTGGATGCTTTGGTGGGGCGGAGTAGCAGCCCAGGTGCTGATGACGATGGTCGGAGCTCGGCTGAAGACGGAGGCGAGTCGGGCGGAGGAGTCGATGACGAAGGTCGTTGCTGGGCCGCTGTGGTTGTCGATGAAGCCGGAGGAAGGTGACGTCGAAGACGACGCTGGAGTCGAGGCTGGAGCGTTGGCCGGAGCTCGGCGGCGTTGGCGAAGCAGAGGGCCGATGATGGGATGGTGCGGTGGCGATGGCGGAGGATGAGATGCGAAGGTGAAGCGGAGAGGAAGGGTTACTCCGAGCGGAGCGAGGAGCTCGGAGCGGAGAGGTAGAGCGAGAGAGAGAGAGAGAGAGATAGAGCGAGAGAGAGAGAGATAGATTACCGGGAGAAGTAGGCTCGACGGCGAGTGATGGCCGGAGCGAAGCAGTGCTGGAAGAGCTGCGACAAGGGGGGGGGGCTTCGGATCACGCCGGTGAGGGCTGTCACCACCTGAAGATCGGCGGATGATTGGACTGGGGGAGGCTTGTGCTCTTTTATAGAGAGAGAGGGAGGCGGCCGGTGCGAGGATAGCGGGGTTGTGACGCGGAGGGCGTTGGCGAGAACATCGGGGGCCGTTGGGAGGTCAACGAGGCGGCGGAGGTTGCGAGGTTGGGGCCGGCGGTTTCGGAGGGGAGAAGGCCTGGAGAAGACGACGGTCAAGGGCCGTCCGATCGGCCGAGATCGGACGGCCAAAAAGGAGCCACGTGGCGGGGACGATCTTTGGGCGGAGCACGTGAGGAGCACGTGACTGGGGGCACGTGCACCGCACGTGCGGGGGATTTAATTTTTTTTAACAAAAACGAAATAAAAAGGTGAAAAATAGCTGACACATGGCGGCCTCTGGGGCTGCCACGTGTCAGCACCAGAAAAATCAAAGGAAAAAGAGTTTGTAAAATCAAAAAGAAATAGCAAATGACCTCGGATCGAAAAAGTTTCTTCACAAAAAATGCTCGTCTCGACGAGATCTACAACTTTCATGAAGACATCAAAGCCAAATTCGGTCAAATGTAAAAAATGAATTTTTGGGGTATCCCATGTACATATAATACCTTGATTTTTGGGTTTTCTAATTTTTTTTATCATTTTTTAAACAAGATAAAAATCCGGAAAAATAATGAAAAATCAAAGATAAATGAAACACACATTAATCTAATTTTTTTTGTATTTTTATTAATGAAGAAAATAAATGCATAAAATACAGGTAAAAAGCCGCGAAAATATACAAAAGAGGCCCAAAAACCCAACTTTCACATACGAGCTCCGATTCACTTGAACTTGGTCTTGTTTTGAAGATAATTGAATGTGCATTAGTTCAAAAGTGGGTAGGATCAAATCGGACACTAGATGGGGAAGATATGTGGCTTTTAGTCCGAAAATCCTGAAACTAGGGTTTGGGTTTTTGGTCCACTTATTTGAGTTAGTGATTTTTTTTGTATTTTTCATTTACTCTTGTGAGTGATATGTACACAATGGAAGTGGTTTTGGGTTATTCGGAGTTAGCATGAAGGAGTTAAAAATAGGGGAAGTTAGGCTATTTACAGGTCAATTTGGGCTTGGATTTTTGGCTTCTTATTTGATGCAGAATTTAATGCTAAAATGCAATTCTTATGAAATCATGCACAGATGCTAATTATGCGAAATAGATGCAGATATGCTGTTGATTTTTAGGGACTTAAGCTTAATAAATGAGATTTAGAGTGATGAATCCGAGATTCATCATCCCCCTATACTTAAACCATGCTCGTCCCTGAGCATCAAAAAGACATGCCATGAAGTGAAATGAGACTGGGTTCCATACCAGGACCATGAGTTGAAGGTGAGAATGAAACTAAACTCGACCTTTGGATTAATAGTGTGGCGGAACTTCTGTGAGACTTAGAATTTTAAAATCAACAGCCCTCAAGTTCTACACATCATTGTTACAGTTTCGGCTCAGAAGTCATCTTAGATCGATCCTCTTCCCAAAGTATACCCTATGAACATTGAATAACTGACTCGTGTGTGTGAAGGGTTTTAGCTCTTCCCATCCAGAATGCCGAACTACCATGCTCCTCTCCTCTCCAGTAACTCGTCCTCGGGGAGTCAGGTATTTCCTTCTAAGGTCTGTCGTGCTGTGTTCACAATCGAAATGGGGGAGAAGCTAGAAGAAAGAGAAAAGAACTGGAGGAGGTGGCCAGTATAGTCACCTCTCCTTGTGAAGATGGCCAGTGTAGCCAAGTCTCCACCAAGATCTGCAGGTTTCTTGAAGCTTGGACCTTTTTGGTCGAATTTTTATTTGGTAGAATGCTTCTTTATATTTGGAATTTTTGGTGGTTCTGCTTGCATCTTGTTTTGCCCCTACGGATATAGCATCTTTTTATTCCGTACATTTTTTGGGGTCTTAGAAAAAATTGTGCCCAACCGTCCATCCATTTTCCGAAGCTTTATTTCAACCCGTACTCCGGTCTTTAGATTTCCACGCTACCAGAAAAGAAACTCACATAGTCTTCCAACATCCCGTCTGGGTTGAGCTAAGTGCATAGTGCGAGAGTGCGAATTAATTCCCTATTCCAGAGTTGTACCCAGAATGAAGAGACCAGGTTAGACACTAAGAGTCAAACGCTGTACATTGTCATGTGGAACTTAAGGAATTAAGTCAAAAAGACCTGAAGCTCTTAAAATCCTATTTCTCGGTGAAGTTCCTCTGAAAATTAGGTGGGTTAAGGGCAAGCCCAGACCACTCTCGGTTTCGGCTCATAACTCGGTTCAGAACCCAATGACTTTTCACAGATGCAAATGCATGTAAAGTTGGATGAAGTGCAGGTGTGTGCAATGCAGACACATTTTTTTTTGAAATTTTTTTTTGACATTTTATGCAAGGGATTTTTTTATGCAGAAAATGGAATCAGAAGCCTTTTTTTTCAAGTTAGTACCCACCCCGTAAATACATATAGACTTACGCGCAAGTACGAGATATGGGTAAAATATATACAAAGTATATATACAGACCCCCCTATACTTAGCGAGTGCTGTGTCCTCAGAGCACAAAAAAGCGTAATGAAGACATAGCTCGTGCTAAGCGTAAGGGAGTGGAAAATTTATATACAATGGGTTAGGAAGTAAAGCGGACAAGAGGCGGTTATGATATGTGAATGAGGAGAGGATATACAGGTGGATGTCGGTTCCCCCTATACTTAGGCTGTGGACAGCCTAAGTATGGAAGAAGGATGAAAATGGAGCGGTTAGGAGTCAGGAGAAGAATGATATAAACAGATGGCATCGGTCCCCCCTATACTTAGGCCTTGGCCTAAGTAGAGGAAGAAGCTGTACAAGGAGACCAATGTGGTCGGGAGGGAGGGTGAGTGTGATTAGATAGATTTTCAATATCCTTGCTCTACGTGAAATATATGGCCTCGACTTGAACTGTTTGTTCTTTGGATGATTCAATGTATGGCTTCAGCATTTGTCCATTTACTGAGAACGGTTGTGCATTCTCTTTGAGTTCGGCAATATCTATGCTTCCATTGGTATGCACATCGACAACAATGTAGGGACCCGTCCATTTTGATTTGAGCTTCCCATGAAAAATCTTCAACCGAGCATTAAACAACCACACTTTCTGTCCAGGGATAAAGGTCTTCTCTCGAATGTGTCTATCATGCCATCTCTTGACCTTGTCCTTATAAATCACACTGTTGTCATATGCCCGATTTCGGATTTCAATAAGCTCATTCAAATTTAAGTCTCGACATAGTTTCCCAAGGTGACAACTCCAATTCAACTTTTTGATCGCCCATTCAGATTTGTGAATCAGTTCTGCAGGAAGATGACATGGCTTGCCATAGATCATCCTAAAAGGTGAAGTACCGAGTGGAGTCTTATAGGCTGTCCTATAGGCCCATAGAACTTGGTCCAACAGTTGCGACCAATTCTTCCTATCGGGACGAACCAACTTCTGGAGAATGCTCTTCACCTCTCTATTAGAAACCTCTGCCATGCCATTGGATTGGGGATGATATGGGTTGGCTATTCTATGCTCAAATTTGTACTCCTTAGCCAAAGATCTCATTTCCCGATTCACGAAGTGGCTACCTCCATCAGAAATCAATACTTTTGGTATCCCGAACCTCGCAATGATGTTGTCTTTGATAAACTTGCAGACTACCTTGCTATCAGCGGTTCGGGTTGGAATAGCCTCTACCCATCTTGATAAATAGTCAACCGCTAACAAGATGTACTCAAATCCATTGCTGTTGGGAAAAGGACCCATAAAATCAATCCCCCATGCATCAAAAACATCACAAAAAATCATTGGTTGCATGGGCATTTCATCTCTATATCCCATCGTCCCTCCCATTCTTTGACAAGTCGGGCATGACCGTACAAATTCATTAGCATCCTGAAATAAGGTCCACGAGTAAAATCCACATTGGAGTACCTTGTGCGCGGTTCTCTTTCCCGAATGGTGTCCTCCAGCCTCGAGAGAATGACAGTGTGTGAGGACACTCTGATATTCCTCCTGAGGAATACATCTTCTCCAGACACAATCCGGCCCTTCATAGAAAAGGAAAGGATCGTCCCAATGGTATTTTCTTGAATCTGACTTTAATCGCTCAATCATTTTTTTGGTCCAACCATAAGGAACCTTCTTGGAGACAAGATAGTTCACTATGTCGGAATACCAAGGGGTTGAATCAATGACGCAAACCGATTCGTCTGGAAAAGTCTCCTTGATTGGTCCGATATCAGGATGATCATTTTGCTCGATTCGGGAAAGGTGATCAGCAACAACATTCTTTATCCCAGGTTTATCCTTAATCTCCAAATTAAACTCCTGGATTAACAAGATCCATCTCAAAAGTCGTGCCTTAGCATCCTTCTTATCCATGAGATATCTGATTGCTGTGTGATCTGTGAAGATTGTCACCTTGGAGCCCAATATGTATGATCTGAATTTTTCCAGGGCCCAAACAACCGCGAGCATTTCCTTTTCAGTTACTGTATAATTTCTCTGTGCAGGATCCAACACTTTGCTCGCGTAGTGAATCGCATAAGGAATTCCATCTCTTCTTTGTCCGAGTACCGCTCCGATAGCAAAATCCGATGCATCAGTCATGATCTCGAAGGGAAGAGACCAGTCGGGAGCTTGTAATATCGGCGATTCACATATTTTCTTTTTCAGGAGCTCGAAGGCCTCTAGACATCTGTGATTCACAATAAACTCGGTGTCTTTTCCTAAGAGCTCAGTCAGTGGGCGGGCGATCTTTGAAAAATCAGGAATAAACCGTCGATAAAATCCGACATGCCCTAAGAACGACCTCACTGACTTGACGTTGGTTGGTGGCTCAAGTTTCTTGATCACATCCACCTTGGCAGGGTCCACCTCCATCCCTTTTTTGGAGATGACGTGCCCCAACACGATACCCTCAGTCACCATGAAGTGACTCTTCTCCCAGGAGAGTACCAAATTTACCTCCCTGCATCTCTGAAGGACTCGGTCCAAGTGTGCTAAGCATGTATCAAATGAATCACCATGAATCGAGAAGTCGTCCATGAAGACTTCCAGGAAATCACCAACCATTTCGGCAAATACGGCAATCATGCACCGCTGAAATGTGCCTGGGGCATTGCAAAGCCCGAATGGCATGCGCTTGAATGCGTAAGTACCGAAGGGACATGTGAACGTGGTCTTTTCCTGGTCCTCGGGGGCGATAGCTACTTGATTGTAGCCGGAGTACCCATCAAGAAAACAGAAGAATGCTTTCCCTGCAAGTCTCTCCAATATTTGATCAATGAATGGCAGTGGAAAGTAGTCTTTCTTGGTCGCAGCATTCAGGCGCCGGTAATCGACACAGACGCGCCACGACGTGGGTACTCTGGTCGCGATCTCTACCCCCTCCTCGTTGGTAACCATCTGGATTCCTGACTTCTTCGGGACGACATGAAGGGGGGCTACCCACTTGGAGTCAGAAATGGGGTAAATAAATCTTGCTTTGCACCATTTCTCTATTTCTTTCTTCACCACTTCCCGAAGATTGGGGTTTAATCTTCTCTAAAATTCACGGGAAGGCCTTGCATTATCCTCAACATAAATTTGGTGCGAGCAGAGAGAGGGGTTTATTCCTACGAGATCCGACACGGTCCAACCTATGGCTTTTCGATTTCGCTCAAGGACTTTGATCAGTCTGGATTCTTGGTCTACGGTTAATGATGAGCTAATGATCACAGGGAATTTTTCTTTGGGTCCATTGAGGAATGCATACTTCAGCGTGGGAGGTAGTGGTTTCAGCTCTGGCAATTCTGAATCGTCGATTAAGTCTGGCTGAATGACCTTTGCTTCTGGCTCAGTATCGGTTGGCGGTGAATCACTGTGTGAGATGTTGGCTACCAATTCCGAAGAAAAGTGAGTCGGATCGATAGAGGAGAATGGTAATTCGGCCAGCGCTGCGTCCGACTCATCATCGATTGATTGTCCCAAAGGTGATGTGATTGACAAATCGAAGGGGATTTCTGTGGTGTCAAGTGTGTGATAATCTGGTGGTCTAGAAGTCTCAGAGATTGCATCGTGTATTATTTCTTCTTCTGAGGATGTGCTTGCCACCTGTATGTCGGGCAGTTGGTCCCATGGCCCAGTGGTTCTGAGGAGATTGCATTCTGATGTTTCGGCATCTTCAGTTGTCGATTCGGAATCTGGCCTTTGCCACTTTGTTTGTTTCATCTCTAAGTCCACTTCTCCGCCTGGAGAACGAAATTTCATCATGCCAGTTCCGTAGTCGAATACGGCCTTAGCGGTTCTTAAGAAAGGTCTTCCGAGAATGATTTGCGATTCCTTCCAATGGTTCGGGGTCTCCATGTCCAGGACTGTGAAGTCTACTTTGTATTCAGTACCCTCGATAATGATGATGACATTCTTCACTTCTCCCTTAGGTCTTTTAGTGGATTTATCAGTAAATTGGAGTAAAGATGATGATTTCTTGAGAGGGCCCAACTCCAATCGATAATATAAGGCTAAGGGTAGAAGGTTTATGGAAGATCCATTGTCGAGAAGTGTGCGTGTGAATGCTATGCCGCCAATGTGACTCTCCACATAATGGGCGCCTAGATCCCTTTTCTTTCTTGGCAGATGCTGATTTTTGACGCATTTGGTGGTGGCAACTGTCAAGATATGAGTCTCCACAAATTGACTTGTTCTCTTTGTACGAGTCCGGGTGGGGGTGCATTTTGCCTTCAAGTATTTTTGAAAGGCTGGATTACCTGCCACGTATTGATCAAAGGGTACTTTGACTGTGATGTTTTGTTGGCAGAATTTTTCCATGACTGGGTCATCCTGAATGTTTTTCTTTTGTTTCCCTTTCTTGAGGGCATGGGGGAAAGGAATGGAAGCTCTTGAGATAGGGGACAGAAGGTCAGAATCATAAATACGAGCATCTTTATTAGACTTGGAGTTTTTATTACAATCATCAGATTTTTGATAATAATCAAAATCAGGTTGCTGAGAAGATGACAAAGGAATTTTTGCAGCAACTAGAGGTTCAAGGTCCTCTGCAGACTCCATAGATGCTTTCCCCTTCTCTGGTGCTGGGATCTTCAGGCGTCTTTCTTCATCCTCCTCGGAAGCATCCTCCGGCTGATCCTCCGAGTCTTCATGAACCGATTCCCGAGTCCGATCAGGTACGGCCACGGTCCTTCCGCTCCTGAGTGACATGGCATGTATATTGTCAAACGAAAGGTTCTCATGTTCAGATGTGGAAAAATCCGAATAGTATACCTGGCCAGTGTGTTGAGATGATTGAGATCGGTTCAAGCTATTGGGGTTAGCTTGAACTTGGGCGGGAATGGTTGTAGTGGGGACAGTCTGCTCATCCTTCCATCGGGATAGACGATTAACATCTACCCGCAGATCATATAGCTCACTTTGGAAGCTGCGAAGTTCTTCCAACATCTGTCTCTGGATATCAACAGGTTCTTCCAAAGGATTGGATGATTGAGCCGAAGGTCTGGGAGCTTGGTGTTGCTGACGGTATTGCTGAGATTGGTTTGGGCGATTGTAGGGCTGCTGCTGTTTCGGGTGCTGGGAAGTTGAAGTGCTTTGAGGGTACTGAGGAGGCTGAGGGAATGCGGCATTATAAAAAGTAGGGGAGCGTTGATAAGGCTGGCGTTCCCCCATACTACCCTGTCGGGTAGTGTCCTGAGTGTACCAAATGCCGTTTATTTCGAAGGTCAGGGGCGGGGCTTCATGGATTGTCTCGGCCGGTGGGGGTGGTTGCTGAGAAGCTTGGGCATAGGATTGGTCCTGTACCCAAGATTGTTGCTGTTCTGGTCCTAGCTGCTCCTGGACATGGTGCACATGGTAGACCGGGACTGTTGGTGCAGTAGGTACCCCCATCTTGGACATCTTAGTAGTGAGCTCCTCCATCTGCTTTGGGAACTGGGAGATCCGGTTGTCGATGTCGCTCACTCTCTTGTCCACTATTGTCAATTTATCAGAAATAAAATGCATGCTTGGAATTAAGTCCTCAGCTATTTCTGCCACAGTCTGCTTCCCACCTTTGGCTTGAAGGGTGTTTAGGGAATCAGTGTATGCTCTACTGGCAATTTGAGACCGGCTTGTTTCTGCCATCTGCTCCAGTATTGTCCAGACGGTCTCAGCCCCACGTGATGTATAATTCCCTCCGCAGGCAGCGCTAACTAATCCTTGAGTCTCATGATTTAGACCAGAGTAAAGAGACTGGACTAGGATGTTATTGTCCAGGTTGTGGCAAGGACATTTCTGAAGTAGATCTTTAAACCGGTCCCATGCCTCACAGAGTGGTTCATTGGGCATCTGAGAGAAGCTGGTGATGTGGGTCCTCATTTGATTGGTCCGGCTCAAGGGGTAGAATTTCTTCAGAAAGAGGTTTTTGAACCTCTCATAAGTTGTCACAGTCACCCCCAAGTTTTTCACCCAGTAGTCTGCCTTTCCTTTCAAGGTGAAAGGTAGTGCAGTGAGACGAATGTAGTCATGGCTGACTTGTGGGTGCCTCAGATTCGAACATATCAGCTCCAGGTCCCTCAGGAATTCATATGGCTCCTCAGTCGTATTACCATGGAATTGGGGTAATTGATTGACGAAATGTGGTTTCAGTTCATAATGGATCGCCGGTTGTGGTGGTTGTAAATAGTTCCACACTTGGTACTGTCCAGGGTTATAAGCGGCTTCCATTGGTACTTCCTCCCCAGCATTCAACTGCTCAAGCTGTGTCCTTAGTAACTGTTGTTGCTGCTCAGATGCAGCCAATCTTGCTAGGATCATTTGAATGGCGTCATCATTTGTTTTATCTTCAGGGTCTTTTTTGGGAGGCATCTCTTTTTCTTTACCTGGAGAATATAAAGGGTTTGAGTTAATAGATTGGAAAGACTTGATGTAACAGTCATCCTCGATCTTTTGTGGTGAGAAATAGCCAGGGTGGGTCTGTCCTCCTTCTAGGAGGAAGAAGGAATAGGGTTCTTGGGAAGGTTTTCCCGGAGGCCAAGCAGGTCCAGAGTAAGAGTTTCTCTGGGCTTTTGAGATTGGGGAGTTTGTGGTAGAGAGAGACGAGCCTGAACAAAAATTACCACAATCCTCCATTCTCAGGGTCAACAGGATGTTTTATGATGTAGACACAATTGTGTGGTATTCGTTGATGAACTAATCTCTACGCACAGTCAAACACAATACAAGGGTTGTTTCACCAACTCAACTCAAAGTGAAAACCGTAAGGGTCCGGTCAATTATCTTGTTAGTTTTAATTGGTGAAAATTCAAGTTTTGCAAGCCGTTTAAACGAGCTGTTAGGTTAGGAGCTGGGCTCTATCCTAGTGTGCGTCTCTCTCCTCGCTGCAAGATAAAATCAGACAATGTCGGGGTTACTCTCCCGCAGAAATTCTTGATTTTATGAATTTTTTTAAGATCGGCTTTATTTAGCAGTCCCAATTTTATTGAGGCGATCACTGAAGAATTTAGATGAACACAAATACACGTCTACCGTCCAGTCCCAATTTCCTTTAGATTTATGTGATAAAACAAGAGAGAGGAATTCGGGAAAAGCCGATGCACGCAGAAAACTATGATGAATGCTCAGTTAGAAGACTTACAGTGCCTCCTCGCAATCTCCATGTGGGATGCAATACAGAATTTAAAAATTATACTAAATGCGTGCAAGCCGATGAAAACCGCACCTAAGCAGAAAGTTCTATTAGCGGGAAGAATTGAGTTAAATTTTTGGCTAAGTTGAACGATCTAAGGTGCGTCTCAGTTAATGTGCAGTGTGGCTTAAGATCCTACGAGCACAAGCAAAGATAAAAATGCTCTAAGAGCCGTATGTGCAGGTCTATCCTAATCGCCACTCAAGTAGGGCCCCACCCTCTCCGGAGAGTGAAACAGGCCACGACACACCACAGAAAAAGTTTAAGGTCTTTTTTACATGCGCGAGAGTCCAAACGGACACCGCTGGAAATGGGCAGAAATTAAAAGTGCAGAAATTAAAAACCTAGACTCTACGCTCTCTCACGACTCGACTCGATCTTAATTTAATTGCGGTTTCTTCGGGTGTCGGTGAAGATGCGTCGGTTCCTTGAAAAACCGCTCCACGTGCGCCGGGTACCTCGCAAGAAAAATGAGAGAGAGAATGTAAGAGAGTGACTCAGAAAATAATAAAAAATAAAATAAATGAAAGAAATACAAAAAAATGAATACAAGAAATAAAATGGGATTTACAGTGGAAGATTCGGGGGTCAGACTACCCGAATTCGAAAAACCAAACAAAAAAAATTTTCAAAACAAAAAAACTAAGCCGTTTGCCTCCCCGGCAACGGCGCCATCTGACGTGTCCGCAAAAGCCGCGATAAGAAATCGTTTTTAATCGTCGATCGTGAAAATAAATATGTCGTTCGTTGTAGGCGGCTTTCGGAAACAATCAAGAAAATAACCACAAATTTTATTCAATCTTAATCAAGTGGTTTTTATGTTTATTTTACTTGGGCAAGTCCCAAGGTCGATCACAAGGAGGCAAAGGAACAACCTAGATTAATGTCTATCCAAGTTTTAGTTCGGTTTTCAAGGCGGTCTTTTTTTGGAATTTTTCAATGCAATATGAGATGCAAAATGCAAGTTCGGCCTATTTTAGGGACTAAAATGTAAATTTCACTCAAACAATGTCCGAAAAATACGAAACTTGGCCACAATGTAAATTATGATGAAATGAGTGCATTGTAATTTTTTCGGAATTTTTGGATGCAATATGAATTTTTATGAATTTTTAAATGCAAACAAAATGATTTCTAATATTTAATTATAATAAATATTAAATCTACTTATTTTTAAGAAATAAAATTATCTAAAATCTATCACTAGGTGATGGATCTCAGAAAAATCCTAAATCTCGAAAATGTGGGGTTTAATACCTATTAAAAATTAAATACTAAAATATGCAAAATGATTTTTACAGAGCAAAGTATGCATGCAAATGAAATGATTTTTGGGCACAATGTCAAGCAACTTAATCTCTACAATATGTGATTTTTGGGGAATTTTTAAAGCAACGGTTAATTAACTATGAATTTCCGAGCACAGATTGGGCAAAATATTTCAATTTCCACAAAACACTTATTTATTAATCAACCGTAATTTACAAAAATATCCACAGCATGTCAAAATGTAGAGGATTAAGAGATGAACAAAATGCTATTTTTAAATAAATAAAATGATGCAATGTAGAGGTCTATAATGGATGACAAAGACAGGGGTACAGATGCAAACTGAATAAATAAAAATAATGCAAGGGGGGACCTAAAATCAATTACCAGAAGTAAGGGGGTGATACTGCAATTCTTCCAGTGGAGCACGTGCGCAGCACGTGCCCTCTAGAAGGTGGACTGGCGCATGAATCAAAGGAGCTCCGGGGGGTCTTCTGCAATTTACCCAAGGGGCACGTGTACCGCACGTGACCCCCTGGGTTTGATGACGTGTGCTGACGTCCCCCCGGGCGCACGTTCCTCGCACGTGCGCGGGGGTCTCGGGCCTCGTGCCCGGCTGATGAAGTCGGAGCCTACTGCCGGAGGGTGAGCGCGGCTGGGCTGGTGACGATAGCTCGCCGGTGGGCTGCCGGTGCTTGGCGTAGGAGCACCGGTAGCGGAGGTGGTCGGCGCGGCTCGAAGCTGCTGGCGAAGAAGGAGGGGGAGGGCGTCGACCGGCTGCTGGAGGATCTGTGCGGCGGAGCTGGCGTGTCGAAGAAGTGGCAACGAAGATGGTGGTGCCGGTCGATGACGTCGCCTTGCACGGCCGACACACGGCCGTGGGCTGTTGATGTCGAGCGGGTGGCTGCTTTGGTGAGGCGGAGTAGCAGCCCAGGTGCTGATGACGATGGTCGGAGCTCGGCTGAAGACGGAGGCGAGTCGGGCGGAGGAGTCGATGACGAAGGTCGTTGCTGGGCCGCTGTGGTTGTCGATGAAGCCAGAGGAAGGTGACGTCGAAGACGACGCTGGAGTCGAGGCTGGAGCGTTGGTCAGAGCGCGGCGGCGTTGGCGAAGCAGAGGGCCGATGATGGGATGGTGCGGTGGCGATGGCGGAGGATGAGATGCGAAGGTGAAGCGGAGAGGAAGGGTTACTCCGAGCGGAGCGAGGAGCTCGGAGCGGAGAGGTAGAGCGAGAGAGAGAGAGAGAGATAGAGCGAGAGAGAGAGAGATAGATTACCGGGAGAAGTAGGCTCGACGGCGAGTGATGGTCGGAGCGAAGCAGCGCTGGAGGAGCTGCGACGAGGCACCGGGGGGGGGGGGGGGGGGGGCTTCGGATCACGCCGGTGAGGGCTGTCACCACCTGAAGATCGGCGGATGATTGGACTGGGGGCGGCTTGTGCTCTTTTATAGAGAGAGAGGGAGGCGGCCGGTGCGAGGATAGCGGGGTTGTGACGCGGAGGGCGTTGGCGAGAACATCGGGGGTCGTTGGGAGGTCAACGAGGCGGCGGAGGTTGCGAGGTTGGGGCCGGCGGTTTCGGAGGGGAGAAGGCCTGGAGAAGACGACGGTCAAGGGCCGTCCGATCGGCCGAGATCGGACGGCCAAAAAGGAGCCACGTGGCGGGGACGATCTTTGGGCGGAGCACGTGAGGAGCACGTGACTGGGGGCACGTGCGCCGCACGTGCGGGGGATTTAATTTTTTTTTTAACAAAAACGAAATAAAAAGGCGAAAAATAGCTGACACCTGGCGGCCTCTGGGGCTGCCACGTGTCAGCACCAGAAAAATCAAAGGAAAAAGAGTTTGTAAAATCAAAAAGAAATAGCAAATGACCTCGCATCGAAAAAGTTTCTTCACAAAAAATGCTCGTCTCGACGAGATCTACAACTTTCATGAAGACATCAAAGCCAAATTCGGTCAAATGTAAAAAATGAATTTTTGGGGTATCCCATGTACATAGAATACCTTGATTTTTGGGTTTTCTAATTTTTTTATCATTTTTTAAACAAGATAAAAATCCGGAAAAATAATGAAAAATCAAAGATAAATGAAACACACATTAATCTAATTTTTTTGGAATTTTTATTAATGAAGAAAATAAATGCATAAAATACAGGTAAAAAGCCGCGAAAATATACAAAAGAGGCCCAAAAACCCAACTTTCACATACGAGCTCCGATTCACTTGAACTTGGTCTTGTTTTGAAGATAATTGAATGTGCATTAGTTCAAAAGTGGGTAGGATCAAATCGGACACTAGATGGGGAAGATATGTGGCTTTTAGTCCGAAAATCCTGAAACTAGGGTTTGGGTTTTTGGTCCTCTTATTTGAGTTAGTGATTTTTTTTGTATTTTTCATTTACTCTTGTGAGTGATATGTACACAATGGAAGTGGTTTTGGGTTATTCGGAGTTAGCATGGAGTTAAAAATAGGGGAAGTTAGGCTATTTACAGGTCAATTTGGGCTTGGATTTTTGGCTTCTTATTTAATGCAGAATTTAATGCTAAAATGCAATTCTTATGAAATCATGCACAGATGCTAATTATGCGAAAAAGATGCAGATATGCTGTTGATTTTTAGGGACTTAAGCTTAATAAATGAGATTTAGAGTGATGAATCCGAGATTCATCATCCCCCTATACTTAAACCATACTCGTCCCTGAGCATCAAAAAGACATGCCATGAAGTGAAATGAGACTGGGTTCCATACCAGGACCATGAGCTGAAGGTGAGAATGAAACTAAACTCGACCTTTGGATTAATAGTGTGGCGGAACTTCTGTGAGACTTAGAATTTTAAAATCAACAGCCCTCAAGTTCTACACATCATTGTTACAGTTTCGGCTCAGAAGTCATCTTAGATCGATCCTCTTCCCAAAGTATACCCTATGAACATTGAATAACCGACTCGTGTGTGTGAAGGGTTTTAGCTCTTCCCATCCAGAATGCCGAACTACCATGCTCCTCTCCTCTCCAGTAACTCGTCCTCGGGGAGTCAGGTATTTCCTTCTAAGGTCTGTCGTGCTGTGTTCACAATCGAAATGGGGGAGAAGCTAGAAGAAAGAGAAAAGAACTGGATGAGGTGGCCAGTATAGTCACCTCTCCTTGTGAAGATGGCCAGTGTAGCCAAGTCTCCACCAAGATCTGCAGGTTTCTTGAAGCTTGGACCTTTTGGTCGAATTTTTATTTGGTAGAATGCTTCTTTATATTTGGAATTTTTGGTGGTTCTGCTTGGATCTTGTTTTGCCCCTACGGATATAGCATCTTTTTATTCCGTACATTTTTTGGGGTCTTAGAAAAAATTATGCCCAGCCGTCCATCCCTTTTCCGAAGCTTTATTTCAACCCGTACTCCGGTCTTTAGATTTCCACGCTACCAGAAAAGAAACTCACATAGTCTTCCAACATCCCGTCTGGGTTGAGCTAAGTGCATAGTGCGAGAGTGCGAATTAATTCCCTATTCCAGAGTTGTACCCAGAATGAAGAGACCAGGTTAGACACTAAGAGTCAAACGCTGTACATTGTCATGTGGAACTTAAGGAATTAAGTCAAAAAGACCTGAAGCTCTTAAAATCCTATTTCTCGGTGAAGTTCCTCTGAAAATTAGGTGGGTTAAGGGCAAGCCCAGACCACTCTCGGTTTCGGCTCATAACTCGGTTCAGAACCCAATGACTTTTCACAGATGCAAATGCATGTAAAGTTGGATGAAGTGCAGGTGTGTGCAATGCAGACACATTTTTTTTTTGAAATTTTTTTTTGACATTTTATGCAAGGGATTTTTTTATGCAGAAAATGGAATCAGAAGCCTTTTTTTTCAAGTTAGTACCCACCCCGTAAATACATATAGACTTACGCGCAAGTACGAGATATGGGTAAAATATATACAAAGTATATATACAGACCCCCCTATACTTAGCGAGTGCTGTGTCCTCAGAGCACAAAAAAGCGTAATGAAGACATAGCTCGTGCTAAGCGTAAGGGAGTGCAAAATTTATATACAATGGGTTAGGTAGTAAAGCGGACAAGAGGCGGTTATGATATGTGAATGAGGAGAGGATATACAGGTGGATGTCGGTTCCCCCTATACTTAGGCTGTGGACAGCCTAAGTATGGAAGAAGGATGAAAATGGAGCGGTTAGGAGTCAGGAGAAGAATGATATAAACAGATGGCATCGGTCCCCCCTATACTTAGGCCTTGGCCTAAGTAGAGGAAGAAGCTATACAAGGAGACCAATGTGGTCGGGAGGGAGGGTGAGTGTGATTAGATAGATTTTCAATATCCTTGCTCTACGTGAAATATATGGCCTCGACTTGAACTGTTTGTTCTTTGGATGATTCAATGTATGGCTTCAGCATTTGTCCATTTACTGAGAACGGTTGTGCATTCTCTTTGAGTTCGGCAATATCTATGCTTCCATTGGTATGCACATCGACAACAATGTAGGGACCCGTCCATTTTGATTTGAGCTTCCCATGAAAAATCTTCAACCGAGCATTAAACAACCACACTTTCTGTCCAGGGATAAAGGTCTTCTCTCGAATGTGTCTATCATGCCATCTCTTGACCTTGTCCTTATAAATCACACTGTTGTCATATGCCCGATTTCGGATTTCAATAAGCTCATTCAAATTTAAGTCTCGACATAGTTTCCCAAGGTGACAACTCCAATTCAACTTTTTGATCGCCCATTCAGATTTGTGAATCAGTTCTGCAGGAAGATGACATGGCTTGCCATAGATCATCCTAAAAGGTGAAGTACCGAGTGGAGTCTTATAGGCTGTCCTATAGGCCCATAGAACTTGGTCCAACAGTTGCGACCAATTCTTCCTATCGGGACGAACCAACTTCTGGAGAATGCTCTTCACCTCTCTATTAGAAACCTCTGCCATGCCATTGGATTGGGGATGATATGGGTTGGCTATTCTATGCTCAAATTTGTACTCCTTAGCCAAAGATCTCATTTCCCGATTCACGAAGTGGCTACCTCCATCAGAAATCAATACTTTTGGTATCCCGAACCTCGCAATGATGTTGTCTTTGATAAACTTGCAGACTACCTTGCTATCAGCGGTTCGGGTTGGAATAGCCTCTACCCATCTTGATAAATAGTCAACCGCTAACAATATGTACTCAAATCCATTGCTGTTGGGAAAAGGACCCATAAATCAATCCCCCATGCATCAAAAACATCACAGAAAATCATTGGTTGCATGGGCATTTCATCTCTATATCCCATCGTCCCTCCCATTCTTTGACAAGTCGGGCATGACCGTACAAATTCATTAGCATCCTGAAATAAGGTCCGCCAGTAAAATCCACATTGGAGTACCTAGTGTGCGGTTCTCTTTCCCGAATGGTGTCCTCCAGCCTCGAGAGAATGACAGTGTGTGAGGACACTCTGATATTCCTCCTGAGGAATACATCTTCTCCAGACACAATCCGGCCCTTCATAGAAAAGGAAAGGATCGTCCCAATGGTATTTTCTTGAATCTGACTTTAAACGCTCTATCATTTTTTTGGTCCAACCATAAGGAACCTTCTTGGAGACAAGATAGTTCACTATGTCGGAATACCAAGGGGTTGAATCAATGACGCAAACCGATTCGTCTGGAAAAGTCTCCTTGATTGGTCCGATATCAGGATGATCATTTTGCTCGATTCGGGAAAGGTGATCAGCACAACATTCTTTATCCCAGGTTTATCCTTAATCTCCAAATTAAACTCCTGGATTAACAAGATCCATCTCAAAAGTCGTGCCTTAGCATCCTTCTTATCCATGAGATATCTGATTGCTGTGTGATCTGTGAAGATTGTCACCTTGGAGCCCAATATGTATGATCTGAATTTTTCCAGGGCCCAAACAACCGTGAGCATTTCCTTTTCAGTTACTGTATAATTTCTCTGTGCAGGATCCAACACTTTGCTCGCGTAGTGAATCGCATAAGGAATTCCATCTCTTCTTTGTCCGAGTATCGCTCCGATAGCAAAATCCGATGCATCAGTCATGATCTCGAAGGGAAGAGACCAGTCGGGAGCTTGTAATAACGGCGATTCACATATTTTCTTTTTCAGGAGCTCGAAGGCCTCTAGACATCTGTGATTCACAATAAACTCGGTGTCTTTTCCTAAGAGCTCAGTCAGTGGGCGGGCGATCTTTGAAAAATCAGGAATAAACCGTCGATAAAATCCGACATGCCCTAAGAACGACCTCACTGACTTGACGTTGGTTGGTGGCTCAAGTTTCTTGATCACATCCACCTTGGCAGGGTCCACCTCCATCCCTTTTTTGGAGATGACGTGCCCCAACACGATACCCTCAGTCACCATGAAGTGACTCTTCTCCCATGAGAGTACCAAATTTACCTCCCTGCATCTCTGAAGGACTCGGTCCAAGTGTGCTAAGCATGTATCAAATGAATCACCATGAATCGAGAAGTCGTCCATGAAGACTTCCAGGAAATCACCAACCATTTCGGCAAATACGGCAATCATGCACCGCTGAAATGTGCCTGGGGCATTGCAAAGCCCGAATGGCATGCGCTTGAATGCGTAAGTACCGAAGGGACATGTGAACGTGGTCTTTTCCTGGTCCTCGGGGGCGATAGCTACTTGATTGTAGCCGGAGTACCCATCAAGAAAACAGAAGAATGCTTTCCCTGCAAGTCTCTCCAATATTTGATCAATGAATGGCAGTGGAAAGTAGTCTTTCTTGGTCGCAGCATTCAGGCGCCGGTAATCGACACAGACGCGCCACGACGTGGGTACTCTGGTCGCGATCTCTACCGCCTCCTCGTTGGTAACCATCTGGATTCCCGACTTCTTCGGGACGACATGAAGGGGGGCTACCCACTTGGAGTCAGAAATGGGGTAAATAAATCCTGCTTTGCACCATTTCTCTATTTCTTTCTTCACCACTTCCCGAAGATTGGGGTTTAATCTTCTCTAAAATTCACGGGAAGGCCTTGCATTATCCTCAACATAAATTTGGTGCGAGCAGAGAGCGGGGTTTATTCCTACGAGATCCGACACGGTCCAACCTATGGCTTTTCGATTTCGCTCAAGGACTTTGATCAGTCTGGATTCTTGATCTACGGTTAATGATGAGCTAATGATCACAGGGAATTTTTCTTTGGGTCCATTGAGGAATGCATACTTCAGCGTGGGAGGTAGTGGTTTCAGCTCTGGCAATTCTGAATCGTCGATTAAGTCTGGCTGAATGACCTTTGCTTCTGGCTCAGTATCGGTTGGCGGTGAATCACTGTGTGAGATGTTGGCTACCAATTCCGAAGAAAAGTGAGTCGGATCGATAGAGGAGAATGGTAATTCGGCCAGCGCTGCGTCCGACTCATCATCGATTGATTGTCCCAAAGGTGATGTGATTGACAAATCGAAGGGGATTTCTGTGGTGTCAAGTGTGTGATAATCTGGGGGTCTAGAAGTCTCAGAGATTGCATCGTGTATTATTTCTTCTTCTGAGGATGTGCTTGCCACCTGTATGTCGGGCAGTTGGTCCCATGGCCCAGTGGTTCTGAGGAGATTGCATTCTGATGTTTCGGCATCTTCAGTTGTGGATTCGGAATCTGGCCTTTGCCACTTTGTTTGTTTTATCTCTAAGTCCACTTCTCCGCCTGGAGAACGGAATTTCATCATGCCAGTTCCGTAGTCGAATACGGCCTTAGCGGTTCTTAAGAAAGGTCTTCCGAGAATGATTTGCGATTCCTTCCAATGGTTCGGGGTCTCCATGTCCAGGACTGTGAAGTCTACTTTGTATTCAGTACCCTCGATAATGATGATGACATTCTTCACTTCTCCCTTAGGTCTTTTAGTGGATTTATCAGTAAATTGGAGTAAAGATGATGATTTCTTGAGAGGGCCCAACTCCAATCGATAATATAAGGCTAAGGGTAGAAGGTTTATGGAAGATCCATTGTCGAGAAGTGTGCGTGTGAATGCTATGCCGCCAATGTGACTCTCCACATAATGGGCACCTAGATCCCTTTTCTTTCTTGGCAGATGCTGATTTTTGACGCATTTGGTGGTGGCAACTGTCAAGATATGAGTCTCCACAAATTGACTTGTTCTCTTTGTACGAGTCCGGGTGGGGGTGCATTTTGCCTTCAAGTATTTTTGAAAGGCTGGATTACCTGCCACGTATTGATCAAAGGGTACTTTGACTGTGATGTTTTGGTGGCAGAATTTTTCCATGACTGGGTCATCCTGAATGTTTTTCTTTTGTTTCCCTTTCTTGAGGGCATGGGGGAAAGGAATGGAAGCTCTTGAGATAGGGGACAGAAGGTCAGAATCATAAATACGAGCATCTTTATTAGACTTTGAGTTTTTATTACAATCATCAGATTTTTGATAATAATCAAAATCAGGTTGCTGAGAAGATGACAAAGGAATTTTTGCAGCAACTAGAGGTTCAAGGTCCTCTGCAGACTCCATAGATGCTTTCCCCTTCTCTGGTGCTGGGATCTTCAGGCGTCTTTCTTCATCCTCCTCGGAAGCATCCTCCGGCTGATCCTCCGAGTCTTCATGAACCGATTCCCGAGTCCGATCAGGTACGGCCACGGTCCTTCCGCTCCTGAGTGACATGGCATGTATATTATCAAACGAAAGGTTCTCATGTTCAGATGTGGAAAAATCCGAATAGTATACCTGGCCAGTGTGTTGAGATGATTGAGATCGGTTCAAGCTATTGGGGTTAGCTTGAACTTGGGCGGGAATGGTTGTAGTGGGGACAGTCTGCTCATCCTTCCATCGGGATAGACGATTAACATCTACCCGCAGATCATATAGCTCACTTCGGAAGCTGCGAAGTTCTTCCAACACCTGTCTCTGGATATCAACAGGTTCTTCCAGAGGATTGGATGATTGAGCCGAAGGTCTGGGAGCTTGGTGTTGCTGACGGTATTGCTGAGATTGGTTTGGGCGATTGTAGGGCTGCTGCTGTTTCGGGTGCTACTGATGAGGCTGAGGGAATGCGGCATTATAAAAAGTAGGGGAGCGTTGATAAGGCTGGCGTTCCCCCATACTACCCTGTCGGGTAGTGTCCTGAGTGTACCAAATGCCGTTTATTTCGAAGGTCAGGGGCGGGGCTTCATGGATTGTCTCGGCCGGTGGGGGTGGTTGCTGAGAAGCTTGGGCATAGGATTGGTCTTGTACCCAAGATTGTTGTTGTTCTGGTCCTAGCTGCTCCTGGACATGGTGCACATGGTAGACCGGGACTGTTGGTGCAGTAGGTACCCCCATCTTGGACATCTTAGTAGTGAGCTCCTCCATATGCTTTGGGAACTGGGAGATCCGGTTGTCGATGTCGCTCACTCTCTTGTCCACTATTGTCAATTTATCAGAAATAAAATGCATGCTTGGAATTAAGTCCTCAGCTATTTCTGCCACAGTCTGCTTCCCACCTTTGGCTTGAAGGGTGTTTAGGGAATCAGTGTATGCTCTATTGGCAATTTGAGACCGGCTTGTTTCTGCCATCTGCTCCAGTATTGTCCAGACGGTCTCAGCCCCACGTGATGTATAATTCCCTCCGCAGGCAGCGCTAACTAATCCTTGAGTCTCATGATTTAGACCAGAGTAAAGAGACTGGACTAGGATGTTATTGTCCAGGTTGTGGCAAGGACATTTCTGAAGTAGATCTTTAAACCGGTCCCATGCCTCACAGAGTGGTTCATTGGGCATCTGAGAGAAGCTGGTGATGTGGGTCCTCATTTGATTGGTCCGGCTCAAGGGGTAGAATTTCTTCAGAAAGAGGTTTTTGAACCTCTCATAAGTTGTCACAGTCACCCCCAAGTTTTTCACCCAGTAGTCTGCCTTTCCTTTCAAGGCGAAAGGTAGTGCAGTGAGACGAATGTAGTCTTGGCTGACTTGTGGGTGCCTCAGATTCGAACATATCAGCTCCAGGTCCCTCAGGAATTCATATGGCTCCTCAGTCGTATTACCATGGAATTGGGGTAATTGACTGACGAAATGTGGTTTCAGTTCATAATGGATCGCCGGTTGTGGTGGCTGTAAATAGTTCCACACTTGGTACTGTCCAGGGTTATAAGCGGCTTCCATTGGTACTTCCTCCCCAGCATTCAACTGCTCAAGCTGTGTCCTTAGTAACTGTTGTTGCTGCTCAGATGCAGCCAATCTTGCTAGGATCATTTGAATGGCGTCATCATTTGTTTTATCTTCAGGGTCTTTTTTGGGAGGCATCTCTTTTTCTTTACCTGGAGAATATAAAGGGTTTGAGTTAATAGATTGGAAAGACTTGATGTAACAGTCATCCTCGATCTTTTGTGGTGAGAAATAGCCAGGGTGGGTCTGTCCTCCTTCTAGGAGGAAGAAGGAATAGGGTTCTTGGGAAGGTTTTCCCGGAGGCCAAGCAGGTCCAGAGTAAGAGTTTCTCTGGGCTTTTGAGATTGGGGAGTTTGTGGTAGAGAGAGACGAGCCTGAACAAAAATTACCACAGTCCTCCATTCTCAGGGTCAACAGGATGTTTTATGATGTAGACACAATTGTGTGGTATTCGTTGATGAACTAATCTCTACGCACAGTCAAACACAATACAAGGGTTGTTTCACCAACTCAACTCAAAGTGAAAACCGTAAGGGTCCGGTCAATTATCTTGTTAGTTTTAATTGGTGAAAATTCAAGTTTTGCAAGCCGTTTAAACGAGCTGTTAGGTTAGGAGCTGGGCTCTATCCTAGTGTGCGTCTCTCTCCTCGCTGCAAGATAAAATCAGACAATGTCGGGGTTACTCTCCCGCAGAAATTCTTGATTTTATGAATTTTTTTAAGATCGGCTTTATTTCGCAGTCCCAATTTTATTGAGGCGATCACTGAAGAATTTAGATGAACACAAATACACGTCTACCGTCCAGTCCCAATTTCCTTTAGATTTATGTGATAAAACAAGAGAGAGGAATTCGGGAAAAGCCGATGCACGCGGAAAACTATGATGAATGCTCAGTTAGAAGACTTACAGTGCCTCCTCGCAATCTCCATGTGGGATGCAATACAGAATTTAAAAATTATACTAAATGCGTGCAAGCCGATGAAAACCGCACCTAAGCAGAAAGTTCTATTAGCGGGAAGAATTGAGTTAAATTTTTGGCTAAGTTGAACGATCTAAGGTGCGTCTCAGTTAATGTGCAGTGTGGCTTAAGATCCTACGAGCACAAGCAAAGATAAAAATGCTCTAAGAGTCGTATGTGCAGGTCTATCCTAATCGCCACTCAAGTCGGGCCCCACCCTCTTCGGAGAGTGAACCAGGCCACGACACACCACAGAAAATGTTCAAGGTCTTTTTTACATGCGCGAGAGTCCAAACGGACACCGCTGGAAATGGGCAGAAATTAAAAGTGCAGAAATTAAAAACCTAGACTCTACGCTCTCTCACGACTCGACTCGATCTTAATTTAATTGTGGTTTCTTCGGGTGTCGGTGAAGATGCGTCGGTTCCTTGAAAAACCGCTCCACGTGCGCCGGGTACCTCGCAAGAAAAATGAGAGAGAGAATGTAAGAGAGTGACTCAGAAAATAATAAAAAATAAAATAAATGAAAGAAATACAAAAAAATGAATACAAGAAATAAAATGGGATTTACAGTGGAAGATTCGGGGGTCAGACTACCCGAATTCGAAAAACCGAACAAAAAAAATTTTCAAAACAAAAAAACTAAGCCGTTTGCCTCCCCGGCAACGGCGCCATCTGACGTGTCCGCAAAAGCCGCGATAAGAAATCATTTTTAATCGTCGATCGTGAAAATAAATATGTCGTTCGTTGTAGGCGGCTTTCGGAAACAGTCAAGAAAATAACCACAAATTTTATTCAATCTTAATCAAGTGGTTTTTATGTTTATTTTACTTGGGCAAGTCCCAAGGTCGATCACAAGGAGGCAAAGGAACAATCTAGATTAATGTCTATCCAAGTTTTAGTTCGGTTTTCAAGGCGGTCTTTTTTTGGAATTTTTCAATGCAATATGAGATGCAAAATGCAAGTTCGACCTATTTTAGGGACTAAAATGTAAATTTCACTCAAACAATGTCCGAAAAATACGAAACTTGGCCACAATGTAAATTATGATGAAATGAGTGCATTGTAATTTTTTCGGAGTTTTTGGATGCAATATGAATTTTTATGAATTTTTAAATGCAAACAAAATGATTTCTAATATTTAATTATAATAAATATTAAACCTACTTATTTTTAAGAAATAAAATTATCTAAAATCTATCACTAGGTGATGGATCTCAGAAAAATCCTAAATCTCGAAAATGTGGGTTTAATACCTATTAAAAATTAAATACTAAAATATGCAAAATGATTTTTACAGAGCAAAGTATGCATGCGAATGAAATGATTTTTGGGCACAATGTCAAGCAACTTAATCTCTACAATATGTGATTTTTGAGGAATTTTTAAAGCAACAGTTAATTAACTATGAATTTCCGAGCACAGATTGGGCAAAATATTTCAATTTCCACAAAACACTTATTTATTAATCAACCGTAATTCAAAAAAATATCCACAGCATGTCAAAATGTAGAGGATTAAGAGATGAACAAAATGCAATTTTTAAATAAATAAAATGATGCAATGTAGAGGTCTATAATGGATGACAAAGACAGGGGTACAGATGCAAACTGAATAAATAAAAATAATGCAAGGGGGGACCTAAAATCAATTACCAGAAGTAAGGGGGTGATACTGCAATTCTTCCAGTGGAGCACGTGCGCAGCACGTGCCCTCTAGAAGGTGGACTGGTGCATGAATCAAAGGAGCTCCGGGGGGTCTTCTGCAATTTACCCAAGGGGCACGTGTGCCGCACGTGACCCCCTGGGTTTGATGACGTGTGCTGACGTCCCCCCGGGCGCACGTTCCTCGCACGTGCGCGGGGGTCTCGGGCCTCGTGCCCGGCTGATGAAGTCGGAGCCTACTGCCGGAGGGTGAGCGCGGCTGGGCTGGTGACGATAGCTCACCGGTGGGCTGCCGGTGCTTGGCGTAGGAGCACCGGTAGCGGAGGTGGTCGGCGCGGCTCGAAGCTGCTGGCGAAGAAGGAGGGGGAGGGCGTCGACCGGCTGCTGGAGGATCTGTGCGGCGGAGCTGGCGTGTCGAAGAAGTGGCAACGAAGATGGTGGTGCCGGTCGATGACGTCGCCTTGCACGGCCGACACACGGCCGTGGGCTGTTGATGTCGAGCGGGTGGCTGCTTTGGTGAGGCGGAGTAGCAGCCCAGGTGCTGATGACGATGGTCGGAGCTCGGCTGAAGACGGAGGCGAGTCGGGCGGAGGAGTCGATGACGAAGGTCGTTGCTGGGCCGCTGTGGTTGTCGATGAAGCTGGAGGAAGGTGACGTCGAAGACGACGCTGGAGTCGAGGCTGGAGCGTTGGCCGGAGCTCGGCGGCGTTGGCGAAGCAGAGGGCCGATGATGGGATGGTGCGATGGCGATGGCGGAGGATGAGATGCGAAGGTGAAGCGGAGAGGAAGGGTTACTTCGAGCGTAGCGAGGAGCTCGGAGCGGAGAGGTAGAGCGAGAGAGAGAGAGAGAGAGATAGAGCGAGAGAGAGAGATAGATTACCGGGAGAAGTAGGCTCGACGGCGAGTGATGGCCGGAGCGAAGACGAGGCACCGGGGGGGGGGGGGCTTCGGATCACGCCGGTGAGGGCTGTCACCACCTGAAGATCGGCGGATGATTGGACTGGGGGCGGCTTGTGCTCTTTTATAGAGAGAGAGGGAGGCGGCCGGTGCGAGGATAGCGGGGTTGTGACGCGGAGGGCGTTGGCGAGAACATCGGGGGCCGTTGGGAGGTCAACGAGGCGGCGGAGGTTGCGAGGTTGGGGCCGGTGGTTTCGGAGGGGAGAAGGCCTGGAGAAGACGACGGTCAAGGGCCGTCCGATCGGCCGAGATTGGACGGCCAAAAAGGAGCCACGTGGCGGGGACGATCTTTGGGCGGAGCACGTGAGGAGCACGTGACTGGGGGCACGTGCGCCGCACGTGCGGGGGATTTAAATTTTTTTTAACAAAAACGAAATAAAAAGGCGAAAAATAGCTGACACGTGGCGGCCTCTGGGGCTGCCACGTGTCAGCACCAGAAAAATCAAAGGAAAAAGAGTTTGTAAAATAAAAAAGAAATAGCAAATGACCTCGGATCGAAAAAATTTCTTCACTAAAAATGCTTGTCTCGACGAGATCTACAACTTTCATGAAGACATCAAAGCCAAATTCGGTCAAATGTAAAAAATGAATTTTTGGGGTATCCCATGTACATAGAATACCTTGATTTTTGGGTTTTCTAATTTTTTTTATCATTTTTTAAACAAGATAAAAATCCGGAAAAATAATGAAAAATCAAAGATAAATGAAACACACATTAATCTAATTTTTTTTGGATTTTTATTAATGAAGAAAATAAATGCATAAAATACAGGTAAAAAGCCGCGAAAATATACAAAAGAGGCCCAAAAACCCAACTTTCACATACGAGCTCCGATTCACTTGAACTTGGTCTTGTTTTGAAGATAATTGAATGTGCATTAGTTCAAAAGTGGGTAGGATCAAATCGGACACTAGATGGGGAAGATATGTGGCTTTTAGTCCGAAAATCCTGAAACTAGGGTTTGGGTTTTTGGTCCACTTATTTGAGTTAGTGATTTTTTTTGTATTTTTCATTCACTCTTGTGAGTGATATGTACACAATGGAAGTGGTTTTGGGTTATTCGGAGTTAGCATGAAGGAGTTAAAAATAGGGGAAGTTAGGCTATTTACAGGTCAATTTGGGCTTGGATTTTTGGCTTCTTATTTGATGCAGAATTTAATGCTAAAATGCAATTCTTATGAAATCATGCACAGATGCTAATTATGCGAAATAGATGCAGATATGCTGTTGATTTTTAGGGACTTAAGCTTAATAAATGAGATTTAGAGTGATGAATCCGAGATTCATCAACGGTCTTAATCTTTCGAGAAGAAAAGGGCCCCATCCAGATGCGCTTATATGCATGAGCTGTCACTTCGGACAAGCATCTCCTACATACAATCCCTGGCAATGGAACCCTTTACCTTGACAAGAGACCATGGATGTCGCTTATGTGATCCTCCATATAATGTTCAATTAATTATTATGAATCATATTCACATAATTAATTCTTCCAAGGGGAATAACAACTCTATTCGTAATAGAGTGTTTAAATTATATATAATTAATTCAATCATATTAAACCAATTATCAATCCATTTCAATCAACCAACAAACGATTTTTAATTATTACTTGAAGGATGTATAATCTCAAAAATATGTATTATTCGAAATTTAATAATTAGAAAATACATAATGACTGCTTCAAACATTATCCCTTCCTTACCTCTTGTCATGCCCAGTTCTGACGGAGTGGGACAGTCTGCTTACGGAGCAACCTACTCCCCCAACGTTCCCCGACTAGACACCATATCCACCTCAGATCAAGATAATGCCAATTGATCACGTTGTACTTGAGATGATAATATGTCTTTCAACCGAAGTTATACCATATAATAATAATCAAAATATTTTTTATTAACATTATAAGGATATTTGCTAAACAAATCCGCAATCGTATTCAAGCATCCGTTTGTTGGAAGATTCATGTAATTAATTGTGGTCTAAATCACATCTAATCAAGTTGGTTATGGTCAATGTCATTCAAGGAAATAGTCATCATCTTTAAACATTTCCCAAATATTCATAAATAATTATCTCAGGAAATAAACAATTAATTTCCATTATTTTAATTGAATGACAATCACAAGGTTCATGATCAAGTATGTAATTTCCAACAGTATCCCTACTTAATAAAATTAGCATATCTCAATAAACTTAAATTCAACCTATGCAAAATAAGTTTCTGAAGTTTGATAAGTTGATTTATAATAGAACTCAAGTGATAATCACATATTTCTAGGTGTTTTAAATCATATTAACTCTTTAATTACGTCAATATTCACCATCCCCGAAACAATGGATACATGTTCATTAAAATGATCATAACTTAAGCAATCAGATTCCAAATCACGAAAACTCAAATCTCACAATTTTCTTATTTAATGGAGAATATTATTTAAGTGATAATCACGTGTTTAAACACCTTTAAACAGAACAAAAAATGTACTAAACAGGATTGCGTGAATGAAATGAGATGAAACATCACACAACCAAAAATGCTCAAGTCATCTTAGGTTTATGGGTCATATCGAAAACCTCCGACCTATGGCTCTGATACTACTTGAAGGATATGGAAACATCCTTAAACGTATCACGGAACATGAGGATTGCATTGTATGAGATCGGGAGCGACTAGTCGTACTAGTCGCTCGAGGCAACATAATTTAAAAAATTTCAAAGATCAAACTACATGATCCAAGAACACTTCTCGGATCATTTCATCTAAACCATAAAACAAGTATTAGGTTTACCTCTTGAAACATGGTTATGATCGAGTCTCTAAATGAAGAGATATCTTGTCACAAGTCCGATCCAACGAAGGAGATGCTTGTGAGCGCATTTATGAGACGTGTGCTCCTCGCAATCCATGTTGACGACCCAATCAGCGAATCTCCTTGTATCATTACACGAGATCCAATGTCTTCTTCATGAGCGAGCTACATCGAAGGAGACGAAGATCGACGAGCAAACAATCCGACAGCATAATGACGATGCCGCAGCGATGATGATTCTCTCTAGGGCTCCATAGTGGACGACCACAATGAGAGAGAGGGAGAGAGTATTGGCATGTAGAGAGAGGGGGAGAGATCATTAGTTGATGTATCTTGAAGAGCAAGAGGTACCTCTTCTTACATAGGATTTTGGGATCCATGGATCTCAATCCATGAACAACACAAAATTAGTGGATGAGATTGATTTGTGTTTCTTTCAATGACCATGATGTTATTGTAAAACACAACAATAATTAATTTAATTTAATTTATATATCTATAAATCAATATAATTAATTTCAAATCAAATTAATTAATTAATCTATGAGATAATGAGAAATTTGACCTTATCCCCTAAAATGGGGGACAATCTATCTCCTCAATATCTCATGAGATCTCGTTATCTCATGAGATCTCATTATCTCATGATATCTCCAAGATTTACAACAACACTTGTTGTAAATTATTTCACAAAAAATGATTCATAATTATGTTATTAATATTATAGTCATGCCATTGGAAAAATGTGAATCACATTCACATCTCAAAATAAAATGTAAATTATATTTTTAATTATTTATCCAATGTCAATCCAATTCACAACATAATTAATCAACAAATATAAATTACAATAGGCTCTCTCATATATATTATAAATCACATTTACAATATATTTATGATTAATATATATAGTACTATCCACATTATTCATATCCATGATAATTAAATCACATTTAATCATCTGGGATCTCTATTCTCATGTGCCCAAACAATATGAATCACATTCACATTATTCACATCTTTGATAATTAAATTACATTTAATTATGTTAGATAACTCTCCTTATAATATGAATTAAATTAGTATTATTCATGATAATTAAATCACATTTAATTATTAATATGTCAATGCTTGGATACATATATCAATAGTGAAATTATCCTTGAACTCTTTCAATGATAATGCACTTTCTCCACGGATACTTGGAGATAAGGATAGGGAGATTGTATTTTTGTACGTATACTGACTTGGATATTGAGATCACATCTCAAATCTAGGTCTTGCAGACCTCTCATAGATGCTTGATTAAATCAAGACTACACATGTAATCTTTTCATTACATCTGAATCACATTCAGATCAATGTCCAACATTTGGTCCAAGATTAGATAACTTCTCTACTGAGAGGAGTTACTAAAATCCAGACATGTTTCATCATTCCCTCAGAATGGAAGTGTCATGGTTATATAATCGTTTATGATCACATCACCCTCATGTATTCCTAATACTGTATATCCTGCATACTTGAATACTCGAAGAAAACACGAAGTTTTAGATCTCTTTTAGATTGTATCCTTCGAGGTTTTACCATTATGGTTATCATTCAATCATTAGGAGTCAACATCGATCATATACTTTCCAAAAGAATATATCATACCTAGGTGTTGATCATATATTTTCCAAAAGCATATATCAAATCTTACAAATTCAGTCAAGCTTCGAAAGTGAGACGACCGTACATGGAATTTGATCTTCCCAATATCTCGTGAGCGAGATCATGTCTTCCAGTTCAGTAAATGAACATGTATGATCCCTTTAAGAGATTGTATTACCCATATGCCCTTGCATGCACACCGGCGCGTCGGTGTATAGACCTTGGTTTCTTTTATAGTAAGTGAGACAACCTTGCATGTATGTCGTCCCACGTGAGGTTGGCATTTTGCAAGCAGGCCCCCGTGGTTTCTTGTATTTCATTTTGGCCCAAGAACATTTTATTCCTGTTATATTACAAAATTTCACATGTGTCGTCCCACCTGAACTTTTTGCTCCCTGAGTTAGACATTGTACAATACTTACACTATACACATATTTTGTAGAGTTAAATAAAATAAATTTTAACTCCACACTTTTATTTCATTGCTTGATTTTTATGGGTTAATTATTGAATTAGTCCGAGGTTCTCGTCCGTCACTTTGACGATTGTGCTCCCGCCTTGTATGGAACATACACCAATAGAATTTTTAGATTTTCACCTCCATTTTTTGTTCCTTCTCAACTTTGTAGAAAGCTTCTCAATTATCTCATCTAAAGGAAATGTATCTGTATTATTTGCTTCATTGATCACAATGGTTGTGGTCCTGCACTCGATAGTAAGCAATATAAGGAGCTTCTTAATAAATATTGCTTCCTTTATCTCCACATCCAAATACTAGAGTGATTTAAAAATTCAATGATGGGAGGATACAGCTCCATGATACTCTCTCCTTCCTTCATCTTGAAATCTCATATCTTTATTGCAATAGACTAATTCTACTTTCTTTACGCTTTGATGTATCTTCATATGTCACAGTAAGTCAGTTCCATATTTTGTAGGTGGGTCTGCACGTAGATACTTTGTTGAATTCTCCCAAACTCAATACGCAGAATAAATTGTTCATCGCCTTGAAGTCGTTTTTTGCCATCTTCTTCTATGTTGGTGGTGATCATTTCCTTGGATCTTTGATATTACTCTCAATGGCATTGTATATCTCATATCCTATGCTTTCTAAATGAATCTGCATGCAGATCTTCTAATAAGAAATGTTAGTACCATAAAAATGGAGGTTTTACCATGTATTATCCTTCGACGGTGGTGATGGTGATCATATGTGTGGATTTCAGTTATGTCATCGATGTGAATCATGTTCTGATACCAAATGTGAGTTCCTACGGATCACTAAACAAAATGTTGTGGCCAAGAAAAGGATATAATAATCACCACATGTATAAGCAATCAATCCACTGAACAAGAAAAACCATAAAAAAACAAGTAATTTAACATAAAAACCCTACTCAATAAAAACTATGACCTCTGACTTTGGATTTTCTTTTAACCGAATCCATCAACTATTCCACTATCTCGAGTTATTTCCTCATGGATAATTCAACCATTTATAGGTGCTTTGGATCACACATCAAAGTCTTTTCCATAACTTGTATCTGATACCAAGTTCTTTGTGCACCTTGGATCAAACACCAAGTGTTACTGTACAAAAGTAAACTAAAGATTACAACAATCTATAAGATAGAAAAACTGACATTGGATTCGTGTTTAATGATAATCAGGTTGAAACTGATGACTTCTACTAACCTTGTGCTAGGATCTACGGGCCAAGGGACACTCTCAGGTGGACAGTTTCTATAGGTTCTTGGCCGCTCAATAATCAAGTATAAATATGCAATGTGAATAATGTGCATAAGAAAATGTAAGTTGTAATAAAAATTGAATTGTAAATTGAGAGTGTAGATGACTAGCTTTCAAGATGTGATCTTACATTAGAGAGAGAGAGAGAGTTATGGCCTCGAATAGAGCATTGAAAGAGAGAGATAGAGAGGCTTTTTCCTTAGAATGTGTAATCTCAACAATGGGCATTTGGCCCTATTTCTAGTAGTGGGGTCGTTGGAAATTAGTCTGGAAAAAATCATCAAGATTTAATACATACGATCAATCATAAATAGAAGGTGGGTGATCATCTAATAACCATTCAACCAAATGTTGGTTGATCAATAAGGCATGGATCTAAATATGCCTATATGATACACACGCATATATTTGAGACTTTTTACATATGCCTATTACAAAAGTCTTATTTCTTATTCTTTACATTTACCACAACTTTCAACTTTTCCACGGCTTTTTTGCTTCATACTTGGAGTATACATATAGTGAAAACTGTAGAGTTAAATGTAATTACAAAGTTTGATATCATCAAGACAATGATATAGTTAGTATGTAATCAATGTTCTAACATTGACTAGGTCGTCAATTTAATGGTCTGTCAAATGTATAGACTAATACATATAGTAATAAATCTATCTTTGATCAGAGGATACATACCTATACGTGACAGTATATGACATATGCCTTGGTTATCTCAATCTCGCCAAATGAGCTTTCGATTTAACTCATCTAACACCTCTGAATCTCTATTCCTATGGAGGGGGCCTACATTAAAAGTTCAGTCTGATGTCAATCATTGGAGTAAAGATTATCATCTTTTTCTTAGGCTAGAGATCCTTCATTGTTAATCACTTGGCATTATAGTTGAGTCCTCAATCTAACTTGTTAGATATCCAACCAAGCATCGATTTTTAAGATGAAGCTGTTCGGTCAACAACTATATGATATCAAGATTGTCACACCTCCTGTTAACCATAACGATCATGAGATTTAATCTATCTCATAATCTTATCCACAATTAACATGTTAAAAAAAATTCGGCAGCAATTCCTCTATTATAGACACCTAACCATTAACTTGGTCCTGAAACTTCCCAAAATCAAATGTTCCAAAAGCCACCACCACTACTTTCCACATATCTTACTCATAAAGTAATTTGAAAGGAAATTCTGAAAAATACCAAAGATATATCAACCGTTCCATTTATAACAACAATCACTACTGTCATAAATCGGATAGTCATTCTCTTCATACAATTCGTTCTTTTTCATGATAAAAAATCTTTACCTGATAGTAGAAAACCAATATATCTAATATATGAAAGTGACGTAGTTTCCTCATATCGTCTACACCTCATGTTCAAGTGTGTCTATAATAGTAGTAAATAATAAATGGTTAAGTGTAAGCTCGATAGGAGATTGGAACTAGTGAGTGTGTCTCAAGCTTTTGGTAAAAATACTTCAAAATGTAATTTGCAGTTCATTGAATAAATTGCTATTAAAAATATAAAGAGAACTTAATAAATTTTTCATGGATAAATAACTATCATGGAATAACTTGAAATATAAATAATTTTAGAAAATACTTGACAATGTTGTAGATATAATATCCAATTTCACAATATCCCATTAGTACATGAACCATGTACATTGTCAAAGGGCAGCAACTCAACCCAAGATCGTGAAAATGTTGTCATGCTCTCTAATGGCCCAAAGATCAAGTACATTTCACATACAATATAAAGACCATTAGTATACGAAAAGTGGACCCAGAACCATGCTGAGTCATAAGGACTTTGCCATAGGTATACCACAAGGATATACTTAGCCCAAAATGTAATGACTTGTCCATGACTTCTCTGAAGGGAGGCCATAGTGTGCATTGGTCTTATATCGTATCAAGATAAATCTTGACAACATGAACATACATACATACATGCATGCATATGTAGGCGCACGCACGCACACACACGCACACACAAACACATACACACACACACACATCTGTGTGTGTACGTGTATTTATATATATCCGTGTAAAACTTGCTGAGTCCCCTTGACCCTTGGCTCCCTCGACCTCCTGTGGAGTTAGAGTAACACTAAGGAGGGAGTACACCCTTGTCGGAGCACAACCAAGTCCACCATAAGCGGAGGAGGCAGCACCAACATCGATGTACATGCACCGTTAAAAAACCTAAGAATTACCCATGTTAATTTATCGAAATTAACGTTTGAATTTTGTTCGTTGCAGTCAAGCAAATCAGATTAATCAAAAATCACAATTTAATTAGTTTTTCAATTAAAGCGAGCGGTCATTTTTTTTACTTGGGAAGTCCAAGGTTGAACTCAGGGAGGCAACTGCCTCCTTAGGTTGATTTTTAGTTGATCTCGAAGTTAGGTTTTCAAAGAGGATTTTTTTATATATATTTAAATGCAATAAGTGAGGCAAATGTAATTTTGGCAAGTTCAAGGGATAAATTCTAAATTTCGAACAAATGAATTCCAAAAATCCTCAAACTTTTTAATAATTTGATGAAATTAGACTGCCATTTTTTTGGATTTTTTGTATGAGAGTATTCAATGATTAAATGAATGCAGACAATGAGATTTTTAATAATTAATTATAATAAATACTAAGTCCACTTATTTTCAGGAAATAAAATTATCTAAGATTTTTCACTATGTGATACATCTCAGAAAAATTGTAGACCCTAAAAATATTGTATTTAATATTTATTAAAAATTAATTAGTGAAATGCATAAAATAATTTTTAGAGCAATATATGCATGCAAATGCAATTCTTTTTGGGCATAATATAATTAGTGATTGTTTCTAAGATCCGTGAATTTTTTGTAATTTTTTAACTTATGGTTAATTAATTATGAATTTTTAAGCACTTATTGGACAAAATCTACAAATTCTCCCAATAATAATTATAATAACTAATTAATTAACCATAAAGAATAAAAATATCATGAGCATGCTACAATGTGGAGAATTAATTGTAGACTAGGTAGGCGTCGAAGGGATCGGGCAGGGAAGGAAGCAACTGACAGAGAGGTCCGGTGCCTATTTTTAATAAATAAATTGATGCACTGTAGAGGTCCATATTATAGATAAAACATTGGGGTATCTTTGTAATACATCAATGAAATTAAATAAAGAAGATGCAGTGCGGGGACTAAATGGAATTACCAGGACAACTAGGGGATTGGGCGCAAAAAATCTAGAGGGCTACGTGCGCGGCTTGTGCCCTCTAGGAAGCTAGACCTGGACGTGAATTGACTGAACTTGGAGGGCGATATCGCAAAATTTCCAAAGGGTGTCGTTCCTCACGTGTTCCCTCTCGCATGTGCGCAGCACATGGGAGGTCCTTGTGCTATGTTCCCAATGGCGCCCGACAGTGACTCCAAGGACGAGCTGCTTGAGGCGGGGATCAGTAGTGCAAGAGGGAGCGGTGGTGGTGTAGCCTACCATTCAAGAGCAGCAGGTGATGGTGTGGTCACTGGTGGCCTCTACTGTAGTGTGACGAAGATCGGTAAGCGGAGGGCAGAGGTGAAGGTTGTCGATGTAGGTCTCGGACCCAGGTGGCGAAGGCGCGCTTGAGGTGAAAGAGGGTCATAGGTAGCGGTGAAGCTACTCGGTGGTCATTGGTGAAACACTGATGGCCGTAGTGATGGAGTTGCAGGAAACAGAGAAAAAGAAACAAAGGAAGAATCAAGAAGATAGGGGATTTGTTTAAAACAGAGGAAAAAAAGGATATAGTCACATGGGTGGAGAAGGACCAAGGAACTCTTCTGATCGTTGCCTCGATCAGAGACGGTGAGGGTCCCCGAGAAGCTCAATGGGATTTCGCTGAAAGGAACATCGCTGTAGAAGAGAGCCTTTATCACAGACGTCTTCTCCAGCCTTTTCTCTCGCTTGCGGAAGTTATGGCGGATGCTTTTGATGGTCGTCGGCATTGGATTTTATGTAGGGAGAAGAGATGATAAGCTGGAGAAGGGATAAGGAGAGTGGAGGTTACAGAGATTTGGGTCCGCATGAAACGTCGAGGCGGAGGTTGCGGAGCGGGTGTAGACGGAGGGGTCTGACAGGGGAAGATGAAGGTTGGTGGTTCGTGCTGGGCACGTGCATAGAGGGTGCGTGCACATCACGTGCGAGGGGTTTAATTAATTTTTTTGAGAAGATAAAAAGGAAAAATAATGCCAAAACAGTTTGGCACGTGGCGACTCGAGGAGATGCCACATGTCAGCTTTAGATAATTCAAGAAAAAAATCTAAAGATAAATAGAGAAGAAATAACAAATGACCTCAGATCGAAAAGTGATCAATAAAAAAATTGCTCGTCTCAATGAGATCTATAACTTACATGAAGAGACCAAGAGAAAAAGAGGTCATATGTGCATAATGATATTTTTAGGGTACTTAAGAATACCTTGATTTTTGGGTTTTGTTAATTTTTCTATGATTTTTTATTAAGAGAAAAATCGAGAAAATTATAAAAAAATCAAAGATGACTATTTACAATATAATCTATTTTTTTGTTTTTTATTAAATAAGAAAATAGAGAAATAAAATAAAGTTGAAAAAGTGAGATATTTATAACGACTCACGAGAGGCACTCGGTCTTGGTCAGTTTCTTTTATTTCAGTTTTAATTAGGATTTCGATTTTTGTGGATTTTAATAAAATTTTCATCAAAGAATATAAATGAAAAAGGAATAAAATAAAAATGGTTAATTCTATACATAAAATAACACAAGATGTGCAAAAGTGGCCCATAACCCAACTTGCACAAATGAGCTCCAATATTTATGAAATTGGTCTTGTTTTGAAGGTCTTTGAATATGTATTACTTTAAAAAAGAGTAGACCTAAATCAGACACTATATAAGGAAGATATGAGAGTTTTAGTCTTCCTATTCTAGAATTGCAGTTTTGTCTCACGTGCCAATTATTTGAGTTAGTAAATTTTTTATATTTTTCCTTTAATCTTGTTAGTAATATGTACACAATGGAGGTGGTTTTAGTCCAATCAGAGTTAGCATGAATTAGTTAAAATGCATGATATTAGGTGGAAATGTGAAAATTATTATGTGTGCAATTATGCGTGTTAAAATACAGATATTAATTTTAAATGCGTGAATTATAAAGAAATGATGAAAGGCAAGTAATTACTCGAGAACGAAGCTCTATTTTCATCTTTAGTATGATGAATAATAGATTCATCAACCCCTATGCTTAAACCTTGCTCGTCCCCGAGCAACTAAAATAAAATGCAAAAGTGTAATTATTTTGGGTTCCATACCAAAGTCATGAACAAAAGGTGAAAATGGAGCTAGACTTGACCTTTGGATTAATAGTGTGGCAAAAATTCTATGAGACTTAGATTTTTAAAATCAACAGCTCTCGAGTTCTACATATCATTGTAACAGATTCGGCTCAGAAGTCATCTTTGATCAATTCATCTCCCAAAGCATATCCCACGAATATTGAACAACTGTCTCAAGTGTTTGAAAGGTTTTAGCTCTTTCCATCAAGAATGTTGGAGTAACATGCAACCCCCTCCCAATAACTCGTCCTCGGGGAGTCAAGTATTTCCTTCTAAGATTTGTTATGCTGTGTTCACAATCAAAAGGGGGAGAAATGAGCGGAAGGGGAAAAGAACTGGAGATTGACCAGTGTAGTCACCTCTTCTTGTGAAAGCCGGCCAGTTTAGCCAAGTCTCCACCAACATCTGCATGTTTTCTTGAAGTTTGGACCTTTTTGGTCAAGTATTTATTTGGTAGTTTGGCTTCTTTTGGTTATGGATTTTTGGTAGATCTGCATGGATCTTATGTTCCCCTGCGGTTTATAGAGTCTTTTTTCCGTACATGTTTTGGGGTCTTCGAAAAAATTATGCCCAACCATCCATCCCTTTTTCGAAGCTTTATTTCAACCCATACTCTGGTCTTTAGATGTCCACGCTACCATAAAAGAGACACAAAAAGTCTTCCAACACCCCATCTGCGTTGAGCTAAGTGCATAGTGCGAGAGAACAGATTAATTCCATACTCAAAAGCTATACCCAGAATTAAACGACCATGTTAGACACCGAGAGTCAAGTGCTGCACATTGTCATGTGGAACTCGAAGAATTGAGTCACAGACCTAAATCTTCTAAAATCCCCTTTCTTAGTGAAGTTCCTCTGGAAATTAGGTAGATTAAGTCCAAATCAAGACCACTCTCAACTTCTACTCATAACTCAGTTCAGGACCCAATAATTTTCCACTTTTCATATTTTAGATATGCAAATGAAATGCAGATGTATATGAGGTACAAATAAGGTGCAAGTTTTTTCTGTATGACTGCAAGGATGATATGCAAGAGTAAAGGGATTTTTCATTTTTTTCATTTTTTCTATTTTTGTTTTTATTTGTTTATTTGTTTTTTGGAGTTTTACCCATCCCGTAATTATTGCGTAATATATATATATAATACGTGAAAGGACGAGCTATGGGTAAAGTATATATGTAACATATACACGTCTTCTATACGTAGCGTGTGCTATGTCCTCAGAGCACAACAAGCGACAAGAAGACACATCTCATGCTAAATGTAAGAGAGAAAAATAACAAATATAAAAAGGAGTATCGAAGTCAACCACCCCCAATACTTAGGCTCTGGTCAACCTAAGTATAGAAGAAGATTGAAAAGTGTAACGATCGAGGTCAAGAGGAGAAATGGTCGAATATTTAAAGGGTGGACATCAGTCTCCCCTATACTTAGGCTCTAGTCAACCTAAGTATAGGACATGAGTGAGTATGAGAAACGATGTGATCTGGAGGATATACAGATTGAGTAGGGGAAAGAGTGATGAGTAAATACAGATGGCATCGGTCCCCCCTTTTACTTAGGCCATGTCCTAAGTCTAGGAAGAAGATATACAAGGGAACTGATGGGGGCAGATGAAAAAGATTGGTCGATGATCAAGGCGGTTTACGACTGATCTTTTTCAAGTAATGTGGCGGAAGTGAATATTGATAGGAAGAAGATGAATCAGAAAATTCCCAGCCATCATCGAAGCTGTCATCAGAATAATAATTAAAGGTCACGTTACTCCAACTATTATTATTCTTAAGTTTCTTTCTCAAAGTTCGCTCAGTTTTCAGGTCAATCTGTTCTTCCTCTAAATATTCAGAGGAACAAGTATCAGTCTGGTCAAAATAAATTGTTCCAATGTATTGAATGGGACCGGGGGAGTCAACCTTCGAAGAATAAAAGAGAGGGACAAGGAAAGTCTAACGTGGATCGACGTATAACTTCTTGTTCCGGTCAGGCTCTAGATTCTCTGAACCTAGCTCTTTCATACTGCTCACATCCTCCGAACCTGATGAGGAATCCTCAGAGTATTCCTTTTTCGAAATGTTGAAAGTGGCATTCTTATTTGGTTCAGGAGGTATTCTTTTTGAGGTACTGGCCATAGGTTTTTTTATCAGATGAGTCTCCATATAAATTATAATATTCTTGCAATGTCAGCACACGTCCTAAGTATTTGCTCTCTGTTGGCTTTGCGTGTGTGGACTCAAAGAGATCTGAAATAACCTTGTTGAGGTGTGGTGAATCGGTTTTATCTCGGTTGATTTTACCCACCATTGTAGCCTCGTAAGGAGTTTCATAAGAAGTCTCCTTCATTTGTGTCTGTGATAAGTGGAGAGGTCTGGGCATATGAGGACTCCTCTATGTCACGATTGTCAATTTCTTGTTCGGTTATCTCAATTTTTGGTGTGACCTCGAGAATTTGATCGATTGGGTTCGGGTTCGGGAATATAATATCTTGAGTCTCGAAGTTAATAGTTGCTCTAGTAGAATCCAAAAACAGCATTCCCAAAACAATGGGAGACTCATATAGATCTCAATGATGTTCAATGACCAGAACAATGAAGTTCACTCTATGTGCGACACCATGGAAAGTAATGACGACAGAAAAAATTCCTCTCGATCTTTGTGTGGATCAATCAGGAAATTGAACGATCACTCAGCTCTTTCTAAGCGGTTCGAGTTCGAATCGGTCAAACACGGACTTCGGGAGGATATTCAAGGAAGAATCACCGTCAATCCAAATATTATTAAACTCAATATTCTCAATATCAGAGTTCACCTTGGTCAACCATTTGACTTTATGGACTTTGTTTGTTTGGGTCAGCACCATTGAACATGCCACAATAATTAAATGATACTCTGTTCGATATCTTTTTGTTTCCTATCTTCTTAGGTGATAGTCGACTCTTCACAAATCTCTGCAAATTGGGAACATGCTCTATGGCCTTGACTAATGGAAGCTCTAAGATCAGACTTTTGTAAAATGATTCCATATTGATGTTGTTTGATTTTTTTGAATTTTCTATTTTTTTTGGAATTTTCAGTAGAGTCAGTAGGATGGTCAGTGGACTGGCCAAGTGAGGTATGTGGTTTCTGCATGTGGACATCTGGCACATGATGTATTTCGGGTTCGCTCTGTCATTTTCTTGATTTCTCTTGGTTGATTATCATGTCTTTTACTATTTTGATGAAATTATCAAATTGTTCTGTCCAAACCTCTGTTCTCTTATTGATCCGAGCTATGTCATCCACTATTGTCTCATGACTAAGAAATGAGTGACTATGCTCGGTAGGCCATGTCATTGGCATTTTCTCCGGAACCCAGATGTAGTCAATCTCTGTGATCAAGATCTGGTCATGAGTCCTATTTCCTTGACTTTTGGAGTCATCTTTGTGGTCAAAGGAAAAGTAAGCATACTCGGGCAGTGAGTCATCCCGAGTAGAGGATAGTTCAAAGAGTGAATTATCATACATAATTGGGAATCATTTTCCTCTATCAAAGTTGGTTACGCCAATATTCATCCTCGAGTCCGCTCGCTCCATTGTGTCTTCATAGAAAATGTTCTGTTCAGTGAGCGGTTCATATCTCAAAGTTTCAACCAAGGGTGGGCGGGAGAGTGAAGAGAATGATGGTAGGAGAGAAAAGAGAGGGTTCCTCTGAAAAGAAAGTAGAAAAGAAGATTGGGAATTTGTCATGTGAGCGCGACCCACAGAGTCTGGGCATGAATGCCAATATTCTGACATCTTCGAATGGAATGGGAAAAATAGATTTGTGAAACCATGATTTGTGTGTGCAAAGTGCATTGTCACACAACTCAATATATAGATTCAAACCCCAATTTCACCATCTCAATTCAGTGAAGGCTGCAAAAGTTCGACCAAATTATCTTCTCTATTTTAGTTTGTGATAATTAGAAAATTTGAAAAGAGTTAACGAGTTGTTATGTGCCTATATTTTCCTAAAGACTATCCTGACTTGTACGACTAGTTGCACCCACTTTCAGCCAGTTTGGGAGTAAGTATGGACCGCATGAATACGATTACACGTTATTTGAGGAAGGAGACTTACACAGTGTCCTCTAAACCTCCCACTATGCTACGAAAATGCAGACCATTTATCAGCTACCCGTAGATCCTCACTGAGAAGTGGCTAATCATTTTTATGGAATCAATAGACAATTTGAAAATCCTGGCTTGGTCTATCCTAGTGTTCATCCCTCTCTCACTTGCAGTAAAATCAAGCAATGACGGGGTTGCTATTTTGAAAACAATAATTTGCAGTTTTATCTGATTTTCATTAATAAAAATATTAGAAGTCCCCTTATTTTAGTTTGGTTATCACTTTGAATTTGAGTGGGGAACACGATGATGAATGCTGAGTCAGAGATACTTACAGTGCTTCCTCGCAATCTTCGTGCAATATGCTAAACATAATTGAAATTTTCCTAAAAAAATAAATCTAATGCATGCACAGGAAATCACACCTAGAACATGGATTTCTATTAGTGAGTGATAGAACAATTTAATTTGGCTATAAGAAAATCAATGTAGTGCATATATTTAAGTGCAGTGTATTCCTAGTCCTAGGAGGACAAAAATCCAAATAGATGTATGTGTAGTAATAGAACTACGACCCACTCAAGTCAGATCCTACCCTCACCAGAGAGTGAAACAGGTCCGACACACCACAAAGAGTCTAGTCTCTTTTACACAAGCGAGAAGCCAATCGAAAACCATTGAAAATTAGCAATTAATTCCAAATTAGATAAAAACACACTCTCTATCTCTCAAAAATTAAATTCCTCATGTGTCCGATCGCTTCAAGTTACGTCGGCTTCCCAAAAAGCTGCTCCAAGTTCACTGGGTACCTCATAGAAAAATAAAATATCGAATATTAGAGAAGGGTTCACAAAAATTATAAAAAATAAAATAAAAATAAATTCTGTAGAAAGAAAGAAAAGAGAAAAATGGAGAAATAATTATAAGAAAAATCGGGGGTCAGACTACCCGGGGATAGGAGACCTAAAAACTTGATATTCTAAAAACAACCTAAGTCGTGCCTCCCCGGAAACGATGCCAGTTGAAAAATCCAAGAATTGCCCTTGTTAATTTATCGAAATTAACATTTCAGTTTTGTTCGTTGCAGTCGGGCAAAGTCAGATTAACCAAAAATCGTAATTTAATTAGTTTTTCAACTAAAGTGAGCGGTCAACTTTTTTTTACTTGAGAAGTCTAAGGTCGAACTCAGGGAGGCAACTGCCTCCTTAGGTTGATTTTTAGTCGATCTCGAAGTTAGACTTTCAAAGAGGTTTTTTATATATTTTTAAATGCAATAAATGAGGCAAATGCAATTTTGGAAAAGTTTAGGGTCTAAATTATAAATTTCAATCAAATGAATTTCAAAAATCCTCAAATGCGGCCAGAATGTTAAATATGATAAAATTAGACTACTGTATTATTTTTAAAATTTTGGATGCAATATGAATATTCAATGATTAAATGAATGCAGTCAATGAGATTTTCAATAATTAATTATAATAAATTCTAAATCCTCTTATTTTCAAGAAATAAAATTATCTAAGATATATCACTATGTGATGTATCTCAAAACAATCGTAGACCCTAAAAATATTGAATTTAGTATTTGTTAAAAATTAATTAGTGAGATGCATAAAATGACTTTTAGAGAGCAACATATGCATGCAAATAAATTAATTTTTGGCACGATGTAATTAGCAATTGATTCTACAATCTATGTTTTTTGGCTATTTTTGAAGTTATGGTTAATTAATTACGAATTTCTAAGCACCAATTGATCAAAATATGCAAATTCTCGCAAGAATATTAATAGTTAATTAACCACAGAGAATAGAAATATCATGAGCATGCTACAATGTAGAGAATTAATTGTAGAACAAAGTGCCTTTTTTAATAAATAAATTGATGCAATGTAGAGGTTCGAATTATAGATAAAACATAGGGGTCTCTTTGCAATACAGTAAAAGAAATTGAATCACGAAAATGCAGTGCGGGGAATAAATGGTAATTACTATGATAGCTAGGGATTTGGCGTAAAATATCCAGAGGGCCACGTGCTTGGCACGTGCCTTCTAGGCAGTTGGACTTGGACATGATTGACTGAATTTGGAGGTCGGTGTCGCAAAATTTCTAGACGGTGTCGTTCCTCACGTGTTCCCTCCCGCACGTGAGCAGCATGTGGGAGGGCCTCGGGCTATCTTCCCTATGGCGCCCGACGGTGACTCTAAGGAGGAGCAGCTTAAGGCGGGTATCGGTAGTACAGGAGGAAGCGGTGGTAGCACAACCTACCGTTCACGAGCAGCATGTGGTGGTATGGTCACTGGTGGCCTTTGTTGTAGTGTGACGAAGATATGCAAGCGGAGGGTGGAGGTGAAGGTTGTCGATGCAGGTCTCGGCAACAGGTGGCGAAGGCACGCTCGAGGTGAAAGAGGGACGCGGGCAACAATGAAGCTGCTCGGTGGTTTTCGGTGAAATGCCGATGGCCGTAGTAATGGAGTTGCGGGAAACAGAGAAAAAGAAACATAAGAAGAATCAAGGAGACGAGGGATAGAGGAATAAAAGGGGTATAGTCACCTGGGTGGAGAAGGATGAAGGTCCTCTTCTAATCACTGCCTCGATCGGAGCCTTCGAGTGTCCCCAAGAAGCTCAATGGGATCTCACAGATAGGGTCATCGCTAGAGAAGAGAGCCCCTATCACAAGCATCTTCTCCAGCCTTTTCTCTCACTTGTAGAAGCTATGGAGGATGCTTTTGATGGTCGTCGGCGTTGGATTTTATATAGGGAGAAGAGATGATCGACTGGAGATTGGATAAGGCGAGCGATAGTTGCAGAGATTTGGGTGCGTGCATAACGAGGAGGCGGAGGTTGCGGAGCGGGTGTAGACGGAGGGGATTGATCGGGGAAGATGAAGGTTGGCGGCACGTGCTAGGCACGTGTGTATGGGGAACGTACGCACCACGTGCGAGGGGTTTAATTAAAATTTTTTGAGAAGATAAAAGGAAAAAATAATGCCAAAACTGGTTGACACGTGGCGGCTCGGGGAGCGACCATGTGTCAGCTCCAGAAAATTTAAGATTAAAATCTAAAGATAAACATAGAAGAAATAGGAAACAACCTTGGATCGAAAAGTACTCAGCAGGAAAATTGCTCGTCTAGATGAGATTTACAACTTTCATGAAGAGACTAAGAGCAAAAGAAGTCATTTGTGCAACATGATATTTTTGGGGCACTCTAGAAAACCTTGATTTTTGGTTTTGTAGTTTTTTTATGATTTTTAATGAAGAGAAAAATCGAAAAAATATTAAAAAATCAAAGATAAATATTTATGCAGTAATCTATTTTTTATTTTTATTATATAAGAAAATAGGGAAATAAAATAAAGTTGAAAAAGTTAGATATTTGTACTTTCTCACAAGAGGCACTCAGTCTTGGTCAATTTCTTTGATTACAGTGCAAATAAGGATTTGGATTTTTGTGGATTTTAATAAAACTTTCATCAAAGAATATAATGAAAAAGAAATCAAATAAAAATGGTTAATTATGTACATAAAATAATATGTCAAAAACGGCTAAAACACAAAGTGCGCAAAAGAGGCCTAAAACCCAACTTTCATATATGAGCTTCGGTTTTTATGAAATTGGTCTTGTTTTGAACGTCTTTGAATATGTATTATTTTAAAAATGAGCAGACCTAAATCAGATACTATATGAGGAAAATATGAGCATTTTAGTTTGCCTATTCTGAAATTGGAGTTTTGTCTCACGGGCTAATTATTTGAGTTAGTAATTTTTTGTATTTTTCCTTTAATCTTGTTAGTAATATGTACACAATGGAGGTGGTCTGAGGCCAATCAGAGTTAACATGAATTGTTAAAATTGCATGATATTAGGTGGAAACGTGAAATTGATTATGAGTGTAATTATGCGTGTTAAATAGAAGATATTAATTTTAAGTATGTGAATGGTAAAAATGCAGAATAAATGATGAAATGCAACTAATTACTCGAGAACAAAGCTCTCTTTTCAGCTTTTAGTATGATGAACTACATATTTATCAATTGTCGATCATCATGATCACACGATCCTCATCAGAATTGAGCCTCTTCGTGAGCCCACAGCCCCAGCTATCTTGCACCTGCTCCGAAGAGCTAGGTTTCGACATGTGGCTCGAGCCTTGCTCCAAGCTTGAGCCGTACACAGGCGTTCCTCGTCGGCTCTACTTAATTATGGAAATACCCCTATGCATTAGGAATTATGCAAGATAAGCCCACCGTCTTCGTGCATTTATTCCTTTTTTGACCATTTTGTGATATTTTACTTATTTTTAATTATGTTTTCTTTATGAAAAAAGCCCTAAATTGATAATTAAATATATTTTACATAGGAACTCCAAAATTTATGAACTTGGTCTTAATGAAATCGTATTTTCATGATCTATCTAATGGAGTAATATCTGTTCATGACTTGACGTATTAATATAAATTAATTTCACTAAACAAGTTCACTAAATGTTTCATTGTATTTCATTTTACTAGGGTTCATTTTAACTCTAAAATTGTTTATACATTGGCAAATTAACACTTCCGATGTGCACTTATTGTTTAAGAGAGCATTAAGGCATTTTGAATTGATTTTTATACTTTGATTAAATAAGATAAGTTGTCAATACACTAAGGGACCTAGATGCATTGATTACATCTTGACTAACTAATGAAATTTGCAATTATTTAGTTTATCATTTATGCATTTTATGAAGTAGATCAAGATTATATCTTTGAACATATGATTAAGGAGTTATTTTCTGTACTGGTGATGTTTGTTTTGTAGTGCATCTCATTCATTCTGACTTATTATATCTTCCATATAAAAACTAAAAAAAATCTTGCATTCATATGTCTTGTTAACATTGACCTAGATTTACATTATATTCACTTAACCCTAATATTTAAATCCTAATTAGACCACCTAATTGCTTCTACCCTTGTGATGACTCGCCAAGCAACTCGGGTTAAGTAATATCAAGAGTTGTTGCGACCCGAATCACCAAGCATTGGTCAACAAGAAGGAATGAACCACTCAAGCAAATCAAACAATCAAGAATGTAAGCGGTTCTCTATTTATTTTACTTGGTATAGCAACCAGGGTCAAATACATGGAACATGAAAAACCTATGAAGTAGTGAAATATCAGAAATAAATCAAAAGAATTTTTTGTGTGGTTTTTATTTTTGCAAATTTTTAATTTTTAATAAGAAAATAAAATCAAAATCAATAAGGAAAAACAAACATGATAATCTTTTTGTATATTTCTATGAAGCCAAAAATATTCTAAGAAAATTAAGATAAAAATATTTTTGGATTTTTACAGTTTTGAAATGTTTTTGTAATTTTCTGGGATTTTGCAAATGTTTTTAATTTTATAAAAATCAGAAGGTGCTAAGAAATGCAAATAGTGAACAACCAGGACTAAACTGCAACTTAAAAATACTTTAAGTGCCCCAATGTCTTGGACTACAATTTTATGAGAAAATAGGTATGAAATGCTACAAACATGAACTGAAACATAATTTTGGGATTTTTGTTTCGTTTTATATGATTTATATAAGTTTTTGGTTTTTTTTCTATTTCTATGGTTTTTGTAAGGAATTAAACAAAATTGATACGGCAAATAAAACATACAAAAAGGCAACTATATTAATTTTCATAGAATTGTTGAGCTATTTTTCGATTTTTATGAATTTTCTAAGCAAAACACGGATGTTTTTAAAAGGTTTTTGAATTTTTAAAAAAGTATTAAATGCTAAGAAATTAATTCAATAAAATCAAACTAAATGCTACATGCCAACAGGAGTTAGGGGTAATTTTTAGGTTATTCTTCGGATTAATTTGTTATTTTTGAAGTCCAAAATACATTAAGTAATTAGGTGCAGTTTACAGGGACCAATGTGCAAAGAAAATAAATCTCTGGCCCAAACAATAACACAGTTAAAAAGTCTAGGGCCGGGGTTGAAAAAAGTCCAAGCAAGCACACACAATACACGTGATCGATACTTACAGGGGTATAGTTGCAAATACTCAAAAAATGCAATTCAATTCAGAACATGTGAAAAGTGTCAGGCATACAGTGCAAAAAACCCAAAAGTCTCGTGGGACTGCACATGCTACAAACTGAGAGGGACTCAAATGCAAATATCTAGAAACACAAGGTCCAAACTGTAAAATGTTTTAACTACAGTTTTATTTAATGGACTAAACATGAAAGCATAAACATGTGAGGTTAAAAGGGAAATATACACTTGTAGGCACGTACGAGACACGTTGGGACACATGGCGGGCTCTCATGAAGGCGTCAACTAACGGCTTTGATCTGCTCCTGACGGTGCAGGCACATGGAGCAGGTGTATGGATCTGATCGTGTCTAATGAAATCAGACGGTGCACTTCGGCCTTGATGGTCGTTAGTCATGCATCTGATGCCTCTGACAAAAGGGTGCTGATGGATGGTAGAGATGCGATTTGGATGAAGGCGACCCCATCGAAAGGTGGTTGAGTATGCTGGAAGAACTCCTTCCCGGCGAGCTTTGCCTGAGTGTGGACAACGATCCACAACCTTGGTGAAGTTGCGGAAAGGCTCAACATGGTCATGGAAGTATTCCACGCCCGGTGGAGGACTCCAATGAGGTCGACGATGATCGGATGGTCGTGGAGGGAGGTATGACCTGGAGCTGCTTTGCTTGAGCAACTGGTGAATCAAATGGGCTCCTCCACGCATGCTCGCACCTCCAAAAGGAAGGGTTACTCAGGGGCGTAGCTCCGGTCAGGGTTATTGCACAAGGATGTAGGAGAAACGACTTGGATGATACTCGACCTCTAATGACAGTGAGAGAGGGAGGTCTCGACCTTAATCATACCCGAATGGGTGAGTCTAAGGATGATCAGGTTGTGGAAAAAGATGTGGGGTGAGTCGATGTGTTAATCAAAGGGGGTGTATGGGTTAAATGAAGCTCCACCAGCTGGTCAGAGTAAGGGAACGTGCGGCGGCGCAAAATGAAAGGATGGATCGAACAGGGGAATGCAAAGGATAAGAGGGGTACTTGAAGCTACCAATGATCTTAGAAGCTACAGGCGAAGATGGATGTTAGGGTGATGGCCTCGATCTGCTGCGGTCGGCGAGAGAGGCTGCTCGCGGCGGAACTCCGGCGATGTAATGAGATACAAGTCTACACACACCTCCAGGCAAACCTAAATAATCCCTTGAGCAGCTGTCACTCTACTGAAGGGGTTTATGGAAGAAAGGGGGTGCAAGGGACGAGCTGCCCAGCTGTGGAGGTGGAGGCGAGATTTTATAGGCAAAGCAAGGGTCCCGAAAGATGGACGTGGAGCATGGAACCCTAAGGGGATCCACATGATGTAAGGGATCCGCGAGAATCTCAGTTATCTGAGGAATCTCGGGGTCCGGATCTTGAGGTAAGAGGAGCTCGGAATCGAGCGAGAAAAGTCGGAGAAGAGCTCCGACAAGAAGGCAACGATCCGACCCTGGATGGGAGGAGGCATTGATTGGAGTCAACAAAACCTCCAAGACAAATTAGAAAATTGGAATATACAAAATGAATGAAAATCCAATAAAAAATAGCAAATGAATTTACAATAAAAAGTGTAAAAAATAATAAATGTTATTATTTTTCAAAGTATTTTTCCATGATTTTTAATTATTTTTTATGAAAAAAAGTTAATGTTTATACAATATATAGAATTATATACAGGTATAATATACTTATGCATTATGTACTAGTATTTTTATTTTATTATTTTTACACAAGTACCCTTATTTTATATTTTATTTATTTATAACATAAGTGTAGGAGTATAAATTAATTTTTATTTTATTTTTACAACTTATTTAAGGGTAATAATAATTAGTGAATGTAATATATACATGTGTATTTTGTGCAAGTAATTGAGGATTTTTATTTTATTTTCTAGTTTTATTTTTATATTATTTTTAGAAATATATACAAAGGTGTAGAAAGAATAATTTATTTTTATTATTCAAAAATAAATATATAAATAATATGCACAAGTATAGGTCATATATAAAATACATAGTGGAGCCTATCTATCTCAACTTATTTTATGTTGCGATCAGGTGAAGGCTTGATCTCCTCTTGGGATTTGGGTCACTCTATATTTATTCTAAATACATTATTCCTTTTTCTTTTCCTTTATTCTTTTATTTAGCTAAAAACATTCTTAATTATGCAATATTAATAACAAGCATGCAAGTTTCTAAGTTATTATATTTACATGTATTTACAAGATGTCTTATCAAGAAAAAGCGCTAAAATAAAAGAATAAAGAATTAGAATCAGGGATTCATCACCCCCCTATACTTTACCTTTACTAGTTCCTTAGCAAACACTTATTTAAAAAAGAAGTGAAAAGAGAAAGGAATGAAAAGAAAAGGGATCAAGGTCAATTATTAAACTTATCTTCATTAAATTGAAGCATGGAGCTCAATCAGACCTTTGGATTATTAATTTGTCGGAACTTTATTGGGACTTAGATTTAAGACTCAACATCCTTTGAGTTCCACTATGATATGGTCAAGACTCCTTAATAGACCAGATAAGAACAAGTCTACATATGCAAACTCTAATGACTATGCATTTTTCCTTGTACTGTATAAGTGATATGTAGCTCGCCACCTCAGAAATGACAAAGCAACAACCTCCCTCGACAAGGTAACTCTAATTCCCTAGCCTAGCAACTCTTTCCTCGAGGAGCGAGGTATTCCCTTCTAAGTTCAAGTTCAACCGGCTCAAGGACAGGGGTAAGAAGAGAATGGATTGTGACTAATGTACGCACGTATCCCTGGGAGCCTAACAAGTGTAGCTAAGTCTCCCGCTGCAAGCTTCCATGAGATGAGAAGGTGGAATACATAAGCTTTGCTTATTCACTATATACACTCCAACATGTATTTTATTTTCAATCTGGTTTGTCCACTTTTTTGGAATTTTTCTTGTTTTTGCACTTTTTTTAATGTGCAAATATACAACATATTTACATGGTGCAACATGTACATAAGGAGTTTTTCCACTTGAGCCAGTAGACTATCCCTCTTTTGAAGCATTATCGCGACCCACATACGTCTGTCTTTAGATCTCAATTCTACTAAACAAGGTTGAGGTTCACATCCTTATCTAAAGGAAGACGAGAGGTTCCGCCTAGAAGTACTACCCTCATATGCTACCCCAAGTCAAGGAATTCTGCCTCCTTACCATCTCATCCGTATGGAGCTATGTGTGAGGTGCTGGTCCAAGTAAAGCCATTGTCTCCGAGAGTCATGCATGCATTGTTAAGTGTTCTACTTAGACTCGTCAAGATGACACGTGAACATAGCCTAGTGGGCTCAAAGAATTAAGTCATTAATGGACCTGAAAAGTCTTAACCCAAAATCCTATAAGGTTCCTCTGAAACTAGGTGGATTAAGGTCTTATCCAGGCTCCATTTTTCAATTTAGTTCAAGACTAGTTTAAATGTCAACTATGATTCAGAAGAATGTACAAATATGCAAAAACTCTTTTTATGCAATTTTTTAAAATATGCATTTTTTATGAAAAGTTCTGCTTTTTCAATAATGCATGAAAGAGAGCTTTGCAACACATTTTTACAAACATTTACAATTTTTGCGAGCATTTTATTTTTCAAATGTTTTTAAAACATTTTTTACTATATACATAGTTTTACGATAAAAAATATTTACACTTTTTACAATCAAAATAATTTTACAAACATTTGTATAAAAATAGTTTTTTTACAAAAGTTTTTTACAAACATTTATGTGTAAGAAAGACTTTTAACACAAGAAAATTTTAAAAGTTTTGTGATATTTAGGTTTATGGTTTTTAGCCATTTTATTTAATTAAGACATTCACAGAAAGTACGAATTATGGCTAAATTATATATACAATATATACGACACCCCCCTACACTTAGCTCGAACGATGTCCTCAGAGTGATCAAAGAGTGTTGAAAGGAAGACATAACTCGTGCAGAGTATTGGGAAGTGAAAAGAATGTTATACTATGACGAAGAATGAAAGAATACAATGAATAAAAGTTGGTGATCCCTCTATACTTAGGATCAAATATTCCTAAGTATAGTAGTCGGTATACAAATGGAAAACCGAGGGTCATAATGTACAGGGTTTACCTCCCTTATACTTAGGGTAAAATGTCCCTAGGTATAGGAAGTAAAACAGAGGTAACAAGAATCCAATAGATAATCATACGTCTGACACCCCCCTATACTTAGGGTAAAGTACACCCTGAAGATGGGGTGTTAAGACAAAAGAATGTGTGATATGGACAACTAGATCTATACAGTTGTGGAGGAGAAGTGATACTTAGGCATGAGATGCAAATGATGTGAGTGAAAGACCACATCTCATATAAAATGAATAGGGGAAATGTCAACGATCAGTGAATCATGATATAGATATGACTTCAGGCACTGACAGTTGACTCGAAAGGTGGATTCGGATGACAGATCAGATATATCAATGCTCCCATTGTCATGAACCTTTCGGACCAAGTATGGTCCTTTCCATTTGCTTTGAAACTTCTCTAAAAATAATCTCAACCTAGCATCAAATAACCATACTCTCTGGTTCGGCTCAAATTGTTTATGGTTGATATGAGAATCATGCCATATCTTCAATCTCTCCTTGTATTATAGGCTACTCAAAAAGGTTGTATCTCTCAGCTCCTCCAGGGCTGCCAACTCTGCTTTCCTCTGATCTCCTATACTCTTGAGATCTAATAATAACTAAGTGACTTCCCATAGTGACTTGTGCTTGATCTCCACAGGCAAATGGCATGGCTTGCCATAAACAAGATGAAAGAGAGATGTACCCAAAGGTGTCTTGAAGGAAGTCCGATATGCCCACAAGACCGAGTCCAAAAGTTGTGACCAATCCTTTCAGTCTGGGCTGGAAACCTTCTGCAGTATTGTCTTGATCTCCCTATTTGATACTTCAACAAGACCATTGGTCTGAGGGTGATATGGAGTGGCAACTCGATGGTCAATGTTGAACTCGTTAGCAAAGGCCTTTCTTGTTATTGATAAAATGTGTCCTCCCGTCAGATATCAAAACTTTAGGTACCTCGAACCGTGAAATGATATTCTTCCTCAAGAATTTACAAATGGTCTTAGCATCTGCAGTTTGGGCAGGGATGGCTTCATCCCAACGACTCACATAATCCACAGCAAGTAGAAAATATTTGACTCTTAGGAAATGGACCCATGAAATAGAGGCCCCATATGTCAAAAACCTCACAGAAGTAAATGCGCTGCATTGGCATCATATCACGTTGTCCACAAGCGCCCATCCTCTGACAGTCAGTACACTTCTTCACGAATTCATCAGAATCCTTGAAGAGTGTAGGCTACCATAGGCTGGATTGGAGCACTTTATGTGTTGTCCTCCTCCAAGAATGATGCCCTCCTGCCTCAAGCTCGTGGCAGTATGTGAGGACACTGTGGTGCTCCTCTCGAGGAATGCACCGATGCCAGATACTATCTCCTCCTTCATGATAAAGAATGCGATCCTCCCAATGGTACGACTTGGCCTTCGCAAAGGAAAGTCTCAAGCCATTGTCTAGGCCAACCTTGTGGAACTTTATTAGCGACAAGATAGTTCATAATGTCAGCGTGTCATGGGAGCGAGGCGATAGCAAGGAACACCTTGTCTGGAAAGGTCTCTGTAATAGGTGCCATCTTCTTTGAATCCTTAAGGTTCTCTAGACGGGAGAGGTGATCCACCAACACATTCTTGACTCCAGCCTTATCCACAATCTCAATGTCAAACTCCTAGTGTAGAAGGATCCATCTGGTCAATCTGACTTTGCCATCCTTTTTTCCATTAGGTACCGGATGGCGGTGTGATATGTAAAAATTATCACTCGAGACCCAAGAATATAAGATCTGAATTTATCCAAAGCAAAAGGACTGCTGCTTGCATCTCCTTCTCTGTAACAGTGTAATTCTACTGAGCAACATTCAAAGTACGACTAGCATAGTGAATGGCATAAGGCAATCCATCCCTCCTCTTTCCTAGCACAACCCCTATGGCAAAATCAGAAGCATCCATCATGATCTCGAATGGGAGAGACCAATCGGGTGGCTGAAGGACAGGAGCCTCGACGACTAATCCCTTGAGAGTCTCAAATGACGCTAGACATATATCATCTACAATGAACTCGGTGTCTTTAGTCAGCAGATCAGTAAGCGACTAGGCAATACAACTGAAATCCTGAATGAATCATCGGTAGAAACTAACATGCCCAGAAAAGACCGCAACTACTGTAAGTTGGACGGTGGATTGAGTTTCCTGATGACATCCACCTTGACTGGATCAACCCCCATGCCCCTATTGGAGATGATATGGCCAAGCACCATCCCCTGAGTCACAATGAAATGACTCTTCTCCTAATATAATACGAGATGGACCTCGATATAGCGCTGAAGTATGCGGTCTAGGCAGTCAGGACAAGCATCGAACCCGTCACCGTAGACCAAGAAGTCATCCAAGAAGACCTCTAAATAGTCAACCACCATGTCTGAAAGATGGACAATATGCACCTTTGGAATGCAGTCGGAGCATTACATAAAACCAAAGAGAATCCGTCTTAAAACATATATCTCAAACGGACAGGTGAATGTCATTTTCTCCTGGTCTTCAAACACTATGGCCACCTGGTTATAACTGGAGTACCCGTCAAGAAAATAGTAATGAATCTTCCCAGCTAGCTTCTCGATGATCTGGTCAATAAATGACAGTAAGAAATGATCCTTCTTGGTGGTCTGATTCAATCGTATGTAGTCCACACAGACCCTCCAAGAAGTTGGTACATGGGTGGCTATCTCCTCTCCAGACTCGCTCACAACTGTAGTGATACCAATCTTCTTGGGTACCACATGTAATGGAATAAACCACTTGGAGTCGGAGATGGGGTAGATAAAATCAGTGCTCTACCATTTTGATATCTCCTTCGTGACCACATCTCAAAAATTCGGGTTTAGTTGTCGCTGGAACTCGCGCGTTGGCCTAGCATCCTCTTCGAGATAAATATGGTGGGAGCACATGGTCGGACATATCCCCTGGAGATCAGCTACGCTCCATCCAATCGCCTTGAAGTTTCTTTCAAGAACCTCCATTAAAAGAGATTCTTGATCTCCAGTCAAATCTGATGAGATAATGACTGGGAACATCTCTAGCTCACTCGCAAGGAATATGTACTTCATCGACTGTAGAAAAGGCTTCCGTTCTGAACAACTGGGAGCTGGTAAATTTGGCTTCTGAAATGTCTGAGTGAAGGCGACCAGATCTGCATGGGAGAACTCTCGATGTATGTAAAGATCTGGCGAAGAAGGTCCTGCTGGTGTCTCTGTACTCTGTGTTGGATCACTCTCTGCCCTAGCGGTCGGCTCTGAAGGAATCAGATAAGGCAAATAGTCATCAAAATCATCCCAATCAATGTTTGAGTCCGAGGGATCTGAATCAGAAGAACATGAAACAAAATATACTTCGCCATCCGTCCCACAACCGTCAGCCTCTAATGTATCTGGTGCCAAGAGTGTGCTCTTTGAACTCTCGTCTGCCATAATCTCTAAATCAATTGTATCTGAAGGCGTGACAAGGGCTAGTGTTGTTGGGTCTGACCATACGACTTCATCATCGGTGATCACAAAGTCGCACTCCTGGTGTACGTCTCGCTCTGTACATGTCATCTACTTCGTATCGCTCGACTGCTCGGAGTAGACTGAATCTCTCACTCTGGTCTCCTCAATCGTCTCTATTTGTACACTTTCACCTTCGACATGACAGTATACCTTCCCACGTCCATTCTTGGCCACAACCAAGGCTACCATCCATGCATTTATCATTGATTCAGGTGCCTCAACCCACCTGATAAGAGAAGGTGGTTTTCTCAAATCTTGACAGCCATCTTCCTTTGTGAAGTCGGTGCGTGTTGCTAATGGGACTTATTCACCTATTACTACTGTGAGCACTATGGAGTTTTCTTCCAAACTCTGGATTATTGGAGTTCACTACACTCCTTACTTTCTAATTAGTTTCTTATTAGTTCACAAACTATGCACATAGCTTAACTGTCGAGTTATTTTTGATGAATTTTGTTGTTATTTTTCAGTACATTCGAACGAGACATAGGCTTGGCGAGGGACATGATAAGAATCATATGGTACACCTGCATATCCAAAGAAACACCTCTCTTATTTTGATCCTGTCTTTGAAGATGTTACTCAATACAGAAGTCTGGTTGGCAATCTTCTTTATCTCACTGTCACCAAGCCGGATATTTCTTATGCTGCAAGTAGAGCTAGCCAATACATGGAGCTACCTTGTTATAGTCACTAGGAGGATGCTCTCGAGATTCTCCGATACTTGAAGGAATAACCAGGCGGAGACTCTTTTATAGGACAAACGACTACACCGATATTATTACCTATGTTGATGCTGATTATGCAAGTTCACCAGAGAATCACCACTCCACCACAAGATATGTTATGATGGTGGGAGGTAGTCTGGTAACTTGAAGAAGGAAGAAACATACTGTTGTATCCAGATTCAGTGCAGGAGCAGAGTATAGGGCAATGGCCCAAGCTACCTGTAAGATCACGTGGCTAGTAACATTTCTACAAGAACTCAGCATTGTTGTCACCACTCCTCTACACCTATACGCGACGACAAATCTGCTACATACATTGCCACAAATCATGTGTTCCATGAGCGAATCAAGCACATAGAGATTGACTGCCACTTTGTTTGTGACGCTTTCCTTATTGGGAATTACTACTCCTCATATCACCACAGATCTCCAGCTCGTTGATGCTTTTACAAAGGCCTTACCCAAGAAGCATCTCTCATGGATTACTTCCAAGTTTGGCCTGATAGTATGCTCTAACTTGAGGGGGAGTGTTAGTAATATATGTTTAGGAAGCTTTTTTATTCTTTGAAATTCCGTTAGGGACACATGTACTTTCTCAGTATTGAACTCTTTAGGGTTTCATCCTGTATAAGAACCCCTAGACCTCCAGAATAAAGTATGCAATTCTCATTCTCTTATTCTTTTCCACAGTTATTAAGATAGATATGTCCTTTACCTCAATCTCTTTATGTTATTTTCAACGGGTTCATCCATAATGAAAAGACTTTATTTTAGGTTAACATTTGTAAGATAAATGGTTAAATTACGATTGCATCATACCTTATATCTTTATCTATTGTTTTGCTTCCTTGTTCTTTCAAATCAACAGAAAAAATGAAGGATAAATCTAATTTACTCTTTATCACTTTTCATTCTCAATCCTCATTGGAACAGACAATGTCGGAAGAAACAAATCTACACTGTCTACGATTTCTTGATACTCATGAATAGAAGGGTTTCAAGTGACAAGCCTAGGGTCACTTGTACGTAATTTAACATCTCTGCATCTTAGCCTCCAGAACTCTTGTTGGTGTTAGCTATCCTTGATTGGAGGATCAAGCTCGAACTTTCTACTACAAAATATTGAAGAATGTGTTTTAATCGCACATCGTGGGGTGGTGATATTTGGTTAGTCACATTGGTAGTGCTATATAAGAGCTCAACACTCATTGTAACCTTTGAGAGAGATGAATGAAATATCAGCCTTTTGAGGCGGTTCTCTCATGGTTTCATCCCGCTCTTTAAGGAGTATGATTCCACATAAATCAAAGACTTCATTATATCTTGTTCTTGCTTTTATTCACTTCCGCAATCTTATTCTCAACATGATTTCAAAGCATATCGATTTCTAGGATTTGATAAATAATGTATTTTGTTTCAATCACCCATTTATTTTGAGTTTGAGTTTTTACGGTGATTAAGCATGGAAAACTCCACGAAAAATAGACCACTGAAAGTGCCTCAAACAACGGTAAGGTTCTAAAACCTCTAACTACTAATGAATCAACGTCTCTGACAACAATTAACAATATGCATTGAGTTGATATTTTTTGTGGTGTCACGTATCTTGTGAGTGAATGTCTTATTTCTGTTTGATCACGATGTACATTGCATGACCGGCTTGAGGGGGAGTGTTGAAGAATGTCTTTTGTGGGTTATATTTAGTCTCACAATGTGGGGTGGTTATATTTGGTCAGATTGCATCCCGCTCTTTAGGTATAGGGTTCCATGTAAATCGAAGTATTCTTTATATCATGATCTGGCATTGATTTGCTTCTGCAATGTTGTTTTCAACACAAACTATCTATGGATTTTCAAATGGAATGTTGTTACGCTTTCGATAGTAAAGCTCTCTAATATAGAAGATCTATCATATATAAGAGAAGGCATATTGCATGTATAGAGGATGTTAAGAGGATTTCCCTCTTTTTGAAGTTTACATCATTAAAGATGTTTGTGCTAATTGCTATATTTAGCAAACATGCCGGCACAAATCTCTCTTAAAGCAACAAGAGTTGCTTGTATATCAACAGCCTCTTGTTTTTTCTTGCGAACATGCTTTTTATAATGATAAGCACGACTACGTATTTCCAGCTATCAGCAGGCCATAAACAAGAATTCACCAAGTCAAACATAACTTTAGGTCGTTTTCGTTGCAGAATTTATTTAGCACAATAGAAAAGATTAAAATAAGTAGTTCATATGAAAATAAATCCGGTTTCGTGATCATAAAAGTTGGTTACAAACATTTCTCCTCTGAATGCCTTTTTCCCCATACAATTATTGGAATGTACTCGCCTATTTAATCATCACTGCATGCTCCCCTTCTCCAATTATTCGAGAAGACATTACAATGAACCAACACGGAAACTTTCCTTCGACGGGCTTCCAAAACTTCCGGAGTCCGTCTTATTTTACCATCAAACATTTTTTAATTGTATTGCACCTTAGAGTCTAAGACTTGCATTACTAGTAATGTTTGTGATGCTTATTTCAGAAGCTCTGTTCCGAAAATGATGATTTACTGCAAACCCTAACGGTGATAGAGCTAGTGCAGTTCTCTGCTCAACTCCAACTACCAGATACCATGACCGAAGTCCAAAAATTAGAAGCAGCAGAAAGGACGATTAGCAATATGGATCTCGAAAATTACAAGGACACAAGAGTAGTACTTATTGGGGACGGGCTTAAAAGGAGACTTTCAATTTGCATCGAGATACTTTCAGGCCCACGACTCCTTTTCTTGGATGAACCCACAAGGGGCCTCGACAGCAACGCGTCATACCATCTCATGGAACGAATATCACAATTTGCAAGAAATAAAAAGAGCACTGTCGTTGTTACCATACACCGACCCACCAGTGAAATGTTTTATGCCTTTGACAACGTGTGCCTCCTCTCCTCAGGGCAAACCGTTTTTTTTTTTTGGCCCTGCTCGATCTATGGATCAGGTAAATGATTCTTTTTACTTGATTGTCTACTGTTATAATATAGTTTCTATGTTCCAAATTCATTGTTATAGTGAATGCATTAAGATATAATGTGTTCCGGTACCTCCCTCTACTTGTAGAACTTCCAATGCAACAGTATAATGTGTTCGAGGTACTCCATCCCAAAAATTTGCCATACGAAATGCTGGATGGATCCTTAAATATATCACCATCATATTGAGTTATGAAAACCACAAACAATTACAAATGACGGATGCACAAGCAATTTCAATGTAGTAATGCATAGAGATTAAACATAGCCTAGTCGAACAAATTAAACCAAATGCAAGCAGTACAAGCCCTTGCCACAGTGGCCTCGTTCAAAGCCTATCCTTTTCTAAATAATACTTGTAACCGAGAAACAACTACTGATCAGCAATATTACCACACATTACAAATTTCAAAACTCTAGTCATATTGATTACCTTAAATTGCAGCTGTTGGAAAGCGTAACAAATCAATGGATATCATCTTCCTTCTCACACAGTATTCAGGAAGAAATTGATCTCTAAACATCCGGACAAAGCCGTCCCAAGTCAGGGAATGTGGTGAGTGTCAGCATAATGTGATCCATCATCACTTGGCATATCCGGTTAATGAATAATCAATGAATGACAGCCATCAATCTTCTGGTGCTTAAATGATCTTGAGAACAGACTCCATCTTTTCTTGCCAAACATCAACATCCTCAGGAGTGGTATCTCCAACAAACTCTAACACTTTCCCCTTGCAATACTGGCTAACATCTTCAGGTGCTCCTAGAAAACATTCTTACTAAATGGAGGAGGTAGAACTCTACAACCACCCTTTCTCTGAAGGGTACAAATGGATTCATTGAATTCATGAAGCCTTTGGCCTACGATCTGTAGTCTTCGATCCATGGTCATCTGCCTCTGCTCCATCGTGTGGAGCATATCCACTACCATCGCCAACTAGCGAGCAACATCCGCATCAGAATGCGACATGATTTTGCATGAATCAGATACAATCTTAGTCATACGGGATCTAATCATCTCACAATGTATGACTCTTATTAAGGAGCCATTCTTCTTGGACTACAAATAAGAGTCAGAAGACTCTTATATTCCACACATTTCGAATACCAATTATAATCCTGACATAAGTATTATGGCTAATGAAGTGTCCTTGGTTAGATACAAAACTGTGACACTCCACCCTTATGATCTAGATACTCAGCAATAGCCACGTCCATACATTATGATTATTATTCGGAATGTAAAGCAGGAAAGAAACAGTTTAAATAAAATTATCCAACAAAACATGTATATTCATGGTTCTCAACCATATATACATAAACAATTACAAACAAATTCATCAACTTTAAATTATTTACATGACTGGAAATTTAGAAATTACATATGCTAATAAAGTAATCTACAAATGACAATATTCTACAATTCTACAAGTAAGAATGTACTCTAAACAATGCAGCAACCACAAGCCAAGTCGAGCCCCAATGCCATTCACTACCTCAACAACACTAGCAACACATGTCAGATCTAACACAAAGGGTACACTATGAGTAAAGTTATCCAATACGGTGCAAAACAACTAAATAAAATAAATTACAGACTATAAAGTGTGCCAAGAAGTGACAAAGTTAAACATGCTACAATAGCCAAACACTCTCACCAGGTGCAACCCAACTCACACCAAACCACAACACTCCCAGACAGAAAACCTATACATTAATCTCGTATGTTGAGAGCCATTCCCCAAAATAAATCTAAGATCTATGATCCTTGGTAAGGTTGACATTAGTACAAGAACCCAAAATACCCCTCTATCAGTTTTAGTCCACAATCATCTTTCATTAGGTCATATTCGTTGACGATCAGAAGGAATGGTTGCACTCATTTAATTTCTTTATCTTCTGATCTTGTCTACTAATACATCCTTCCTTAACTAAAGTTCATTAGAGCCAACCATTTACAAGGATTAATAGTTCAATGATTTATAACACTTCTCCACTTGTATTCTCCAAGTGTTTCCCATATAATTAGTCAAGTCGTTAGCTCCTTTCCTTTATTATCTGAGTACTCCAAGGAGATTATAATTACTATACATGTGTGTGTACATAAGAGTACCACACAAGACAACAATAATTCAAAATCATTGACTTTCAATCCATATACACAACCTCCACATTCACATATCATGAAAATGAGAAACTAACTCTCGCAAACTAGAGTTCAACACATCCAGACCATTTAACCCACCTCACTTTCCAAAAAGAGAATACTTAGGAATGACTACATCACAGAGAAATGAGACTCCACAAATACAACCTTATGATAAAGTACAAGTCTTTATAGAATTGTACCAGGGACGGGAGAACTACGCTCTCTGACATATCGAGGCACACCAATAGACCCGTGGCTAGAACTAAAACTCCATCTAGGACTCACCATCACTACGATAGTTGTGTCATACTCTCGGGTATGCTAACTCATTTAGGCATAACATATACCAACAATTGTTTATACTGTCATTTATTTGTTATACTCATCTCCTCGGGACAACCCCAATAGAAGGGACATTTCCATCAACCTTGCATTACTTGCATTATGCTCACCCTCCCACCAGACTAAGTCTAACAGGTGGAGAAATCCACTACTTAGGGTGAACACCATTGCGGAACCACCCAAGTCCACTAACCATCGGTGAAGGTCCCCAACGGCGTAAGGATGGGTCAAGACATAAGAGCCTACACACTGATCAATCAAATCCCAATCCCAATTAGTAGTGGGAAAGTGTGATTTCCTCTATTTAATCATAATATTGAACCCATAATCTAGTCTCATAATCAATCTAGTAAACATTTGATCACCATAAATATCATATTATCATGTCATGTACATGGAAAACTACATTATAAATATCCATATGGTACAACTTAGCGTCTTTTAGTCAACTCATCCTTTATCAAGGTACTTTACAAACTCATTAGTTGGACCTCTAAGATACTGAGACCGGACCACTCATGGTGTTCCCATTTAGTTATCTAACTTCAGCAACATAGATAGCTTGCAGTCGTGACCCATACATGTATTAACTCTATGACTCCAAGGTACTATGTACCTTAGAGTTGGGGTGCCTCCGTAGACATGCGTTGAGGTATGTGCATCTTAATTAAGTTCCCAACACTCCGTACGCTCCAATGACCCATTTTACTATTGTGGTAAGTTTGCGGTCTTAACCCATGCTAGGTCTCATGCTATATATTACTCTAAAGTAGTTATCACCTTAGGGTCACGGTGCCTCTATTAGAATGCATTTGAAATGTGTGCATCCTAGTGGTAGATTTGATCCAGACAGAGGCTCGCTCTCATGATATTCGGAACATATATCTGAATCAATCATCAACAATAAACCCATGATGTATTTTAAACAATGAAAACTAGTACGTTGTGAAATTTATTATACCCGACAAAAGATAGTCAACAAATGTATGGGTAGAATCATTGAGAGCAAACTTATCTTTATTTAATTTTTTATACATTTTCTTCTTTTTTTATTTTTGTGGGTTTTAAATTTATTTAAATTTTATTAATTATTTTATATTTTTAGTTTTTAATTTTTATTTTATTTTAATTTTGCAAGGTTTTTGTTTCTCTTTATTTTTTAGGAGTATAATATATATGTCTATATATAGTAATAATAATATTAATATAGATATTATAAAGAATATTACATGTATATAATAAATAGGGTTTGAGGGGGTTCCAACATTCATTTTTCCGTAAATATTTTTATTTTTTTAAAAAATTATCATGTATATTCATCTATATATCCCTCCAATATGCCATTCAAAATCATTATAAAGAAGAATCCTATGCCCCCATCTAGAACACGTCGATTACAACAATTTTTAGACCTTTAAAATTACCTGATCTAGAAGGAGGGCATATGAATATCTTTTTCTGATGACATTCGAATGACATATTTGGGGGATATATAGATGAATATACATGACAATATTTTACAATAAAAAAAATTACAGAAAAATGGTCGGGGGCAGCCCCATTTTTTCATAATAAATATAGATGTATAAATATATTAAGGAACAATCCTTTTTATCTTTTAAAGGTTTTAAATATATCATATATCTTTATAGATGATAATAATAATAAGTAGTAGTAAATAAGTATTATAAGGTGTATATATAATATATATAGGATTTTCTAATTTAAAATATATGTAGTTAAAATTCAAGAAAATGAATTTTTGTGTTTTTGATATTATCTATTTTTATTTTTTTATAACTTTTGCTATTTTTAGGTATTTTTCATATATTAAAAAGTGCAAAACATTAAGTATAATAAATATGTTGATTTATGTTGGGTATTAAAAAATAATAAGTCCAAAATTCCCAAAACTATTTTTTAGATATAATATATAGTATAAATATAAATATAGAATATAAAATTGTTTTTTTGATATGTTAAGGATTTTTTTACTGATTTTTATAGTCTTTTTAGATTTTTTATTTTTAATATTTTATTTTTATATTCTTTTATGATTTTTGGATATACTAAAGTTTTTTGAATTTTTAAAAGATATTACATTTCTTGGATTTTTTATATGTAAACATAGAATAAACAACTCATGTTTGATTTTTAATAAATAGGAAAATACATTAAAATAATAAATAAAAATATGTACATGTACAAGCATCGAGTCCAATATCTACCATAATTTTCCCATTAAATTTAGAGCACATGAGGTAATTATAAAGATTAGGAATGCCTAAATAAGCAAGCTTCGAAGTTATTATAAAAAATTAGGAATGCCTAAATAAGCAAGCTTCTAAGGGGTATCTTTTGTAATAAAAATAAAGTACAGGGGTCTGCGGTAAAATATCCCAAATATAACACTTATATTACAATTATAAAGACTAAAACAAATAAAGGAAGTTAGAGGAGCTTTAAAGCAAATACTACAACGCCTCACCTTACGCCACGCATGAGACATGAGGACCTAGATGTAATATCTTAGAATTGTGGGGGTCTTATCCAAAAATTACAAAAGTTTTTCAATACTACTTAAAACTTACAAGAATTAAATGTAAAATATAAAAGCGATAGGTCTACTTAAACATTTTCCCAAAAGAGGCACAATCCAAGGGCGCTCAACGTGTCGTGTGGTGCGTAACTTAATCCTGTGACAATGGACCGCTTCGTTTCGCCCTTCAATCAAAAGCCTAGATTAGTTCTGGGTTGTCTTGGTAATCTAATGATGATTGAGGTTGGAGGAAGAACAACTAAGAACTAACGAGGAGGCTCGCTTCAATCTGCAATATCTCTGACTTCCAGCACCCTCCGACGTTGGTGAGAAGCTCAACAGCTTCCCGGTGGTCTCCCATGTCTACAAGAGGCTTCAAGATGGTCTAGAACCCAATGAAGAGGTCCTAGACCTGTTGTTCCATCTGTTGTACCTGGAGGTACTGCTTGGCCTAGATTCTACGCTCTAGGGACTCTGTTGAAGCTCAGATCTGCACAAAAACATTCACTGGCTCCAGAGGGTTTTTCTCGACTAGCATTGAAGATGAATAGCTAAGGGAAGTGGAATAGAGAAAGATATCTTGGTGATAGCAATAGATGAAGCTCGGTGAACCGGTATCTTGCAAATCCTGGGTGAAATTGATGAGAGCTCTATGAAGAATGCGTAGAGGGTGAAGATGAGGGTGTGAGCACGTCGAGATACAATCGCTTCATAGGTGAATTCAAGGTAATTTTAAAGCTCCAGCAAACACAAATCTATGAAATTAAACTAATTTAATGCCTAATTATAGGAATTAAAGCGTACGCTACGATGTTGAAGTGAAATGTGAAAAGAAAATGCAAATAAAATAACTTGACCTGACCTGAGACAAGGAGAAGATGAAGGCACATCACAGGAGCTCTGGTGACTTGGACCATGTCGATTTCAACCCTTATCCACACCGATAAGGACGAGAAGACATTGCTATCTCCAAGATCTTACTACCATATGGTTCCTATTGGGGTTACGGAAAGAAACAAGGATCAAAAATCAAAAAGGGAGGAGATGGGTAATATTTATAGGAGAAGTTTTCGAAAAAAAAGGTGAAGGAGATTGCATAGATAAAGGAGGTGGTAGGTGGAAGCTATGGGGACGACATGATGGAAGAAGGTGAGGGGAAGAGGTCGGATGAAGAAGCCAAGGGCGATCGAGCCACGAGTCAACACCAACAATTTGAAGAAGTCAGGCCCCTCGTGCCTCTGATAGAGCAGGAAATGAAGATTGTAAAGTTGACCCACTGGACCATCAAAAGAATGGTTCTGGGTGGTTGTTGACATTGTTTTTTTTGTCGGTCTGATGTTCTACATAGGGCGAGAACACCATCGTTGAGGCGACCGAACACGGACCACTAATTCGAAAAGCAGTTAACCCACAAGATAAAGCAGGCAATGTGAAGCAAAAATGTGGCGTTAATATTTATTATAACTCTATAAAAGATGTGTATATGTGTAAGTATATAGAGTGTCTAACAAAGGGAGCACACAAGATAGATCGGGGAAAAGGAATTCCAAAAATGTTCTCTTGGTCTGTTTTTATTGTGTTTTTATGTGGGTTTTTATTACATATTTTTTATTTTGTTTTTATATTTTCTATTTGTTTTAAATTTTTATGGTTTTTATTTTAATTTGATATTTTTTGATTTTATTTTTTTGATAATAATGATAATTACTAATATAAGTAAATATAAATATTTAGATATTTATAGAGTTTTGATATTTATGGATATAAATAAAATTACTCAAAAATTAATAAATATTTTTTTGTCTTTTTTTATATTTTTCTCTATTTTGGCATTTTTATTATAATTTTTACTATTTTTTTATATTTTGGTTGAGTAAATAAGGTAAGACAGTGACTAAAATAAATTGTCCAAACAATTTTGGAAATTAAAAATAGCTAAATAGCTCAAGATTTTCTAAGACTATTTTTATTATATAATATATTATATAAAAAAATTCTGAAATAGAAATAAATGTTTTTGTATTTTTATATAACTATTTATGAATTTTATAAGGATTTTGGAGATTTTTAATTTTAAATGTTTTCTTTTGTTATTTTTAGTGGTTTTTTATCTGTAGTGGCAAAATGAAGTATAAACAAAATATAGTTTTTTGGAGGTTTTAAAAGGTTTTTGTATTTTTTTATGTATTTTTAAATGCAAACATGAATGAAATGAAATATTTTTATATTTTTGAAAATAGTAAATTTATTTAAACACCCCACAAAAATATATGTGATTCGTAATATTATTGGGTACTAAAATAATTACACTGTAATTTTTAGATGCAAGTTAATAATTTTAGTAATGTAAATAAAAGAAACAAAATTAAATTACATTGTATAGACTTAAATGCAATTTATCAATACTATTTCTTATTTCCCAAACCCCTTAAAGAACATTAGGGTAAAACATGCAAAATGCCAATGTATTTCAATCATTATGCGCTAATAGGGGTATAAATGTAATTGACAAAAAGAGACAGGAACAAAAGAAATTCAACTAAAAAAACACTGGATTTAGTATTTATTGGACCAAAAAGAAATACAATAATGTTTGAGGGTCCCTCTGCAAAAAGCCTGCACCTCACGCGGACATGCACATGAGGTGACGTGATGAGGGACCAAATTGGGAATTACAGAAAGCTCAGGCCCCAAATTATAAATTTTACAGAAATAAATACGCTACAGATAATTGTTTATATATTAAATACTAAATATAAAAAGTAGGGTGAAAAAAGTGCAAAATAACCCCACTAAGGTGAGAGGTGACGACGCCGATTGATTCACTTATACAGTTAATGTCCCCTCAATGCACGATAACGGTTCACGGATGGCCAGGTAGGATTAGATCATGTAAGAGGATCAACTGTTGAGTCTTGGGCACATCCAATGATTGATGCTCAATCTGGCACTAGGGCTTGATCGGACGACGAGGAGATGGCCAAGAAGAACAAGGAAGAATACTTGTTCTTTCAAGATACAATGGGTTGCAACTACGTAATCAAGCCCTTCCTTTTGCTGCTGAGATGTTCTAGAGCATCCTCAAGTTGGTCCGTAGCTACTGAAAGCCTCAAATGTAGTCAGGACCCATTGGTCAGGTCCTACCTGCTCAGAGAAGAACGGGGCTCCATGTATCCTTCGTGTTTATAAAAATAGATCCATATCGGTCCTTAGCTTCCAGGACTTGCATGAGAAACACATGCAAACAAAAATGAGCATTCCTAGGGCTTATTTGGTGGAAATGGGTGGATGATAGGGCACAACGAAGTTCTCCAGCGATGGATGGTGGAGGAGAACTGATTTCCTGATCCAAGAAGGAGCATGTTGAGTGGAAGTGCCTAGGGTGTAGAGAAGTGGTAGGGGAGGAAGATAGAGTGGAGTGAGGTCAGAACAGGGGTTCCACGATGATGAAACGATGACCAGAGTTAAGCTCTAGCAAACTAAGAGAATTAAATATCTAAGCTACTACAAGTGAATAAAAGCTAAACTTAAAGAAGAAATGAAATGATGGAATAGGAAGCTACATAGAAAGTGGAGAAAAGGGACCGAACCTCACCGGAGGCCAAGGAGCAAAGGAGCTCGAGGCGACGATGGACGACGAAGATTGGGTCAACTCAAAACTTACCCCTCGTCGCACGTGGACCCTTGGAGAGCACCCTGTTTTCACCAGGAGCATATATCTGAGCTTGGATTAGGGTGTGGATGGGAAGATGAGGGTATAAATTCAAAAATGGGAGAGGAGGAGGCTTGTGTACAGGTGAGGTTGATTGGAGAATGGTGGTCGATACAGAGCTTATCGGATCAATAGTGGATGTTATCATGAATGGCCATAGATCAAAGAAGAAAGTCAATGAAGAAATCGAGTAAGAGAAGTGAAAGAATCTATGGGAAATAATTGAGGGAGTCAGGGATGTAGTCTTGCCAACTGTAGACCTAGACGAGAGTGGAAAGTTGACCTAGAGTAAACGGAGACTATGCCCCTATTGGGACACGTATGCATACTACACGATACACCTGCAAATAACACATTTATTAATTCAAAATGTAATAATAAATGATTTTATTAAATTTTTACTTAAAATTTAAAAATGTTTATTATTTCAAGTGTTATTATATTTATATTTATCATTAAAATATATTTTTTTTATTTTGTATTTTGGAATTTATTATTTTGCATCATGATTTAAATATTTATAACTTATTTTAATACATTTAAATGCATTTTATTGCATTTTTCAAGTTTATTTTTACACTTAATTAAATATAGGTATTAATTATATAGGTATATGTACAGTGTATTCATCTATGTATTAAATAGATTTATTTATTTTATTGTATTTTTAATTATTTTTTATTTTGATTATGTATATATGTTTCAATAATATTCATAAAATTATAAAAATAACTAATATGATAAATATCAGGAATGAATAAATCATTATTTAATTCAGGTATAATATATAATAAGGGTAAAAAAAACAACTTTTGCATCCTAACTCCAAATTAGATGAAATCACCTTTATTAAATAGCTAATAAAAAGTTATATACAATTAAAGTATTTTTGGTTCATTTTGAGTTCATATGGAGAAGATAAGAGTCTATGGAGTTGGGATTTTTTTGATTTTATTCTGAGTGTAGAAAGTGCACTATGTATTATATTTATGTGAAATAAATATTGTATTTTCCTATACATTTTTATCTACAACTTTCATGTGAAAACTTTCTTGATTTTAGGTATAAATAATAAAGAATAAAATAGGTCTCAAAAATAGATTAATTAAGAATAAATAAATAGGTTTTTTATATTATTTTTGACTCTTATCTCCCCTTACTTTATTCCTTGTTGACCAAATCAATTCTTGACTTGGTCTTGCGGTTTTGGGTCATAAAACACTTTGCTATTTTATTTCTTTTCCTTTTCTTTTCTTTATTATTTTACTTTATTTTTAAAAATAATACCTTATACAATATTTAAACAATAAATAGTCGATGTTAATTTATGTAAAATAATGATATTTACATGCATTTAGTTAGGGTTTAAAGTCCAAAGTGAAAGAATAAAGGAAATGAAACATAGATTCATCAGTGGTCCAAGTGGACTAACCAGAAAATTCTAAGGGAAAATTCCCTTGTTAATTCGATTTAAAATAATAAATGGTTTATTAAGCTTAGAACACAACATTAAAAAATGTTTATTCTTTTATGTAGTATTTTATAGATATTTTTATTTATTTTTACAAGCTAATTTGTTAGGTGCTATTAATTACATGTATATATGGTATATTTACAAGTATTTAAGGTATTTTATTTTATTTTATTTATTATATACATGCATTTCATATATTTATATTTAAATACGTATCTACATATATTTACTTTATTTTTCTGATAAATAAGGGTATGTAGATTATAGGTATAGTTTACATATATATTATAATACTTTATTTACTTAAATAAATTTTTAATTATTTACATATATTATGTTTATGTTTTTATTATGTTTCAGATAATATTAAAATAATATAAGAAAGCTATAGATACAAAGAATAAATATATTGAATATAATATACATGTATACAATACAATAGGGATAGAAAATGCAGATTTTTGCATATGAGCTCCATTTTAAATTAAGCCAACCTCATTAAATAGATAATTTCATTTTATGAACAATAAAGAAGAGTTTGGTCAGTTTTGAGTCTGTATGGAGTAGATACATGTCTGAGAAGTTTTGTTTGTGGAATTTTGTTCTTTTTGTCCCGGATGCATTGCATATTATTTTTATATTCAATTAATTTTGTACTTCTCTTTGTATTTATATATATAAATTTCATGCTGATGGTTTTATTATTTGAGATATAAAAAGAAGAAAATAAAATAGGATATAAAAGGCTATTTATTGTGGGTTTTAGTGTATTTATGTACAATCAATGGCCATATCTCTCCCTACTTTATTCCTTATAGATCAAGTCAATATTTCTTTGATCTCAGGGTCTAGGAATAATTGTTGTCTTAAAGACTTCATTTCTTTTTCTTTTCTTCCCTTTATTGTATTATTTTGGAACTAAGTACATATGTTTATACAAGTATTTTTTATTCAATTTATGAGTGTTATTTTGTTTAAATTAATGTTATATACATTCATTCACTAAGGATTTAATGTTAAAATGAAAGAATAAAATGATGAAATGGAGCATCATCATGCCCTATACTTGCTTTTGTTAGTTCTTAGAAAACACTTATGACAATGAGTGCATAAAAAGAAAACAAAGAAAAGAAAAAGAAATAACTTGTAATAATTTTGGCTTTTAAATTTGTCATGATAAAGTCGAAGTTTGGAGTTCAGTTGAGACATTTGGAATTTAGGTTTGTTGAAAATGATATTTAGGTTAGGAATTATGATTCAACAACACTTAGGATCCATGCTACTATATCTTGTTCAATGCACAACATGGTCAGAATGATCCTTTCAGTCGCATAATCTCGCAACCTTGAAATGAAAGGTACATTGTGTGCGAACTATGTTAACTCTTCACAGATAAACAACTGAACTATCAAGTGGTCTCCTACTCTTGTAACTCATTCTCGAGGAGATCGATATTTCTTTCTAAGTTCAGGTGCATTCTAGCTCACAACCAAAGGGGGGAGAAGCAAGAAGAATGAGAAAAGAAGTAGAATAGACTGGTGTAGTCACATTTCCTTGTCAATCTCAACTAGTGTAACCGAGTCTTCACTAAGATGCATGCCTTTTGTGGAAGCTCAATATTTTTGGAATTTCTAGTATAGGCTTCTTTTTCGATATTTTTATTGTTGGAATTGCTCTACATTCTTGTTTTCCCTAACAGATATAGAATATTTTGTTCCACCCATGTTTTGGGGTCTTGGAAAAACTTGTACTAGCAGAGCATTCCTCTTCTAAAGCTTTATTCAATCCAGTCTCCAGTCGATAAATGTCCATGATACTTGAGGAAGTAGGTTAAAGTACCAGTTTCAATGGTCTTCAAGAATGGTTCCTGAGACACCCTTGAGGGAGCGGCCTAGTATCCTCCCGATATAGACTCCAAGATCTTTCAACAAACTATCTGGGTTGACCTAAGTGTTAAGTGTGAAGTCTCTAGTCAAGCCATTGTCTCAATAGTCGTACAGATGACATGAAGGGCTCTAGTTAGACACATTGAATCATCTCATGAACAAAGTCTCATGGAATCTAGAGAACTACGTCAAGGTGACCTGAAGCGTCTCAATTATAGTCCTGAATAGGTTCCTTTGATTAAGTGGATTAGGTCCATACCAAACTCCAATCTTCATACTTTATTTAGACTTCAATTTTCTACATCATTGTTAAAAATGTAGATGCAAATGTAATAGCTAGAAAATCTTTTTGTGAATCTATTTTCATATTTTGAACTTTTTTTTGGATTTTTTTTGAAAAAGTTTTGTAAATTTTTCTACAATTTTGAAAACATTTTACAAATTTTTATAGGTTTTGAAAATTTTGATGTTTTTAAGGGTTTTCGATAAGAGTTAGTGAAAGAAATATGTACAAATATTTACACGAGAGTGTGTGCATATTTACAAGAGTTGGGTGTGTAACTTACACTAGGAATATATACAAAAGTTAGTTGTTATTTACATGTTTACATAAAAGGGTTTTATATAAAGAATTTATAAAAAAAATTATTAAATTTGTTATTTATCACAATATATGCAAAGTTCTCAAAATATTTTGAAAGTAATTTTCACAAAAATTTTGAAAACTTATTTTTGCAAATATTTGGAAAACAATTTACAACCAGTTACAAAATTTGAAAATCCCTTTGCAAAGATTTTTCTAATGGTATAGAATGATTTTTCAAAATATTTTTGCAACCATTTTCCAAATCATTACAAACTGAATTTTTTAAAAAATTATTCAAAAAATGATATAAATTTTGCAAATATTTACAAAAAGATTTTTACAAAGGTCTGAATAAAATTTAAAAAAGTTTTCCAAATGGTTCTCAACATCTTTTCAAGACATTTCCGACCATTTTTCAAATCATTTTGCATAATATATTTAACTGGGTTCATTAATTACATTTACAGAGAATTTTGAAAATTTTTGCACATATTCAAAGTATATTTTTTGCAATTGATTTATTGTAGACGCAGACCCAATATAGTATATTTGTCATATTATTGAAAATAAGAAAGTACGAGTAGTGGTTAAAATATACAAAATGTATATATGATCATCTATACTTAGTGTGAACTATGTCCTCATAGTGATCTGAGAGAAAAAGGAAGACACAACTCGTGCTGATTACAGAAGAGCTTATACTACAACGACAAAAAGAATGAGAAGTCGATGTCACTTATATACCTAGGATCATCTAATCCTAATTATAGCAGACTATACACAAAATGGAGATGACCGAGGATCAGAATTTATGAAATTAATTGGCTCGACGTGTTCCCCCTATACTTAGGGTAAAATACCCCTAAGTATATACAGAGTATCAACGATTTGGGAGACATGCGAGAGAATAAATAATGAATAATCCGAATGCACTCGTACCCCTATACTTAGGATGAAGGATATCCTAAGTATAACATAAATGAATGGGATGAGTGAACTACATAAGAATGAAAGAATAGAAAATGAAATGAACATAATAAAAGAAGAAAATCAATCGAAGATGTTTTTATCTGCATTGTTTGAATCTTCTGATGCTGCAATGGTCGAGAGTTCTTCATTAAAACTAACTTGAATGGAATCAACAGCAGATTGGAATGTATCATGCTCTAAATACTTCTTCATTAACTGATTACTGATTACAAATGATTGTGCGTTAAGTGACAACTCGAATATCAAAATGCTTCCATTTTCACGCACAGTTCTTACTATGAATGGCCCTGCCCACTTACTTTTTAATTTGCATGGGAATATCTTCAACTTTGTGACAAATAACCAAACTTTTTGTTCAGGTTCAAAGGTCTTTCGTTTGATGTGTCAGTCGCACCAGTGTTTGACCTTCTCTTTGTACATCAAGTTGTTACCGTATGCGTAGTTTCTGAATTCCAGGAGCATGTTCAGATCAATCATTCTATTCTAACCACCTTTCTGTAAGTCGAGGATATCGATGTTTATTGTCTAGAGAGATTTATGAATAAGTTCCACAGACAGATGGCATGGTTTTCAAGATGATAGGATGACATGCACAAAGGAGACTTCTAAGAGATTCTGTAAGCCAAGAGAACAGAGTACAGAAGTTGTGACCAGTTCTTGATGTCTAGCCTCACAAGTTTTTGTAGGACATCTTGATTTCTCTGTTTGATCATTCAACCAGAACATTGTATTGAGGATAATAAGGAGAAGCGATACGATTATCGGTGTCGTACTCCTTGACAACTTTCATAACTTTTTATTAATAAAGTGGTTACCCCCATTTGTGAAAAGATTTTTCAGAATCCTAAAGTATGAAATGATGTTATCTTTCAGAAACCATTGAACTCTGCAGCTATTGGTAGCTCGAGCAAGGATAGCTTCTACCCATTGCCTCGTGTAATCCACTAGAATAAGGATGTAATCATAACCCTAACTGTTAGGAAATGGAACCATGATATCAATTCCCCATGCTTAGAACACATCAGAAATCTGAATAAATTTGAGGGGCATCGAATCTTTTAAACTGAGGGTTCCTCCTATCTTCTGAAAATCAGTGCAAGCTTTGACGTACGTTGTGGCACCCTTGAATAGTTTGGGACACCAGAGGTATACTGCAATATCTTTATTGTTGTTCTGCTTCTAGAATGGTGTCCTCTAGGTTCAAGCTTATGACAGTGCTCAAGGACACTTGTGTTCTCCTCTTGAGGAATACATCGATGCCAAATGCAGTTCGCTCCTTCCTTGAAAAGTATGGGTCTTCCCATAGGTAAAAATGAATGTTGGACATGAACTTGTCCTTCTTGATTCTCATCCAATCATATGGGACCACCATCGATATGAGGCAGTTCAAAATATCAACATACCAAGTGAGAGATCCAATGCTGAGAATTGAATCATCAGGAAAGGTTTCTGTGATTGGTGCACTGCTGAGCTGAGTATCTGTACATTCAATTCTGGATAGATGATCTGCTACCATGTTATGGACTCTAGACTTGTCTCTAATTTCCATGTTAAATTCCTGGAGGAGAAGGATCCATCTGAGTAAAAAAGTTTTGGCATTTTTCTTCTATTGTAGGTATCTGGTAGTAGAGTGGTCAGTGTAGACAATGACATTAGTTCTAAGAAGATAGGATCTGAACTTTTCCAATGCGAAAACCACTACCAGTAATTCTTTCTATAACAATATAGTTCTTCTATGAATCATCTAATTTTTTTGGCATAGTGAATAGCGTAGGGCAACTTTTCTCTTCTTTGACCTAACACAACCACAACTGTGAAGTCGGATGCATCCGTCATGGTCTCGAATGAGAGAGACTAATTGGGTGGCTGTATGACTGGAGCCTGAGTGACAAGATCTTTGATCTCATAAAAATATTGGAGAAGCTTTTAATCAAAAACCTGAATTCAGTGTCCTTGCATAGCAACTCAGTAAGTGGTCAGGCAATTCTGCTGATGACTTTGATAAATCTGCAATGGAAACCAACATACCCAAGGAATGATCTTACCCTCTTGACATTTCGAGGTGGCTCAAGTTTGGCAATCATGTCCACCTTTGCTGGTTGACTTCCATGCAATGCTTGGAAATGACATAGCCCAGCTCAATCCCTTCAGTGACCATGAAGTGGCTCTTTCCCATGATAAAACCAGATTAACTTCACGAAATTTCTGAAGCACTCTGTCTAGGTGCATAAGACAAGAATCAAAGCTGTCACCGTAGACTGAGAAATCTTCCATTAAAACTTCGAGAAAACTACTGACCATATCAACAAAGATGGCTAGCATGCACCTTTCAAATGTAGTAGGTGCATTGCACAATCCCAAGGGAATTATTCTAATAGCATAGGTGTAGAATGGACAGAATGTAGTTTTCTCTTGGTCCTCTGGGGCGATCTCCACTTGGTTGTACCTAGAGTACCCATCTAAGAAGTAGAAGAGTTCTTTCTCGATCAATCTTACAAGCATTTGATCAATGAACGATAGTGGGAAATGGTCCTTCTTTAGCGCTGAATTCCGCCATCATTAGTCAACACACACCTACCATGATGTCGGTACTCGAGTAGAATCTCCTCTCCTTAGTCATTGGAAACCACGATGATCCCTGATTTCTTTGGTACTACATATAAGGGACTAACCCATTTTTAGTAAGAGATGGGATAAATGAAACATGCTTCGCACCACCGTGATTTCTTTCATAACCATGCAATATAGGTTAGGTTTAACCTTCTCTAGAATTCTCAGGATGGTTTAGAATCATCTTCAAGATAAATGTGGTGTGAACACAAGGCTGGATTTATCTCGCGGAGATCCAAAAATTTCCAACCAAGTGCCTTGCGGTTTTTCTCTAGAATATAGAGCAATTAAGATTATTGATCTGGAGCTAGCCTATTGTTGATTATAATAGGATACATGTTCTTATCACCTGTAAGTAAAACATACTTTAGACTTGCAAGAAGCTGCTTTAATTCAAGCAATTGTTGAATCTGCTTCTCGGACACTTCAAAAATTGTGTTATTGGATGGATGGCCTGCTAAAATCAACGAGGTGATGCCCAACTCTTTCACTTGAAACTCTGATCAAAATGCATGGAATACACATACACACACATAAAATGAGCTCTTCTTGTTTGGTTTGACTTGAATCTTCTTCGAATGAGCTAATTAGTGATTCAGAATCTGTCTCCCAGTTGACAGTGGAATAAGGTCGAATGTGCTTTCCAGGTCCTCCTCTAAAGAGAAGATTTCATGTGACAGAATATCGTTCAAAGAAATGTGATAATCATTTATATACACAATGTCACAGTCCTCTATTGATGGTTCTTCTATACCTTTATCAAATGTGCTATTTACGGCTTTTATCTCATTGATCATATCTAGAGTAGCTCAGTCAGTGTAGGAGCAAAATGTGATCTTCCTAGACCCATAATCAACTACTTCTTAAGTTGTTCGAAGGAACGACCGACCAAGAATAATAGGGGTTTAGAGGAATGGTACATGTGAATCCATATCTAGAAAAATGAAGTCCACTAGGAAGCGCATATCCAGCATAGTTATGATAACAACCTACAATAAACGTATGGGTTGCTTAATGGATAGATCATTAAACTGAAGGATTATGTGTATGGGTTTAAGCGGATCCAACCTGAATTCTCGAGCAATGAAGAGGGCATGCAGTTTAATGGGGAACCTCGATTAATCAAGGATCACTCGAAAATCTAATAAAAACTCTCGCATCTGATTAAGGGTGCTCCTTTAATATTTCTGCGGGAGATCACTGATAGCGTTCATGGTGGCCATGGTCAGAATATGTTTTTCTTCTCTACTGCGTCTATTTTTGCGGCTCTATCACTTTAATGTACATGGATCTTTCAAACCTTTATTTACTGTGAGCATGTATTCCCTGGCCTTCATCAATGACATCTCTAAAATAAGATTCTAAATTATTTCCACAACAGTAGGGGTCTGACAATGCATTTATAATTTTACATTTTTTTGGAATTTTTCATTATATGAGGAAAATTATTATTCACAGAATGAAATGCATTGTTCTTAATAACATCACTATTTACAAATGACCAGCTAGAGGAAGAGCGGTTATTCAAAACAGGCAAAAATAAATCCACATGAGCTTCGGCTTCATCGGTTGGCTCTGGAGTTGCTGTTGGTGTTGGCTCCTTCTGGGCTAGTTGGGCTTGTCTTCGGCTCTTATTGTCTTTTTGAAGTTTTCCATTTTGCTGATATTTTTGTAATTTTTGTTGATGGTGTGGTGGTGATTACTAGCCATATGAGCCTGAGGCAAACAATTCCTACAATAAATGTTATTGTAGTGTTTCTTGATTAATCAATAAATGTTATTGGTTTATTTCACTCCCTGTCTGAGATTAAGTGAATGAATGTACTATAAGGTCCCTTGGTACAATTAGGGTTACGTACCATGACCATCTTAATGATCATACATTTGTTGGTTCAAATGTTCCATCATAGAGGCTAGAGCTTGGATGAATATCTAAAGAGTTAGATTGATGACTCAACAAAAATGTCAAATGATTATTAAGCGAAGATCTCAAGCATGAGTAGGAGATGGCAATCCTTTCTCTTTTGGCTAATATCTGGCCAACCTCTTGGTGTAGGTCCTCTACATAGGAATAGAAATTCGGAGGTGTCAGATTAGTTAGGTCAATGAGTTGACTTAATGAGATCGAGATAACTAAGTTCTACATTGTATAATATCTCGATATAGGCATGCATCTTCTGACCGGAGACAGATGTATTGCTATATGTCTGAGTATGTACATTTGGTAGATGACGAACCGCTAAATACGTGATATAATTTGGGCACGTTGTAGTAGGTATACTTAATGATTCAATCAGAATCGAGAGAAGATCTCCGTGAAGAGTGTCGGCTTTAATTTATATCCCAGGCAAGTCCGGGGTTGAACACAGGGAGGCAAAGGAACAACTTGGGGTTAATTTGAAATTTTAGTTCTAGGTTTCGACGCAGTATTTTTTATTTTTTTTAATGCAGAAATATATGCAAATGCAAATGTGGCTGAATTAAGACACTAAGAAAGCACACAATTAGACCTAATTAACTTTAATAGAAAATAAGTCAAATTTAGCCAAATCATATTTTTCCTAGAATCCTAATCCAGTGATGAACACAAAACACATTTTTTTATAATTTTAGGGGTTGAAATGCAACAATTAAAAATGTACACTTTTATGGGTTTTTTCACATTTTTCACACAAACAATAAGCAACAATTATGAAAAATTTATTGGAAAACAAACATGATGCAAGGAAGCTACATTAATTGTTTGAAATTTTTTGAGAAAATATGAATTTTTTTATGAATTTTTAGTGAAAAAAGAGTGACTGTAAGTAATTAATTCCTAATAAATCCACAATCGCGAATTAGGAAAAGAGCGAATTATCTCATATAGGTATTTTCATATGGAATCCATGAGACTTGAAATTTTTGAAAAAAATATGTGGATTTAATTAAAAATGAAATATCCAATTCACTCTACAATTTATTTCAAGCACAGGACAACTCTATTTTGGATAAAATTTGGATAGTAATTCAAACACATATCAAGGCATCACGTCTAATTTTTGTGGAATTTTTAGAGAAACTATGTGTCAGATATGTATTTGTGAGCACAGAATGAGTAAAATATGCAATATTGTAGTTAAAATTTTTTTAATTAATTACCCAAAGAGTATAAAAATATAAATAAATATCCACATGGTAGAGAATTAGTTGCCCAACATCTTGACATTTTTCATTGAATAAAATGATCAAAACATGTGTCCAAATTAAAATACAAACATAGGGATATCCGTGTAAAACAGAAATTAAAAGGAAACTCAAACTTATGCACAGGGACTAAAAAGTAATTACAAAAAACTATGCAGATAAAATATGAAATTTTTATAATAAAAAAATTAGACCTTCTTCTTCTCAAGCCACTGGGGCACGAAGGTCTTCGTGGGGGAAGTGCGGCAGGGAGGCGCAAGGTTGGAGGAGCTAGACGGCTTGGCAGAGTGTAGCCGCGGTGTGGCGAGGCGCGTAGAGGGCAGCAGCGGCCACGGCCGCTGGAGAGTGGCCATGGGGCGAAGCCGGGGCTGCGATGGCGGAGGTGGGGCAAGGAGACTGTGGCTGCGGAGCTGTGAGCAGGGCGACTCCGTCGGAGGGCGGAGGGCGGCACGCGGCTCCGCCGTTGGGTAGGTGGAGATGGCCGCGACTGACCGGCGGTTGGGGTAATTGTGCAGGGGGCGATGACGACGATGGGGGGGCGACCGTCCTCCTGCAATTTTCTTTTTTTTCTTTTTTTTAAATTTTTCGCTGCTGTAAATTTTTATTGGTTATATATTTTTAATTTTTTATTTCTTAAACAGGGAATAAAGACAAAAGGTGAGGATGAAGGAGAAATGGTGGTGGTAATATAAAAATGATGGTGATCAACAGAATAAGTAAACAAAAATATTAGATAAAATAAAATAACAAGAGAAATGAGATGGAATACTTACCTGACGTTCGCCAGATTTGCAGAGCAGTTACGCAAGCTATGCGAGCTCGATGGGGAACTCATGATGCGAAGCGGAGCTTCGCATATCTCACCGAAGGAGGTCGTCGCTTGAGGAAGATGCCTCGCCGCTGTCACCAACAAAACACTCCAAGCTCTCTCCTTTTTCTATTAGAATGGCAGATGGGAAAAAATGAGGATGTACAAATGAATATAAAGAGAAGAAAAAGGGAGGTTAAAATGGTGGTGGTGTTGAATGGGAAGTTGTATTATTGATGTTGTTAAATGGGGTTTGGATAACGAATATGGAGTGGAATGGGGGTTATTAAAAATGATGGATTTGAATGGAAGTTGGTGGTAGAAGAGAAGTTATTATAGAGAACAGGAAATAAATAAAAATTAATAAATAAAGTAGACTACTAAAATACAACAAAAATAAAGGAAGAAAAAGAGTGGAGAATTTACAAAAGAGGACAAACAACATGTACATTTTTTTGTTTGCTTTTATTATTTATATTTTTTATCTTTTTGATAAAATATATTTATAACGAAAAACTCCAATAAAATACTATAATCAAAATACAACACAATGATGATTTTTTTGGATTTTTAAGTAATTGAGAAAGATAAAAAATGAAGAAAGAATGAATATATATACATAATATACAATGTACATCTAGGTCCCAAAACCCAACTTTTGCAAATGAGCTCTGATTTTAATGAAACCACTTCCGTTGGATAGATAATTTTCTAACTTGAACTTTAAAAGTGTGTTTGGTGAATTTGGAGTTCATACGGGCGGGAATTTGGCCTGCAAGTTGAACTTTACGGCCTTTTCTCTTTAGGATCTAGGAGCATTTATTTAAGATATTTTTTATATTTTTATATTTTTATAAAAATTTTTAGAAACAAGTTCGAGAAATAATTATCCAAAAAGGAGTTGAAATGAAATTATTAAAAATACATGAAGTTTTGGGTTATTTACATGTGAAGAACTTTAATTTTTGCGGCTTTTTATTGTTAATTTATTTTGTACAATCTAATATACAATAATTAGTATATTTTATTTACAAGAGTTATTTTATTGATTTATTTATTTTATATACATTTATTAGGGAATTTACTCGAGGATTTTGCTAAGATCATGATATTGAGATGATGAATCGTGGATTCATCACCCCCCTATACATAAACTTTGCTAGTCCTCGATCAAATAAAGAATGAATAAGTTGGAATAACCCCTGACTATGCATGTGAATACAAGACTTGATCTACTCAAGAACTCTCGATTTTAGAGATTCTAAAATTCTAAGCTGAACCAAGCTCTAGTCAAAAGGTTTCCAATTTTCCTAATCATCAGACTCTCTATGTATACATATATAGTAGGGATATGACTTAAGTGTTGACCGCAGTTACAAGAGTAGAGTCGCAACGTCACCTAAGGTTCCAGTCTAAGAGACTCTCCTAAGAACTTGATCCTCAACATTAGGGAATAATCCATTTCTTGCATCCAATCCACCGTCTCTTTAGTTGTCAGACTTAAAAGTGTAGAAGGAAGGACGATTGATGGAGGACATAGGATTATGTCATTTCTTCTCTCCCTCTCATTGGAACAAGGATCCTCTCGAGTGCCTTATTACGCAACACATATTTTTGGTGTTGATTAGTGTGTCCGTCAAGAGAAGTTGGAGTCGGTTGCACTTGTTTTCCTGGGAGTACACCGGGGTTGCCTTTTTTGAGTATCTATTATACCTTCTACACCCAGACTTGTATCATTTATGATGCAGAGCCCTTTTTGGTGCAAACCCGACTCCTGATCCTAATAGCGGTGGTCCAAGTGGACACTTTGAAATGGTTGGGAGCACTCGCCTTTGGTGGAATCTCTTTTGATAATTGACTTTGTGGAATGAGAGCTTTTATTTAACATTTCATTGCTTTGTAGTATTTTTGCTAGCTCCACTGCTTTTACCAACAGTTGACGCACATTGATGAATAATTTTTTTATTTTATCACACCCTGGCATATAGGTAAATGTAAAGAGATAGTATAAGAACAATGTTCTCATACTGGATAAAGATGCTGACACTCAGGTTTCATGAAGCCTTCATTGATTTTATCCCATCCTCGAGCATCATCAAATCAAGTCCAAACTCAAAATCCCTCATCCCAGTTCCTCAAGTGAAAATTCAACTCATCTCATCATAATTTCAGTCGCGTATGTGAGGTGCTGATCATATTCTTAAGGTAGAGACTAAGCATGCAATATAGCACACAAATCTTTCAAACTAGGAAAATGTGAATAATTAAGTCCACGACCCTAATGACTAAGGCTGGTTAACTCAAAATTTCAAGACCTTATAAATCAAGTGTTCTTGAACATCACTACTCTTGTGGGAAAGTGTAAGTGTTAGGGATTAAACTGACTTATTAGTTAGTTTTTTTGTGATTTTTTAGAGAGTTTTTTTTGAAAAACAAAGGAAAAAAGAAAGTTTTTTTTAGAAAAAGTTTTGTTGTTTTTTTTCAATTTTCATTTTTTTTGAAAAAGATAAGTAAATAAGAAAGGAAATTTTTTGAAAAAGTTTTTTTATGTCAAATAAGGGAAAATTTTCAAACTAAGGGGTAAAAATTAAAAAAATTAGAAAAAAGGTTTTTTTCAAGAGTTTTTTAAAAGAAAAAAATCTCTGAGTTTTTTTTGGAAAGTTTTTTTAGTAAATTTACCCAACCCTTAATTATTGTATAATATATACAAAAAATGTGAAAGTACGAGCTATGGGTAAAGTATATATGTAATATATACACCCCCCTATACTTAGCATGTGCTATGTCCTCATGGCACATGGTGACAAAAAGCCATAGCTTGTACTATGTATAAGTGGGTGAAAAGAATATAAGAATATGGGAGAATACACAGCGGGCATCGACCCCCCCTATACGTAGGTTATGGTCAGCCTAAGTATTGGATAGAACACAAAATTGGGGAACCGATGAGAGTGGAAAAGAATATACAAGAAGAAATGGAGCAACTCGGTTCACTCACCCCCATATACTTAGGATATAGTCATCTTAAGTATAGCAACAAAAGAAAACGATAGGGAACTGGGGCGAGTGATGCGGATCATAGGGAAGGGAGGGAAATAAAGGGAGGAAAATCTATACAAGGAGGAGTGAGAATATACAAAGATCAAGAAGGTTTGTGACGGACCTTCTTGCGGGTGGAAGGGGGTGGGTAGTATATACATGTGTCGCTGTCGGAATCGTCCTCCGAAGAATAATAGTGAGGTGTAGGGAACGTCCAACGAGGGTTGACACATGGCTGCTTGCTCAAATATGGCTTCAGAACAACCGAACTGAGCTCACTCTCACCTCATCCATACCTAATGACGACTCCTCAGAAAGTTCCTTCTCTGGTACGTCGAAGGTAACTTTCTTAGCCGATTTTTTAGAACCTGAAGCATCAAGAGGAAAAGGAGAGTAATACGTCTGGAAGAGTTCGGGGGAACACCTCGAGGAATCAATACTCTTCTTTTTCTTACCAAATGATCGACTAGAGGATGGAGAAACCAATTTATAAAGATTGTTCAATTTGGTCCCAGTTATCTCTTTTGGTGTAGATCCTATATGTAGTGAGTGTGAGGTGTTGACCATAGGTTAATTATCAGATGAGTCACCATATATATTGTAGTACTCCTGCAGGGTCAACACACGTCTCTGGTAAGGCATAGTGTTCTCAGTTGGCTTGGCATTGATCGGCTCATTCGTCAGATCATCTAAAAAGTCTAGGAAATCAGAAATAATCGTATCCGAATCAGGGGAAACTTCTGGTTGTGAGTCTTCTCTAGAAGCTGTCGCAGTGGTGGTGCAAGCAGTAGGCGGTGTGGGGGTGTAGGGAGTCTCTCAACCAATGGTCGTCTGGACAGTCAGTATCTCAGGTGTAGTAGAGAGATGGGACTCAATTGTCTCTCGAAGGTCACGATTGTCTGTGACTGTACGGGTTACCTTGGAATATCGTGTATCCTCAAAGATTGGATGAGGTCGAAGTACTCCCAATGCAGTGAAATTGATTTCCCGAGTCTTGCAATCTATTGTTGCCTTAGCCAAGGATAAGAACGGCTACCCAAGAATGATCGGAGATTGGGTGAGCTCTCCTTGATGCTCAATGTCAATGATCATAAATTCTATCTGCAATAGAGTACCTTGGAAAGTAATGATGATTGAAATGGTTCCTCTCAACCGTTTAATGAACCGATCCACCAACTGAATTATCTCTCTTGACTTCTTGGCAGATCTGAGTTTGAGCTTGGCAAACACGGAGGTCGGGAGGATAATAATCGGTAAGTCATCATCGATTCTTGCATGGGTGAAGGTGGTGTCTTTGATTTCACAATCAAATCTAGGCAACCGCTTCACTCTGCGGCTCTTGGTTTTTCTCCCTATCATCAAAGAAGTGGCCATAGACACTATATATTTCTCAATCCTTGTTCTCTTATTGCCCGACCTTTTAGGAATCAATTTACTTCTCACAAATCTTTTATGGTCGGGAAAGTGTTTAATGGCCATTAGTAAGGGAAGCTCGAAAATCAACTTTCTATCCAATGCTTCCCTAACTGCAGGATCCAATTTTTTAGATCTTTTTCTTTTTCAGTTTTTATGTTATTTTCTGATTTTTCCATTATTTTGGTCTTTTTGATAGGTGAAGGAGGAATAGGAGAATGTACAGACTCAAGCTTTAAGGAAAAGTGGTTAGTAGAAGAGGGAGGTAGACGGGACTCCAGTTGTACATGACATGTAGTCAATCCGGTGACTTCCAGGGTTTCAATATTCAATCCGGAAAATCCATTATCGACATTCCTACCTGGACTCTTGATCGGTCTACAAATGTCATCCTCCAATAAGTTCTCATGACACCTCATGAGAGAAGTTTGCATAATTGGAGGATACTGCTGGGAACTCGGGCTCTTATACTCAACACAACTTGACCAAAGCGTGTAATGCTGGGTTGAGTATGGCCCATCCGTATGGCAGATGTTGGTCGGAGCATTATAAGGTGGATTCAGTAGATAGGGGGTCTGTAGATCGGTCTCATGAGTCCAATCCCCTGTATATGTCGGCTCTTCGAATGGGTGATATGAAGGCTGGTCAAATGTTACCTTGATCACTCAGGTCAAACAAGTCAGGAAAATCGTATGGTGTAGGCCTCTCCATTCGATTGGTTTGGTCGACCGTGTTGTACCCAAAGGTAAAGTTGGGATGTGTATAGGTCAATTGTTGTTCGATCCCAACTCAAGGTGAGAATGATGTCCGTGGGGGCAACTGGTTCTTCCAATCATTCATCTCAACAGTCGCTCGCTCTTCGATTTGTTCTTTACTCCAACAAGCGGATGATAATATGGTGAGTTAGTCCAGGGTGGATGTGGGCCAGGGTTGTATGAATGTGGGGTAGGTAAGAAGGATGAAGAAGTAGAGAAGTCAGTCGGAGTTCTAGCTTCGCGGTCGGGGTGTATGTATGAGGAGGAATAAGAGGGTAGAGATGATCGGAATACGGTAAAGGAAGAGTGACATTGATATGGTGACCAATATTCTGACATCTTGGAAGGGAAATGGGAGAATGAAGCGGATAGAGGAAGAAAGCGTGCAAGTGCACCGAATAACAAACAAATAAACAAACAAGCACAAGAACAAACCCCAAGTTCACCTAATCAACACAGTGATGGTCGCAAAAGTCCGACCATTTATCTTTTCAGTTTTAATTAGGTGATAAATCAAGATATAAGTCCAATTACACAAGGCTTAATAAGTAGGTTTTGGGCACTATCCTAGGGTTACGTCCTCACCTCTCAACAATCACAATAGCCAAGTATATAATAAGGGTTTTGCTCTCCCAAAATAATTGTTAGTTTTAGTCAGTTTTTTTCAACTCTGATTTGCAATCCCGATTTTTAGTTTGGTTATCACTTGATTAGTCCACTAAGCAAAGCACGCCTAACGATCAGTCCTGATTTCCTTTTAACCTAAGTTTCAAAACCAAGGGGTGGGAGTCGAGAAAAACTGATGCTAATAGTGAAATCAATTATGCATGCCCAGTACAAAAGACTTACAATGATCCTCATGCTCTACATGCAGGATGCTAGGTAGAATTTAAATTTTATACTATATGAATGCAAATGAGAAAACCGTTCATAGACCGGCAGTTCTATTAGCGAGTGATGAACAAGTTAAATTTGACTAATAGCCCCGCGGTTTAAGTGCATCTCGTTAAAGTGATGTGTGGTCCTAAGAATTACGAGCACAAGCAATGAAATATTCTAATAAAAATGCTCTAAGAGCCGCGAGTGCAAGTCCTATTCTACGTCAATCAACTACACGACCACGAGCGAATCAATGTCCAGTCCGGATACAAGTGCGATCTCTCAAACAAGAGCCGATGTAAAGGGTGAATTACCTAAATTATTACAACACAATAACTACAAAAATTTTTAAATATTCTCTCAAAGATAAAATCAATTCGCCTAGCTCTTCAGCAGTCGGCGCTAGTCGCGTCTATCGACCTCCGATGTACGACAATTTCACTGGACCCTCGCAAGGAAAATCAAATTTATATTAGAGAGATAAACAATGAAATATATACAAAAATATGAAGAGAAATAATTGAAAGGAAAATGGATTAATTACATGTGGCTTGGAGGGTCAGACTACCCGAGTAAGAGAAAATCTAAATCCAAATTTTTAAATTAATCCCTCAGCCGTTTGCCTCCCCGGCAACGGCGCCATCTGATGAATCGTTAAATATGTGATATAATTTGGGCACGTTGTAGTATGTGTACTTAGAGATTCAATCAGAATCGAGAGAAGATCTCTGTGAAGAGTGTCTCGGCTTTAATTTATATCTCGGGCAAGTCTGGGGTCAAACATATGGAGGCAAAGGAACAACTTTGAGTTAATTTGAAAATTTAGTTCTAGGTTTCCACGCGGTATTTTTTTAATTTTTTTAATGCAAAAATAAATGCAAATGCAAATGTGGCTGAATTAAGACACTAAGAAAGCACACAATTAGGCCCAATTAATTTTAATAGAAAATAAGTCCAATTTAGCCAAATCGTATTTCCTAAAATCCTAATCCAATGATGATCACAAAACATTTTTTTAGAATTTTAGGGGTTGAAATGCAACAATTAAAAATGTACACTTTTTATGGGTTTTTTCGTAATTTGTCATACAAACAATAAGCAAAAATTATGACAAATTTAATGGAATACAAACATGATGCAAGGAAGCTACAATAATATTTTTGGAATTTTTGAGAAAATATGAATGTTTTATGAATTTTTTAGTGAAAACAGAGTGACTATAAGTAATTAATTCCTAATAACTCCACAATCGCGAATTAGGAAAAGGGCAAATTACCTCATATAGGTATTTTCATATGGAATCCACGATACCTGAAATTTTGTGAAAAAAATGTATGTGGATTTAACTAAAAATAAAATATCCAATTCACTCTACAATTTATTTCATGCATAAAAAAACTCTATTTTGGAGAAAATTTGGATAACAATTCAATCACATATCAAGGCATCACGTCTAATTTTTGTGGAATTTTTAGAGCAACTATGTGTCAGATATGTATTTAAGAGGACATAATGGGTAAAACATGCAATATTTCAGTTAATCATTTTTAATTAATTTCCCATAGACCATAAAAATATAAATTAATATCCATATGTTAGAGAATTAGTTGCTCAACATCATGATATTTTTCATTGAATAAATGATGCAAAACATGTGTCCAAATTCAAATACAAACATAGGGTTATCCGTGCAAAACAAAAATTAAAAAGACAACTCAAACTTATGCACATGGACTAAAAAGTAATTACAAAAATCTATGCATATAAAATATGAAATTTTTACAATAAAAAAATAAAAAATTAGACCTTCTTCTCCGGCCGTTAGGGCACGGAGGGCTTCGTGGGGGAAGTGCGGTGGGGCAGCATGAGGTTGGAGGAGCTAGGCGACTTGGCGAAGGGTGGTTGTGGTGTGGCGAGTAGCGCAGAGGGCAGCCGCGACCACGACAGTTGGAGGGTGGCCCGGGGGCGATGCCTAGGCCGCAACGGCAGAGGTGGGGCGAGGAGGTCGCGGCAGCGGGGATGTGAGTGGGGCGACTCCGTCGGAGGGCGGAGGCCAACGCGTAGCTTCGCCGCTGGTTAGGCGGAGATGGCCGCAGCTAACCCACGACTAGGGTAGTTGTGCAGGAGGGCGGCGACAGCGATGGGGGGGTCGTCCTCCTACAATTTTCTTTTTTTTTGTTTTTTTAATTTTTTTTTGTTGCTGTATTTTTTTGTTTAGAGTTTTTTATTTTTTATTTCTTAAATAAAGAATAAAGACAAAAGATGAGGATGAAGGAGAAATGGTGGTGGTAATATAAAAATGATGGTGACCAACACAACAAGTAAAAAAATATTAGATAAAATAAAATAGCAAGAGAAATGAGATGGAATACTTACCTGACGTTCGCCAAATTTGCGGAGCAGCTACGCTGGACTCCTGTCATCACCTCGATCCGATTGGCGAAATGAAAATCGGAGAAGCTATGCGAGCTCGATGGGGACTCGTGACGTGGAGCGGAGCTCCGCGGATCTCGCCTAAAGGAGGTCGTCGCTTGAGGAAGATGCCTCGCCGTTGTCACCAACAAAACACTCCAAGATCTCTCGTTTTTCTATTAGAATGGCGGATGGAAAAAAATAAGGTTGTACAAATGAATATAAATAGAAGAGAAAGGGAGTTTAGAATGGTGGTGGTGTTGAATGTGAAGTTGTATTATTGGTGGTGTTGAATGGGAGGTTGGATGTAGAATATGGAGTGGAATGGGGGTTATAAAAAATGATGGAGTTGAATGGAAGTTGGTGGTAGAAGAGAAGTTATTGTAGATAATAGGAAATAAATAAAAATAATAAATAAAGTAGGCTACAAAAATACAACAAAAATAAAGAGAAGAAAAAGAGCGGAGAATTTACAAAAGAGGACAAACAACATGTATATTTTTGTTTGCTTTTCTAATTTATATTTTTTTATCTTTTTAATAAGAGATATTTACAACAGAAAAATACAATGAAATAGTATAATGAAAATACAACACAAAGATGATTTTTTTGGATTTTTAAGTAATTGAGAAAGATAAAAAATGAAGAAAGAATGAGTATATACATAATATACAATGTACATCTAGGTCCCACAACTCAACTTTTGCAAATGAGCTCCGATTTTAATGAAACCACTTCCGTTGGATAGATAAATTTCTAACTTGAACTTTAAAAGTGAGTTTGGTGTATTTGGAGTTCGTACGGAGCAGGAATTTGGCCTGCAAGTTGAACTTTACAACTTTTTCTCTTTGGGATCTAGGAGCATTTATTTGAGGTAAAATTTATTTTTTATTTTTGTATTTTTGTATACATTTTTTAGGAACATGTTAGAGAAAGAATTAGCCAAAAAGGAGTTGAAATGGGATTATTAAAATTACATAAAGTTTTGGGATGTTTACATGTAAAGAACTCCTTTAATTTTTTACGGCTTTTTATTGTTAATTTATTTTGTACAATCTAATATACAATATGTAGTGTATTTTATTTACAAGATTTTTTTCTTAATTTATTGATTTTGTACACATTTATTAGCATATTTACTCGGGGATTTTTCTAAGATCAAGATATTGAGATGAAGAATCGTGGAGTCATCAGTAGACCGATAGGCAAATAGCCTGATCAAAGTCTATACATAACGTGAGCTGGTGTGCATAGAAGGTATATGAGAAAAACAAACTCTCAAATGGATCATACATATTCACTTGTAAATCCGAAGACATGAACTCACTCATGAGGTATTGGGATGTATCAAATTCCATGCATGGTCATCTTGCTTTAGACGCATGACAAGAATCTGTAGGTATGATATATGCTTTTGGAAAGCATACGATCGATACCAACGCCTAATGATTGAATGAGAAACTTAATGATAAAACCCTAAAGATGATAGTATAAATTGATCTATGTCTTCAGATCTATTATAGTTCTTTCAGTATGCAGTATGTACATGTATTAGGAACACCTGAGGGTGATGTAATCATAAATGATTTTATAGCCATGATGCTTCCATTCCGAGGGAGTAATGAAACATATCTGGATTTTTGTTACTCCTCTTAGTAGAGAAGTACTCTAATCTTGGTGCAGACGTCGGACAGTGATCTGAATGTGATTTACACGCAATGAGATAATTAGTTTTACGATGTTGATTTAATCAAGCATTTATGAGAGGTCTCCGAGATCTGGATTTGAGATGCGATCTCAATATCCAAGTCACTTTGTATCCGCAAAGAAAGCACATTATTGTTGAAAAGAATTCAAGAATAATTTCATTGTTAAATTATATCCAAGCTTTGAGAAATTGATAATTAAATTTGATTTAATTACCATGAATAATGTGAATTTGATTCATATTATTTTAATGTATGAGAATATACATCAAGATAATTAAATATGATTTAATTATTATGGATATGAATAATGTGGATAGCATTATCTATATTATTGACATATATTACAATATATGATTTATAATATAAAAGAGAGAGTTATTTGTAGATAACTTTTACAATTTAAATGTTGATGTGAATTGGATTCACATTGGACAATTAATTGAGAATGTAATTTACATTTTATTTTGGATTGTGAATGTGATTCACAAATTTCAAATGGCATGGTGGCAATACTCAAAAAATAATTATGAATTATTTGTGTGAATAAATTTACAACAAATGTTGTTTTAAATTATGGAGATATTCATGGAATACAAGATTCCATGAAATAGGAAAGATGGAGCCATCTTCCATGTGGAGATGATGGACGGCCACAACTCCTTATGGGAATTGGCGGATGTCCATTTTTCTTATGGAAAGAGGCTTGCCTTCTTCCTATTTCTCCAAGGTGGAATGATTTAATTTAAATTAATTTATATTGATTATTATTCAATATATATTTAATTTAATTAATTATTGTCGTATTTTACAACAAAATCATGGCCATTGAAAGAAACACAAATCAATGTGAACCATTGGATTTGTTTTGTCCATGGATTGAGATCCATGGACTCCCAAAATATTATAAAAGGAGAGGCATCCCTAGCTCTTCTTTACACACATATAAGAATTGAAAGTGCTCTCTCTTTCTCTCTATTCCCAAACACCATCTCTCTCTCTCTCTCTTTAACTGTTCAGTTGGAAACCCTAGAGAGACCATCTTCGTCACTATGTCATTATATCGCCGCCTTGACTACTCGTGGAGCTCTATCTCCTTCGATGTGCCTCACTAGTAAAGGAGATGTTGGATCTCGTGAGACGAGATCAAGAGATTTGCCACTTGGATCAACACCTCGGATTGCGAGAAGCATGTGGTTCATCCTGACGCGTGCAAGCTCTCTTCAAACGGATTGGACTTGAGATAGGTGGTCTCTTATATTAGAGACTACGATCACAACCATACATCAAGAGATAATCTTTAATCTTGTATGTGGTTTAATGAAACTATCCAAAATGTGTTCTTAGATCATGTTGTTTTATAGTTTAAATTTTTTTTAAAATCCCGCTGCACCTAGCAACTAGTGCGACTTGTTGCTCCGATCGCATATGATGAGATGTTCACGCTTCCATGATGCGCTTATGGATATTTTCATATACTTCAAGTGGTATCATATCATTGACCGAGGTCTTGGATATGATCCAAAACCTATGTGATTAAGGTTCATGTTTCTGATGCACGAGAATCGTTGTTTTTGCATTAGATACAAGATTCGGATTGGCTTTTCGCTTGATTAAAAATCCATTGCTTGTGCACTATTTGGACATGTTTTTTGGTTATTAAAATGTATTTAGAATTTTTTAAATATATTCCAAAAACAGTACCCTAATGTTGGTACAAAATGTGCATGAAAATGATTTGAATAGTTCCCGCAATGGAAATTATTTTGCATGTATTCACGGATCTATAAATAAATTATTTTTTCTTATTGTTCTCTCGAAATGAAATATGAAATATAGACTTGAATTAAGTAGAGAATCAAACCATAAAACCACTCAATTTTATTTCATGCAATTTCGATTCTGTTAGCCTAGATATTTCTTATATAGTGGAGATGGCTCAGAAGATGATTAGATCATCAAGTCTCTTTACTTATTGTGTTTATAGTTCAATAGAAATCATGAAAATTATAATTTACCATTATTAAATATGATTCCTAATAACTATGAAAATAATATATTAATCATCATAGGCCACTGAATGGATGTTTCATGAAAATCCTAGTTTACCCTAGAATAATTGTAGGACAATCTCCACAAGCAAAACATTGTTACTTGAATAGGATTGGGATTTGTTGAGAAAATATTTTTCTAATATTAGTTAAAATGGTTTTGATAAATATTATATGGTACAACTTTGGTTGTGATAGCAAATAACATCTCAAATACAATATGATTAATTCACATTATCCTGATCTGATCGGATATGGTGTCTAGTTGGGGATCGTTAGAGTAGCAGGTTGCTCCGTGAGCAGTCTATCCCACATCTTATGTGTACTGGCCATGACAATGGTTAAGGAAAGGATAATGCCTTAAGAGATCACAATGTATTTTTCTAATTATTAAAATTTGAATAACACATATTTTGAGATTATACTATCCTTTCAAGTAACAATCAAAATCATTTGTTGATTGATTGAATTGGATTGATAATTGATTTAATATGATTAAATGAATTATATCTAATTAAATACTCTATTATGAATAAAGTTGTATTTTCCTTGGAAGAATTAATTATGTGTATATGATTCATAATAATTAATTAGAATTTGAATAGATATAGAGCATCACATAAGTGACATCCATGGTCACCCATCAAGGTAAAGGGTTCTATCGCCATGGATTGTATGAGGAGATGCTTATTTTAAGTGACAGTCCTGCATACAAGCGTACATGCATTGGATTCTTTGCTTCTCGAAAGATTAAGGCGGTGTTTGTAGTGACCCCAATATCGGGTCCTCATATTAATGGGGCAATATTGGATTGTGCATGAAGAGTGCTATTCCTATTGACGGTTGGTTCATTTAACAACATATCAATATCACCTAAGGGTTGGTGAGCCCGGGTGTAAAGACCTAATTGGGAAAGCATGTTTGACTTGCAAGGCATAATGTGTTCCTGCTTCTTTTTACATAAGTTGCAGTTTCTCATATTATTGGGATGTAACTAAGGTAGAAAAGGAGATCCCAGTTCTTGCTAGAGATATAGCTGTAGGTATATCTCTTGCTTTGAACGTGATTAACAGAATGAACTTTCAAAGTTGAAAAGGCAAGACTAATTCGATTAAAATTCCTTAATCAAAGAATTTAATATTAAATATATAATTATTTATTTGTTCTAATATAGTACATTCTTCATTTCAGATAATGAAGTCCAAGAACCCACTCAGTAGGCTCCTGAAGGTCAATTAATTGATCGGACCAAATTACTCGGATTGAATCCGTAATTTGGATCTTTTTCTCTCTGCAGATGGCATCTCTTATGTGTTATCTAAGGACAAGATAAAAACCCTAAGACAACAAAAGATATCAAATACAATGAAAAATATGATGAAGATCATAAATTAGCTCGGTGTTATATTCCGGGATCTCTCTCTAATGTGCTTCAAAAGAAACATGTAGAGATGGAGACCTGCCATGAGATAATCTTGAATCTCAAGGAGATGTTTGGTGATATCAACCGAACTCAGTGTTATAATGTTACGAAAGAACTTATTCGATGTAAAATGCGGGAAGGGACTTTAGTTAGAGAACATGTACTCAAAATGTTTGGGTACCTGTCTGAACTGGAACTCTCGGGGTTAACATGGATGTAGATATGCAGTCTGACTTCATTCTGTTATTGCTCCCTAAGTCCTTCAATAACTTTGTGGTGTCATTTCACATGAATAAACTGAGTTACTGGCTTAATTAAAGTCTGCACAATACATAATGAAGAAAGATAATCCCACTGCAATGCAATGGTTGCACATGTCAAAGGGAAGCACGGGGGGAAGCAAGGATCTCGAAAGGGTATGGCCTAGAAGAGAAAGGAGAAGAGTCAAGGTGTTGGATCATCTTCTACCGCTTCTGTATCAGTGACATTAAAGAAGATACATGTGTGTTATCACTATAAGAAGATGGGGTATTGGAAGCGTAACTTCCTAGATTACCTAAAGTCTACTGACAAAGGTATATCCCAAACAGGTATGAATTCTATTTTCATAGTTGATTACAATTTTCTCGTAGGATGAGAAGGTAGTTGGCTTATCAATTCTGGTGCTTCTTTTCATGTATGCAATTTGTTGCATCTATCTAAGGAAACTAGAAATATTGATGAAGGGGAGGTAGTCATCCAGATGGGATCTGATGCAACTATTGTAGCAGTCGCCGTCGGGACTTGCAAACTATCAGTATCTAGTGGAAAAGTCCTTATGCTTAAAGAATGTCTTTATGTTCCAGATGTTAGAAGGAACCTTATATTTGTATCTAAGTTAGTTAGAAATGGATATTTGTTTCTATGCTGCAATAGAATTGGCATAAATCATTATGATAAACTTACTGCATATGGTGTTTTGACTTTTGGTGGACTCTATAAATTATGCATTGATGAAAATGTCATGAATTTTACTGCCACTAATAAAAACCCTAAAAGAACCATGGAGGATGAAAATAATTCAAATGTGGTTTCACATTTAAAGCTTGGTCATTTATCTTTTGATAAGATCAATAGATTGATAAAGGATGGACCCTTAGATTTTTTTTACAGGTCCAATTTTTGCCTACCTGTGAACATTGTATTCGAGGTAAAGTGACTAGGATGCCTTTCCGTAATAAGGTTACAATATGCGAAGGTATACTTAACCTTATACATACTGATGTATGTGGTCCCCACAACTCGAAATGGATATCGCTAATATTTGACGTTTATTAATGACCATTCACGATACGGATTTATCTTTCTATTACACCATAAATCTCAAACCTTTGAATCGATCTGACTGAGGTGGGAGTACCTCTCAGATGAATTAAATGAATACCTTAAAGTGACAGGAATTGTCTCCAAACTCACTTCCCATGAAACTCCCCAACTTAATGTTGTTGCTAAAAGACACAATAGGACCATTAAGGACTTGGTCCATTCAATGATGACTAAAGCATATATACCACTTAGTTTCTGAGGATATAAAAAGTACAGACTGCAATATATATCATGAATAAGAGTCATAGAAAGTCCATACCTAATATTCCTCATGAGCTTTGGTATGGAACTAACCCTAGTGTTAATCAGTTAAGGATTCGGAGTTGCTTAGTCCATGCAAAGAATGTGGACGCAAGTAAGCTAGAATCTTACACTCGTGAGTGTTACTTCATTAGGTATGTTAAGGATGGCATTGGATACCAACTTTATGACCCTGAGACTCAGAAGGTAATATTTCTAGAGGATGATTTCCTTAAAAGTCAACATAAAAATGAAGTGAAGGAACTTGTTGAATCTCCTAAGGATTATGAGTTTCCTGGATTGGAAACTAATGAAGTAATTGAAGATGAAACACTCATACCTCTTCGAAGGAGTTCAAGGGTGGTTGCACCACCTAAAAGGTATGGATTCCATATGTTAGGTGAAACTGATAATGATCCAGCATCGTTTGAGGAAGCACTCGCAGATCATGACATGGATAGATGAATGCTAGTAATGAAATATGAAATAGACTCCATGTATAAAAATGGTGTATGGACCCTAGATAATCCACCTAGAAGGGTAAAATCCATTGGGTGTAAATAGATCTTCGAGAGAAAAAATAGACCTGATGGAAAGATAGAGACCTTCAAGGCATGACTCATAGCCAAGGGATACACACTGAGAGAAGGCATCGACTACAATGAGACATTCTCTCCTCTTGCTATGCTTAAGTCCATCTGGGCACTGCTAGCTATAGCTACACATCTTGACTATGACATCTATCAGATGGACGTCAAAACGATTTTCCTCAATGTATACCTCGAAGAGGATATCTATATGGAGCATCACCAGGGATTCATAAGCGAGGAAGGCAAAGTATGCAAGAAGAAGAAATCCATCTATGGAATCAAAAATGCTTCTCGTAGATGGAACATCATATTTGAGGAAACCATAAAGAATTATGATTGCGTGTAGAATCATGATGAACTGTGTGTGTAGAAGAAGCTTAGTGGGAGCACCATTCTATTCATCATGCTTTATGTAGATGGCATCCTTATCATTGGCAAGGATACATGGATGGTGACCAGTGTTAAGATTTGGCTATCACATACCTTCGAGATGAGATATCATGAAGAAGACTCTTATATCTTAGGATTATATCTGTTCAGAAATCTTAAAAAGAGAATCTTGGGATTATCACAACATGGGTATGTTAAGAAGATCTTGGAGTGTTTCCATAAGGAGAACTCCAAGAAAGGCTTCCTTCCCTTAAGACATGGTATCCAACTATCCAAAGGGATGGCTCCTCAAAGTGTTGAGGAAAAGAAAGCCATGTCTATATGCCACTACACATCAGTTGCAGGAAACTTAATGTACGCCATGATGCACACAAGGCAAGATAACTTCCCTGTAATAGGAGTGGTAAGCCATTAACAATCCTTCTATGGAGAGCAACACTGGAATGCAGTGAAAAACATCTTCAAGTATCTAAGACGGATGCAAGATTACATCATGGTGTATGGCGATGGTGATCTCCAAATCTTAGGATACACAGATTCAGACATCCTGTCAAATATTGATGATCGAAAGTCCACATCAGGGTTTGTGTTCTTTTTGGCGGTGGTGCCGTGAGATGGAGATGCAAGAAGCAAGACACTACGATCGATTCAACAAAAGAAGTCGAATACATTGCCGCATCGGATGCTGCAAAGGAGGCAGTGTGATTGCATAAGTTCATCCTAGATCATGGCATAGTTTCCTCTGCTACTCCCATCCCGCTACTCTATGAGAACATAGGAGCCATAGCTCAAGCGAAGGAACCCAGATTGCATCAAAAGAGAAAGCACGTCAAAAGGAAATACTACATCATTTGGGAGATTCAAAACATGGTGACATTGTCATCACTAGGGTGGCCTCTGCCGACAACGTTGTTGATCCTCTTAACAAACCTTTGACATAGAAGTTTTTTGATCAGCATGTAATGAGCATGGGTTTAAGAATTGTCCCTGAATGGTTCTAAGGGCTAGTGGGAGATTGTTAGTCATGTTATCCTGAGGTGAAACATTCCTAGAATAAATGTTATTGTAGTGTTTGATTTATCAATAAAAGTTATTGGTTTATTAGACTCTCTATTTGAGATTAAATGAATAAATGCACTATAAGGTCCCTTAGTACAATTAGGGTTATGTACCATGACCATCTTAATGATCATACATCTGTTGATTCAATTATTGAATCACAAAGGCTGGTGCTTGGATGAGTATCTAAAGAGTTAGATTGATGACTCATCAAGCACGATCAAATGATTATTAAAAGACGATCTCCAGCATGAGTAGGAAATAGCAGTTCTCTTTTGATTGATATCTGGCCAACCTATTGATGCATGCCCTCTACATAGGAATAGAGATTCAAATGTGTCAGATTAGTTAGGTCAAATAGTTAACTTCATGAGATCAAGATAATTAAGTACTATGTCGTATGCAGTCGCGATATCGGCATGCATCCTCTGATCGGAGACAGATGTATTGCTATATATTAGAGTATGTACACTTGGTAGATCGATAGGTTGATGGCCTAATCAAGGTTTATAAAACGGTGAGCTGGTGTGCATAAAAGGGTATATGAGTAATACGATCTCTCAAAGGGATCATAGAGATTCACTTGTGAATCGGAGACATGAGCTCGCTCATGAGGTACTGGGATCGGTCAAATTCCATGCATGGTTGTCTTGCTTTGGAAGCATTAAAAGAATGTAGGTATGATATATGCTTTTGGAAAGCATATGGTCGATACCAACTCCCAATGACCCAATGAGAAACTTAGTGATAAAACCCTAAAGATGATCCTATAAATTGATTTAAGTCTTTAGGTTTATAATAGGTCTTCTTCTCTACAGGATGTACATGTATTAGGAATATCTGAGGGTAATGTGATCATAAACAATTGTATAACTATGATGCTTCCATTCCGACGGAGTGATAAAAAAGGTCTGGATTTAGTGACTTCTCTAAGTAGATAAGTGATCCAATCTTGGTCCAAATGTATGACAGTAGTCTGAATATTATTTGAACGCAATGAGAAGATTATATTTACGGTCTTGATCTAATCCATCATCTACAAGAGGTCCTCGAGATCTGGATTTGAGATGTGATCTCAATATCCAAGTCACTATACGTGGAACGTACAATCACCCTATCCTTGTCTCCAAATATCTGCAGAGAAAGCACATTATTATTGAAAGAGTTTAAGAATAATTCCATTATTAAATTATATCCAAGCTTTGAGAAATGGATAATTAAATGTGATTTAATTATAATCAATAATGTGAATTTAATTCTTATTATTTTGATGCATGAGAATGATGATCCAAGACAACTAAATATGATTTAATTGTTATGGATATGAATAATGTGGATAGAACCATCAATATTATTCATACACACACACAAACATATATATATACATATATTATAAACATGATTTATAACATATAAGAGATAGTTATTTAGATAATGATTACAATTAAAATGTTGATGTGAATTGGATTCACATTGGACAATTAATTGAACATGTAATTTACATTTTATTTTGGGTTGTGAATGTGATTCACAAATTTCCAATGGTGTGATTGCATTGTTCACAAAATAATATGAATTATTTGTGTGAATAAATTCACAACAATATTTATGTGAATAAATTATGCAGATATTCATGGAATACAAGATTCCATGAAGTAGGAAAGATGGAGCCATCTTCCATGTGGAGAGGGTGGATGGCCACAACTCCTTATGGGAATTGGTGGTCGTCTACTCTCCTTTTGGAAGGATGCTTGCCTCCTTCCTAGTTCTCCAAGATGGATTCATTTAATTAAAATTAATTTATATTTATTATTAATTATATATAATTTAATTTAATTAATTGTTGTTGTATTTTTACAACAAAATCACGGTCATCGAAAGAAACACAAATCAATGTGAACAATTGGATTTGTGTTGTCCATGGATAGAGATCCATGGACTCCCAAAATATTATAAAAGGATAGTCAAACCTATATCTTCTTAACAAACACACAAGAATTGAAAGTTCTCTCTCTCACATCTCACATGCCATCTCTCTTTTCTCTAAGAGATCGTCCACTTGGAAACCCTAGAGATTGTCGTCGTCGCTACATTGTTGTGCTGCTGCCTCGACTACTTGTTGCTCTCTGTCTCCTTCAGTGTGCTTTTCTCGTGAAAAATACATTGGATCTTGTGAGATGGGATCAGGATATTTGCCTCATGGATCATCACTCTAGAGCAAGCAGTTCATCCCCATACTCGGAAATATCTCTTCAATCGGATCGAACTTGAGACCGAAGGTCTCTTACACTAGAGACTACGATCACAACCAAACTTAAAGAGGTAGTCCTTAATATTGTATGTGGTTTGATAAAATGATCCAAGAAGTGTTCTTAGATCATGTGGTTTCATCAACGAAATTTTTTAAAATTTCGCTGCGTTGAGCGACTAGTGCGATTAGTCGCTCCGGTCGCATATGATGCGATGTTCATGCTTATGTAATGTTCTTAAGGATTTTTGCGTAGGTACTGATCCTACATAATCTTCTTCCTCACTCAACTCTGCTATTGGTCCGGCTAATGCAGAAGATGAGGACTCTCCAAAAGATACGTTATTCTTGCCCTTTTGTGCAGCAGATGGTTACAATGTCCTACCGCTCTAAAGAGCCACAAAATTAGACAAAATAAAATCTAAAATATATGACTCTGCGAGATTGGATGACGCACCACAAACTACCTTCTCCTTTCGCTTGAGGAGGTGGCCTCTAACTGTGCTGGAATAGGAGTTTTAGTTGCAGTGAGGTCATCAAGCTTCTGGTTCATCTCTGCTAGGCATTTTACTTATTGGACCAAGCAGTTGAGAGCAAGGTTCACTGGAGCAACCTTGCGTTTAGCATGCTAATTACGCTAGTTGTGATAATTATGTGGATGATGTGAAAGGAAAAACTAAGAGTCATACTAAGGAGGAGAATGGTGGTAATGCTGAGGAGGAGGCAGGTATTGATTTTGTGAAGCAGCCGCGTAAATGTGATACGAATGGTACTGATGGTACGATAGCTGCTGGTACTGGTGATTCCGTCTTCATGTGTTCTTATAAGGTGAAAATTTGTGTAGAGGTTGTTTCTATTGGACAAACATCCCTCGGAAGACTAGTGATATTGATATGGTCGAATTGCAAAGGAATGGTCCTGTTGTTGTCCTCTTGAACAGGCTGTTGTGCACCATGACGTTGAGGTTGGAGCTCTCGTCCCTGTCCTACTCATGTGATGCCTCCATGTTCACTAGCTTGTGATGGATCTGTGACTATCGCTGATATGTACAAGATGAGGATAATTTGGCCTCTCCTTCAGCCATTTCTTCCAATATTTGCTAGATGACTTCCTCATCCTTGTTGAAGTGAGATCTGCCTCAGTGGCATCAATAAGCCTTTGACTTTCTTGTTCCAGGACCTCGAGGAAGTGTTGGACTAAGATGGTTCAAGGAATGTCATGGTGGGGGCATTTCTTTTGCAAATCTTTCAACCTCTCCCAGGCATCATGAATGGACTCATGTAATCCTAGGGATAAGTTGCTAATACGAGCACGAATCTGATTTAGAAGACCAAGAGGGTAGAATTTATGGAGTAACATAGACTTAAGTTCCTCCCATGTCATCACTACCTTCTCCAAATGATTTATCCATTACAAAGCCTTCTCCTGAATGTTGAATGGGAAGGCATTCATTTTAAGTACACCTACGAGATGTTAGGGTAGTGAGTTGTGCGACAGATGCAAGAAAATTGTTGGAGATGGATATAAGGCTCTTCATTGATTTTCCCATGTAAAGAGGGAAGAAGAGCCAGGAACTGCGGCTTGATCTCAAAGTGTCCATGTACTATATGAATCAGTCATATGGCCAGTGCTAGGATCATAAGTTTCTTTTAAGTATAGGCTTGTGAGCCTCTCTTCTTGGTTCGTCTACCCCTCCATGGGGTCTATCTCTCTTCTCTTATTCATTTTCTCCTCCTTATCCTCAGTTCATTCTTTCTCTCCTCAAGTCATTGAGCATATCTGTGAAGCAAACATAGACGATAGCCTGATCTATTACCTGTTGCTAGATGGACTGTGTAGAAGCGAGAATCTATGCATTGACAATGTTATGATCAACTAAGGATCCAGATTTGGTTGCTTTTGTCCCTTTCCTTTTCCTTGAGGAGCCATCTATGAATAAGACTCATAGGAAATTGATCTGCCCAGGTTCCAGATCTGGTTCTTGTTTTACACATTGAAATATACCTCGATTAGCTCGATGTTATGTACCGGATGAAAGGATGGATCTAGAAATAGGCTCAATTCCAGATAGATGTGAGTGGACTAATCGATATGAGGTTAAATCGATCTCCATCCACAATGGGAGAATGTTGGGACAAGAGTGATCCTAGTTTATTGAGGAATGAGAAGATGAGGAGTTTGGAGAGTGGTTTTCAAAGTTCAAATCGGGCTTTGGGGAATCTCCTCGAATTATTGAAGATGTCGGGTTCATGGAATAGATGTGGTTGTTGGTGGGGTCCCGACTAAACCACCCATAAGATGACATATTAGAAGAGAAGAGGAATATATGAAGAGTAAAACACATAGATAAACAAGAGGATGAAAACAAAGAGGAAACAAAAGAAGGTTCAACGTGAGCAAGGCGAAAAGGAAATAAAAACAGAAATGAAGTCAAAATTGGCATAAGTCTTCATGATTGATTGTTGACCTAAATCTAATTCAAACAAACATCAATGCAAATGATTTACCAACTCAAGCCAGTGAAGCCGTGAGAGTTGGTATTTTTATCTTTTTACATTTATTGTTATTCAGGAAAAATTATAGCCAATACTTAGAGGCTAGCCCAATAAGAGAGTGAGTAATGCCAGAAAAGTATCTCACACTTCTCACTTACTTTGTAACTCGCAGCCGTACTTTTTAAGAGAATCCTTGCTATTGGGTCTGGATCCACCACTCAACCAAGGACTAGAGGAGGACGATGATATGCAAAACCGATACGTCCCCGTTGTGGGTATCATACATAGAACAATGAGACATACACATCTGTGAAGGGATGGCCTAAATACTTTTGACTAAGTCTGCGAGCAGACGAAGCCCTACCCATCCACAAATGATAAAAGTGCCAATACTTCGTCAATCCAGTCAACAACAAGGCAGTACTTAGGCTGGGATTTTCACTCTATATCTTAGGGTCATGTCTCGTTCTATCTGGAGTCGACTTGAAAATAATGTGATTTTTATGAACCCAAACCAATGAAGTCCATTACAAATTTTATTTATGCTCAAAGTTTTATTAGTAGTTCCCTTGTTTTAATTTTTAAATTTTTACTTGTTGAGTATTTTTCAAGTATAATTCGCCTAATGATTTTTTATATTCTCTTTTATATCCTAAGTAATCTGAAACTGGGAGAGAGGACAAAAAAGCCATACAATTGACACTACGATGGAGAACTCGCCATTGTATCGCATGATGCATGCTCAATTATATACAATGCTTCCCAACTCTCCCCATGCAGGATGCAAGACAAAAATTTAAATTACACTACATAAAAATCAAGCCGATGAAATCGCCTTAAGAAGGAATTGCTATTGTCGTGAAGTACAATTTTAATTTGACTAAGGTCCAAGCGTAGAAACTATAGGCACATGCATATATTAGGGCTTTGAACCTAAGTTACTCGATGAAGCAAATCCTAAAGTCCAAGGGTCCATTCACATAAAGCAAATGAAAGTAAAGGTGGAAACACAAATCATAGAAAATAAATACAAACAAATGGAAAATAAGGAGAACAAAAGGAAGAAAGTGACGAAAAAGCAAAGAAAACTGGCGGCCTCCCAAGTGAACAAATACTTGGTAAAATAGGCCTGTGAGAGTCAGGATATCCAAGTGCCCTAGTATTATTACAAATTAATTGAATCTCTTTCTTGCAAAAATAAAAAAATCTACACTAAGTTGTCTTCTTCCTTCTCTCTCCTATCAACTCACGAAGAAAGAACTAATCTCCATGTAGCTCGGGTGCACTTACTCTCCTAAGAAAGCTGCCTTGGCTTCGCGGTCCCTCGCAAAGAAGTCAACTAAGGAAATTGGTTAGAAGAGATAAACAATTATTTTAAAAAGAAAGAAAAACATAGAATATAATAATTAATATGCAAAACGTTGCACCCAGACAACGATGCTATTTGATAGATGTGATCCAGACATAAGCTCCTAACGTACGGTCTTGGAGGGCATGCGGTGTCCGACAAGTCGGATCCAGCAATCACTGTAGCGGCCGCTCTCACGGTACCGCGAACGTGTCTCAATCAATCATCAATAATCAATCCACGATATATTTTAAATAATGACAACTAGTGTGGGGCAAAATTTATTATACCCTAGAAAAGATGTGCATAATCAACAAGTGTAGGGGTCGAACCACTAAGAGCAAACTTGACGATATGTATAATTATTTAATAATAATAATAATTTGTACTTTTTCTATTTTTTATTTTTTATGGATTTTGTTTTTATTTAATGTTTATGGATTTCTAATTGTTTTATATTTTTTATTTTCAAATTTTACTTTTTATTTTCTTTTTAATTTTACCAATTTTTTAGTTTCTTTTTATTTTTTATAGTATAATATATATATAGTAATAATATAATATAGATATTACAAATAATATATCAGGTATAAAATAAATATAGATGTATAAATATATAAATGAACAATCCTTTTTATTTTTAAAGGTTTAACAAATACCAATGATGAACAGTATTGGTAGCTTAAAAGCATGAATGATTCTTTTTGGCAGTTGAATTGGAAAGCGTGATACCTCAAGGCTTTCACGGTATCTGAATTTAAATAAATCGAGGGATTCTTTCATGAATTTAACTATCATTGACGACAAGAATTTGTTACATGAGAGATTTAAATCTGGGCCGCTCTAAGACTGTCCAATCTGCTATCCCTGCTTATTGGAGTGCACAAAATTTGATAACACGTCTTTTTCTTTCTTTTACTATTTTCTATGTTCAGGTCCTGCAATTTCAAATGAAAAATCTCCAGCCTCAAATCTAGTTATGGCACTCAGATCAAAGGAAGAAGCAAGAAATTCACTCCAATTAAATGAGTGTAAGGCTCAGATGTTTCACTCACTCTGCTGGATCAACTACTACCCAGTTGAAGCTAACTTATCCATAGCTCTTCTCAGTTAGTTTTCTTTTGACAAGACTGAAGTTGTTATTTCCTTTTTTTTGTCATGAACACTCTTGAAACTCACTATTGCCTTTGACTTTGTGGACATTTTAATCCTTGCCAGTGAGTGTGCGTGTACCTCTACTTTTTGGCACACAACCATTAGTAGCTATAGCTAGCCGCTACTGCCCACTTTAACGATTAATGAATTTGATTTTTTTTCTAAATGTTCCTTGTCTTGAATGAATTGCTCCTTTTAAAGCAAATATGATTACTAAATTTATACGAACACAAAATTCTAGTTTAAGTGGGGAAAATGTAAGTTTACAAATGTGTTTCCTCGGAAAATATCTGCCATTTTTTTTAATTATTTGTGTCGAATTTCATATATGCTTATAATTTTTGCAGTATTTTTCTCAAAGGGGCTTTGAACGCCCCAGTTACGCAAACCCAGCTGATCATTATGTAGGATTAATAAGCCGAGACTTCAAACAGGTAACAAAAATGCATGTTATATGCAGAGCATTTCCATATACTTCACAACACAGAGGTTTCAGTAATTGTACGTAATGATGCATACCGGAAATCCAAAAGTTGTGGGAGTTAAGGTGTACGTTCTATGCGAAGGGAACCAGTATTGTATTATTGCTTTGTTTCAGCTTTTGTTGTTGTGTTAATAATCAGGGAGCAAACGAGGTCATCGACGATTTCGTTAATTTGTATACGAACTCCATCAATTACGTGGAAGTGGAAAGACGAGCTAGAAACAGAGATGTAAGTAAAATTATAGTCAATAATCTACAAGCATTATTAGTTTTCTTAATGTGCTTGGAACGAGGCGCAACGAGGAAACGTCAATGTTGATCTGTTTAGAACAAATAACTCTAAAGTAAATTTGCAAACAGATATAAATATCTCAGTATCCAATCCGTCCTTGTATCCGTTTTATACGTATTTTGACACATATCGCCATATTCATGTTAAAATGGATATTGATGTCAATTTGATATTTACAAACATTTGTTTTCGTATCTATATAGCCATTTTCATATACATAGTTGTAGATTTATTTGATATTATATTTAACATGATTTTATACATTTTTTACCATATTTTGTGTAATAATTATGATAGAAGAATATTTATATCATGTATATTTTGTCCATTACATTTATATTTAAGTTAATCAAAAAAGTATTTCTAATCTCATTCATATATAATCAGCCTATGTTTTACATCAATATACATTTTGAAGGATATGTTAACATTCTTTTAATATCCGTAATATCTGTATCACATTATATCTAACAAATGAACAGCAACTTCTCACAACGGTTAACGGTTTGAATATTTTTGAGACATAACGGTTATATCATAACTGCATAGAGATGTAAACGGACCGAACATGAACGAACCTTTATTTTTTAGGTTCAGTTCATTTATTTAATCGAGCATAAACTTGTGTTCAGGTTCAGTTCGTTTATTTTCGAATCTAATCCGAATCGAACCTCTTTTTAAACGAATCGAACCTAAGTAAATACCGAACTTAAATAATTCAAAGGGAGTGAAAAGAAGAGAAATGGAAATATATATGTGTTTACAATTAGAATAAATATTCATTTAGTTTTTTTCTTTACCTAACTCATCGTCATCTTTTTTCAAAAATTAGATTAATATGGATTCATCTCATTGAAAAAAATATAATTATAATATATTTTTACATTTGTTCCGATGGGGATAAGGAATAAGAATAATGTGGAGATATTGGATAAGTAAGGTTTATACTTGTTCTGTTGATTTGAAGACAAAAAAGGGAAAAGTACTAGATACATAGATGATGGATGTTGTAAATACGATGTGACTATTTATTTTTGGATAGTTTATACCGAGATAAACCTACTTATCCCGTAAATTTCCATTTATCTCTAGACAAAATTCACTTATCCTAGGACACAATTGACTTATCTCAAAATAAGGTCCACTTCTATAGATAAAGATTTGTAAATATGTATATGTGCATGTTTTATCGAGTTTTTAACGAATCAAACCTGAGCGAACCTATGATTTTTTAAGTTCGATTCGTTTATTTAATCGAGCCTAGACTTATGTTCAGGTTCGGTTCGTTTATTTCCGAACCGAATCTGAATCGAACTTTTAGCGAGCCGATATGAGCGAATATCGAACTCGAGAATTTTCTTACAGCCCTATAACTGCAGGAATGGGGTTTGCCCGATAGGGCTCCACGTGCAAGCTTTAGGAGTCAATGCTATGTCCTCACATATCGCTCCATGCTAAATATGCTTCGAGACTGGGGGTATTATTCGATGCGTCGTAACATTTTCATTTTGATGGCTCTGTGCCTTGGGACATTCTTCTACAAGCTTGATATCAGTTACTCATCTATAGATGTGAGATTTTCACGCATTTCTTTATATCCTATTCTGATTGTCGGATTCCATTTTTTGGCTAACAGAATAAATATACAAATATATCAAATAAAAACACAGTCTCATATTTTTGATGAAGTCGAGCTATAAACAATTACTTTCCTCTTGATCTTCTGCTATACATTACACAGGACCGCGCTTCAGTCCTCCGCTTTTTATGTGGATACACGATGATTATGACTATCGTCGGATTCCCTTCATTTGTCGAAGATATCAAGGTAATTCATTCTTATTATTGGGTTGTATGCTGTAATTATAATAGACGTTAACTTTTACTTTTACGCATGAGAGGAATTTACCTTAAATACTTTTTATGGAACATAAATAATTACAGAATTTTGGAAAGAAGTAACATTATCTTCTTTCAAGGATATATATTCGTGTTTCCGTGATCAAGATTGAGAGTGAAAGGGGCAGCAATGTATTATGTAAGCTCGCATAAGCTTCTCCAATCTCTTCAAAGGATATCATCAATGTAATTCATCGTGTTCTTTGTGCTTTTTTTCCCCTGTAGACTTCCAAATTGGTGATCAACGAAAATCCATCGTCAGACCTTTCACTAACATCAGTAACTACCCTATATCTCCCACCTATACACGGTTGTTCGAACAGAAATTGAAGAAATTTGAAGCATTTGCACAAAGGGGCGGTGCCAAATCTGCTGCATTGTATTCCAAAGAAGACATAATGGAAATTATGGATTGAGGTAAAAATGGAGAGGATTTGGCATATATTATTAGTCAGTATACATTAACAATGACTGACAACGTCATAGTTAGATTTAGATCACATATAACACATAATGATTATCATCTTTGTGTTCGATAATCAATATTAATGATTGAATTTAAATGATAGACATATGTCTAACATCTAGGTCATAAAGGCATTGTCTAAGGCTAAAAGCTCTCCCACTTAAATGTGTTAATCTATCTCTCCAATGGTGAACATTGCAACGATTGTATCAAATCACATGTGGGTGATAATCAACCTCTGATTCAAGTTTACCAGTCTTCTAAAACAAGTGAAACCGATTGCAAGTATTAGTTGAAGAACCGGATACAACTGTTCAACTTTCTCCTTGTTGAACAACTAAGTCGATCTAAATGATGAATTCTAGATGTAAGATCTGTTGATGTACTAGCTTAGTCCTTCTCTAAGGATTATAGATAGTATGGATAGTCATATTTCACTTTATTGGCTTGTCGCAGTATAGGCAGTCATCCAACTATTTGGATGTCATAAGTGTGGAAGTCACAAAAGTACATTTAACTCTTTCACTTTCCTTCTTCTTACTATGGCTCCGGACCCAAGCTTCCACATTGCTTCCCTGAGCCTCACACAACCATTGCTTAAGATAAAGGATTTCTCTAATTGAACATGTCCTCAAAGGACTTCAATTTGAGAGCATTTTAATATTTATATTTGCTTCATCCCATTCACACAATATGAAATTATGAAGCTTCTAAATACATGGCAATTAAATCATGGGCCAAAATCATAAATAACATACCGCAAGTAGAAAGTAGAATTGAAACAATGAATTCAAAAGCATCAAAGACATAGTGAATTTATATTAGAGTCCGGGATGCATGGTACTATAAATACTCTTGCATGTCCTCTGCCCCTTTCTCTTGGCAATGGAAAAAGGCAGCAGCATATGTGAATGACGGAGCGTCAGTGGTGGTTGGAGGCTATGACTTTATATTAGCAGGTGGTACGGGGAAAGGTAGGTCTCATCTGTGAGTTAAGTAGAGATAGTACAATGATATCACTCATCATATCCACATCCATCTCGACTCTTAAGACTTTGGCTCAGGCTTCTATTCAAACATTCTAAGTATACCATCACCAATGGAGTCACCATTTTGTTTAATGCAGTGAACCGTATCCATCTTGATCAAATGTTAAAAGCACATATCTTTGCCAAAACATCTTTATTAGATCAAGAAGGATCTCGACAATTACAATCGACATCGACATGTCACTTTCAAAGACCATTCATTGAAGGACCAGGATTGTAATGACAAATGAACCCTTGATCGTTGTCCTAGTTCCTATTTAATAGTCTCTGCTCATCGCTATGAGGAAACTTTCACATTGTAACCATATACAATATATGTCGAATTGCAAGTACTGCATCTAAATCATGGATCCTATTGATGATACTGGTTATGATTTAGTAAATATTAAGTGGACTTAATGAAGGACATCCGAAACAAGATAATTTACATAATTATTTATATTGAGTGATGCTATTAATATTTTAAATAAAAGTTATCTTTCTTTTTATTACTTTGAAAGTACATTCCCATTCCAACTATCAAAACATGAGGTGTGCCAATCAAACTATCTCAAGCAAGATCCGAGATCTCTGTTCCACATTCATCATATCCCAATTATATGAGAAAATGCAACTATGATGAAGGAAGTGGGAATTATTTCCACCTTGCAAGTCCAACTTACACACCTAATTTGGTTGTTGAGGCCCATGTCCATCACCCCTAAGGTGATTTTGACAGATTGCCAATCGAACAAATCGTCGACATGAATATAAATTTATATACACAACCCATACCACCTCAATCATATGGAGGACACCATCGAGGTTATTATGTATGCAACTTATCTCTTTTCGAGTAGTAGAGCGGCCTGATCCATGTGTGCTTGTACATTAGAGATATGACTTCGTGTATACATCTACACCGTACATTCCATGGCAACGATACTCTTTGCTTTTATGGGAGATTGTGGATGTCAGCATATAATCCTCCATATCTTGTTCAAATTGTAGATTGATCATTTTTTAATCATATTCTCATGATCAATCTATTTAAGGAAAATCCAGTCTATTTTATTTTTTTAATAATAGATTGTGGTAATTGGATCATATTAGTTAACCACATTAAATCAATACAAATCTAATTCAACCATTAAAATTTTTTTTGTTATATGTTATTATATAATTTATGCTCTCACTAGTACATCTTTGATGAATCCACATTTCATCATCTTTATTCTATCATTTTGGCACCTAAAACCCTAGCAAATGCCTGTAAATAGCCTTAAATCAAGCATCTTAGCATTCATGCATGTGCATTCAGATTGTGTATAAATCACTGTAATTAAGGCCAAAATTATAGAATAAATAAAGAAAAGAAAAAGAATAAAATATTGTAAATATTTTATGATCCAAAACCCCCGAGACCTAGGCATCTTGATGAATAGGTCGACAAGGAATAAAGTAGGGGGAGATAAGGTCAGATACACAGATAAAATACCTATATTCATTCTTTCTTCATTTTGGGACCTATTTTTGGTTCCACTTTTTGTACATCAAATAAAGAAACTTTGTACATAAAAGTTGTAGATAATTTTATAAAGAAAAATACAAAATTGATTTCACAGAAAAATAATATACAGATAAAAAGTTATGGTCTGAATAAAAATCCAGAATGCCAACTTCCCAGACCCGTATCTCACAAATAAAAACTCCAAATGCAGCGTACTCACCTTTAATTGTATATAGAAGAAAATAATCTATCCAATGGTGGTGGTTTCGCATTTGGCGAAGCTACGGTCTGAAAGTTGAGTTTTGGACCCACATTGTACCTTGTACAGAATAAAATAATCAATTTATTCTTTATTCATTATTTATTCATTTTTATATTTTTATAATTTTGTAAATATTACTTATAATATATATGTGCGTTAAAATTGAAATAAAATGCAAAGAAAAATAAGAATAAAATTACTTGAATAAAGAATACATAGGTATACTGCATGTACTCACACCTATATAAAATATATTTGTATTTTATTAAATACACAAAACAAACCAGAAAAATACAATAAAAATATATTCATGTATATAAAAGTATGTTATAATTTTATAAAATACTAAATAAAAATAATAAAGAAACAAAATACATAAAATAAAATAAAATACTAAAATCCATAGGTATTATACCTATATAGGGTTAAAAAGGCAACTTGTAAAAATAAAACTCATAAAAATAAATAAAAATCGGAATAAAATACTACATAAAAAAATAAACATTTTTTATTTTTTACCCAAAAATTAATTCGGCCTTTTTCTATTTTTAAACGAATTAACAAAATTTTTTTTATTATCTTTTTCTGGTTGGTCCACGTGGACCAACCAGAAGCTAGCGACTGTTGACCAGCAGGTCAACAGCCCGTCCTTCGTCTACTGTAGCTCTGGCGCGCCTGGGTTTTTGCCCACCTTGGTGGATTTTCCTAGGTCGCGCCGCTCGTCCTTTGCCGCCGCTTCCTTCATGGAAGTTGCGCCGCTCTGATCCATCTCCATCGCCGCTCCATCAGATCCACTCAGATCTTCTTCCTCCACCCGTGATCATGCCTCGAAAACACGCACCCAACGCTCTTCAAATACAACCCACCATCTTCCTTTCTCGGGTTGAACCGCGAATTACCCACGATCCTTCCCCCTTGGTCGAGCTAAAGGTACCCGGAGGTGACAGCTCTGAGCTCCAGGCTTCCAGGCGTCGGGAGAGCACCTGATCGTCGCGCGTTCCAACCTCCGGCGAAGCTCTGCCGTCGAGGTAACCACCCTCTGGCCCTAGGCCATTGAGGCTGTTCTTGCCTTCTCTTTATCCCCTTCCAGATCCCTGTTAGTTCTAGGATTATTTCCCCCATCGTTCTGAGTCGAATCAATCACTCCATCACCTAATCGATCACCTCGCCGGAGCGCAACTCCGGCGAGACCCTATTGCGCCTCCCCGTCCATTTTGAGAGCCACCCGAGGTCGAGGCATTTTGCCCTCGACCTCTCTAACGTTTTGGTGCAGGTATTGAAGTACATTGAAGCTCCTGGAGCTATTTTGCCCTCTCGCCGGAGCACCTGGAGCCTCGCAGCTCCGCCACCTCCGTGCGAGAGCACCGGCGTTCGCCGGTGGATTTTGAAGCTCCCAGAAGTCACCCGAGACCTGCAGGAGGCTCCTCGCTCATTTTGGAGCTCAATAGCCATCAGAGCTAGCCGGAGGAGCGCGGCGAACTTCGCCCAGCCGGAGCTCCGACTCGTTCTTCCAGCTGCCTCCACCGCCGTCCGATCGAGGAGACCCTCCAGTTAGAACGTGGGCCGTCAGATCATCAGCGCTCAGCCACCGTCGATCTCGCCCGAGATCTAATCTCAGACGTCCACAGCGAAGCGTCATCGGCCGTCCAGATCGTGCCACGTGTCAAGTGGCCTCTTCATCGCCGTTGGATCGCGCGCCGAGGGTATTTTACATCCTCACCCTCGCGCATTTTTGTATTTAATATTTAGTCTATAAACTTTCGTCTGTAGTTAAATACTTTTGTAACATTTGCACGAAGGCCCCCGTTGTTTACTTATTTGCTCTCGGGTCCAATCCACGTCACCTCACGTGCCCGTGCGCGTGAGGTGGCTGGGTATTTTGCAGGGACCCCCCTGGGGTTTGTTTATTTCGTTTAAGTCCATGAACATTTATGTCAAGTTGTAATATTTTGGAGAAATTGCATCGAACCCCCTGAGCTTTGTAATATTGCAAAAATACCCCTCCCAGGCGCGTGCCAGTCACGCGCCCTGGTGGGTAAGTTGCACATCTACCCTTGCGGGTTTGGATATTAATGTTTAATCCTTAAAATGCAAGATTCAGAGTAATATTTTGTGGAAAAATTGCGTACAAGCCCCTGGATGTTTTACTATTTGCATGTATGCCCTTGCCAGCACTGTTTGATGATTGGAGTCTTGTTCTAATTAATTAAAATATCATTTTAACTCCAAAAATCCCACAAAAATAGGCTTAAGCTCCTGTGCACCTATACTTTCACGCCACCTATTTAGTTTTTGATTTTATTTTAGTTTTATATTTATAAAAAATCAAAAACATGTCTTTTTCCTACTGTCTAGCTTAGAAAATACCAAAAAAATAGCAAAACACCTCTAAAAATTCCAAAAAAATCACCTAGTGTCTATTTTATCATCTTTTAGTGTCAGTCCAAAAATCATTAAAAATTTCAAAAGAAAAACACTAAAAATATAAAAACACTCAAAAACTTCAAAAAAATATAAAAAATATTAGAAAAACCCAAAAATTGCAAACTCAGCTTCTGTTTCTTCCTTATTTTATTCCCTTTATTAGAAAAATAGTGTGAAATATTTTTGGTACTGGTTGCTATTTTCAAATTTCATTTTTGTCACAGCCAGCCTTATTTCCACTGTTTGCCCTATTTCAGACTTTAAAAATACCAAAAACATCTTAAAAAATCCCCAAAAATCACAAAAACAGTAAAAAATATTAAAAAGACCAAAAACATTTCATTTCTGGATTTTTGAGTATTTTTGTGCATTTTTATTAATATTCTACCTTGCCTTTTATTCTATTGCCTTTACTTCCCAATATAAAAAAATATAAAAAAAATATAAAATATAAAATATAAAAATCAGAAAATCAAAAATCAAATACAAAATTAAAAATCAAATAAAAAAAAATTTAAAAATTAAAAACCCACGAAAATAGTAGTTGCTTGCTTGCTTAGTGTAGACACATCACACACTCACTCACTTGTGCATTCATTTGCTTGAGCTACATTGTTTGCTCCCTGTGTTCGAACTCTCTGCATACTTGCCCTTTACATCATTTGTGCAGAGTTAAAAATAAATTTTAACTCCACATTTATTTCTAATTATTGATTTTTAGTGTGGGTTAATTGTTGACTTTGGTCCGAATTTAGTGTGGTCAACACACCGACTGAGTTCACGCTTTGTGTGAATTTAAGACCACCTATTTTTGGCCCAATCAAATGGCGCCGTTGCCGGGGAGCAACAGCTTGTAGTCCATATTTTGATTGATTGTGTGAATTGTTTACCATAGCATTGTTTTCCATTTCTCACATTTTTGATATATCTTGATTGAGTTATCTGACCATCTCTTCTTTGTCTTCTTGCGAGGGACCGCGGAGCGAGGCGGATCGCCTAGGCGACCGACGCAACCTTGGGACGTGGAGCCGGCTTTTCTTTAGCCGAGGCCGGCAGGAGAGAGCAAGGAGTGAGAGAGAGAGGGATTAGTTAGCTTTTCTTTAATTTTGTGAGAGAGTGATTCATTTAAATTGTAATAATACAGGTACCTTGGACACTTGAACATTCGGGCCTAATTTCCGGGTGTTTGTTCACCCGGGGGCTCACCGCGGTTTTTATCGTGTTTTGACCGCTTGTCATTTTCCGGTTTTGTGTTTATTTTTCATTTTCTTTTGTGGATTGAGCTCCTAGATCTAGGTCCTGCTTAACTCGAGTAGAATAGGTCCAAACACCTAATAATCTTTGCATGTTCCTATAGATACGTTTTGGACTTAGACTAATTAAACAGTTGGTTATCCACTTTTGATCCACGCGCCGTGAGCGAGCCCCATCAAGCGCTACTCCTGAACTCGAGTGTGTCGAGAAGAGGAGGGGTGAGCCAAGACCGGACACTCGGATTGGGAGTTGATAATTAACTTGTGGTTCTTCACGCTAGCAGTTGCCTAATCTAGGACGCTTTCCGTGTGCATACCGGCATGTAGTTTAGGTTTATAAATTTCTGCTTTGCATCCCGCATGGAGAGAGCTGGGATTCACTGTAAGTCTTCTCACTTTGCACGCATCATTTAGGCACAAAGGTGAGATCTCCATCTTTGTGTCGACTTGCACGGCTTTTCCGACTCTTTTCTCCCTCTGTTTTTGGAACAAAGTAGGATAAAGAAAATACAAAACCGTTAGGCGCTTGTTTGAATCTACTCAAAAGAAGCGATAACACCAAAAAAAATTAAAAAAGGGACTGCTAAGAAAACTTGACCAAAATAAAAAAGGTAATTGGATTCATTGCTTGGGGAGAGTAACACCCTCACTTGTATTCAGGTTGCATGGGAAGGTCTCCTTCCAAGTGAGGTGAGCGCTTCGTAAGGATTAGAGCCAAAAACCCAGCTTGTGGCTGCCTTGTGTATCGCCTGGATTACCGAAGTATTGGCACTTCTATCGTACGTAGTCGAGTAGGGCTTGGTCGCCATTGGTGACTCACTATTGTGTGAGCATCGACCTAGTCCGAAGTATCGAGCATAGGCCACGCCTTCACGGGGGTGTCTGTCTCACCGGCTGCGTCCGAGTAGGTTCTTGCACGCTCACGGGTGATTCCGTTGCGAGCGAGATCCGAAGTATCGGTTTCGCCTATTGGCTTCCTCTCTTATTCTTTGGCTGAGTAGGGATCCAGGAAGGGTTACAAGGACCTCAACTGCACAAGCTACAGGTTACACAGGAGGAGGACAAGTACGGGATACTTTTCCGGCAGTACTCTCTCTCCTATAGGCGTAGCGTTCTAAGGACTCGTGAAAAGATAAATACCTGAAAAACAAGCTAAAACTGACAAGATAAAAGCCGAACCTTCACGGCTTCACGAGTTGAGTTGGTGAACTTACCCTTGCTTTGTGTTTGATTTCTAGATTTATTAAGGTCAAGATCAAAAACATCGCACAATTGTGCACAATTTTGTTGCAGATCATCTTCTTCTTCTCTTGCATTATCCCCACTCTTCTCAATAATCAAGATGATGGGACGGAGATCTCTTAGGCCGACCCTGTCGGCACCGCTATCCCGCACTCCTCCCTATTCATCTAGGAATACCTCGGAGAGTCCGCTCTCCGAGCCTGAGTTTACATCCACCCTGTTCCCCCTCGACCACCATTCCCATTCTCCTTCCCTCAGTCCAATTGTATCAGAATTCAGTGCATCACAGAGTTCGGCCCATTCTACAGCACCTGAAATGGCCTCTTTTGCATTTTCAGAAAATCCAGCCATGTCAGACAGAGGCGAGCCTGCAGATGATCATGAGCACCCTCCATTCCTATTTGATCAGGCGGCCATCAATAATTCCTTGTTGGCATCCCTGGAGACTATGCAGAGACAGATCCGTGACCAGGGCACATTCATGGGTGACCTTATGAGGGAAATTGCTCATATGAGAGAGAACAGACCGGGAGGAGGCGGTGGCGGCGGAGAAGGAGGAGGACCCGATGCAGGAGGGGGCGACCCAGACGGTGAGCGACCGCCACAGACCATCATGAGGGAACTGCACAACCCAGCTTCGTCCCTCACTCACCGGTGGATCAGACTCTCGCCAATCCACGGAGACTTCGAGCTTCGGCACAACACAATTCAGATGCTACCCAAGTTCCATGGGTTGCCGACCGAAGAGCTGCACCTCCACCTCCAAGAATTCGAGATGATATGCAGCACCATCCATGATCGGTTGATAACCGAGGACACAATCAAGATGATTGCCTTTCCATTCTCTTTGGTTGATAGAGCCGCATATTGGCTCAAGCATCTTGGGCAGTTCGTCGACACTTGGACAGATCTCCGGACCGCATTTTTGAAGAAATACTATCCTCTCGGCCGGACCAATGCAGCTAGAGCTATGATTAGCAATTTTGTCATGATCCCAAATGAACAATTTCATGAAGCTTGGGATCGATTCAGAGAGCTCATCGACCGGTGTCCACATCACGACATCTCCAAGCCCAATCTCGTACAGAGTTTCTTCTGCGGGCTGACACCGGAGCTGCAGGGGCTTGTCAACGCCTCTTGTGGTGGATCCTATTTTTCTAAGGGTGAAGATGATGTATGGGCTATCTACGAGGGCATGGCAGAAAATTCTACAGTGATGACTCAGGCCCGTGTCTACACCCAACAAAAGCCACCGCAAGGAGCGGGATCATTTCAGAGGATCGCCCGCATCGATGCCGGTCCCAATACAGTGTCAGTTGCAGCAGCCCAAGCAGAATCAGCAGCAGCCGACATGGGCATAATTAGTGAAAAGCTGGACCGCATGGAGATCCTCGAGAAGAAGCAGAATCAAGGTCTAGCCCAGATGGACCTTCTCACCAAAACCATGAGTGACCTGAAGACCCAGATTCTATGTATTCAGGAGGCACAAGCCCATTCTCAACAGCCTCCCAGGTCACAGGTTGCCTCCAGCAGCAGCAATCCCAACCAGGCCTCTACCTCATACCGCCAGGTGAACCATATCCAGGCGGAGCCGGTCCCATTGCTGCAGTACCATCCAGAGCAACCACCATCTCAGGACACACAGATGGTGGTCTATCAGCCGGAGCAGCCACTGGCAGTTCTTCCTCCACCCTCCTTCGAGCAGGAACCGTTGATGGAAGTCAACGGGATTTGGTATGACCGATACCCTCAGCCCGCGATTCGTAGGGATCACCCCAGATTCCGTTGGGGTAACGGTGGATCCTCATCCCAACAGCATCCTCCTGCTCAAGGACAGCAGAGCGGCCAGCCACAACAATAACACCAGCAGCCCCTGTACAACCAACCCCAGCAGTACCACAGTGGTCCTCGTCCCGCCTATCAGGGACAGCAGTGGAGGCAGCGTCAGCCGCCTCAGCATTCTTATGCCCAGCCTCCCCCCCAATATCAGCAGCAATACCAGCAGCAGCAGCCCCATGTCCAGCAGGGACAGACATCCGGTTCTCAGGGTCAAGCCTTCGAGAACCCTGCTCTTGATGATCTTGCCCGCTTGCTATCTGAACAGCGAGCATCTTTCAGGCAAGAAATGGATGAGTTCCGGCAGGAGATGCGGGACATTATCAAAGGCAAGGCCGCCATACCCGCTCAGATCGAACCAAACCCTAATAATTTCAAAAGAAAATCTGAGCAGGTAGAGTTCATAGAGGGTGCCTCTCCTAGTAACAATTTGAATGATATGTCTTCTTTTGTGAATGATGCTGATTTTGTGACTACTAGGAGCGGTAGGATACCAGCCGGCGGCGCCTCTTCTGAGCGACAACCCGATGCCGAACCAGGAGCGCCAGAGGAGCAGAGGAGCGGTACTGAGGCCGCTAATGATGATGTTGAAGACGGTGGTGCTGATACCACCCATGATGAAGTTCAAGACGGTGGTGCCGATGCCACCATTTTTGATGAAGAACCAGAGCGCGGTGCTGATGCCGCGAAGACCGGTGCTAGTGGTGGTGCTGAGGCCACCACATCTACTTTTGTTGAGCCAGCCACTGTGATGTCACCACATTTTGTATCCAGAGACTGTGGGACGAAAAACAAGAACAAAAATATGAATAAAGGAAAGGTTTCTGTTCAAATTGCGGATCCATATGTGTTGAATGATGATTGTTGTGTGGATTCTCCATCTTCACAGGCACAGGAACCGATTCCTAGTCCTCCATCTGAGGAGGCCCCTACCATCCCCTTCCCTGAGGCACTCCGCCGAGCGAAGGGGAATAGAAAAGAAAATCCCAAAAAGAACCAACAGGTAGAGTTCGGCAACGAGATGATTGACAGATTTCATATTCAGCTGACTCTACGAGAAGCGTTTGAGCATATTCCCTTCTTCAAGAAGAATCTGAAAGAAACAACTACTGTCCGAAGAAGGAAGAGGCACAGAGATCAAATCCATATGCTCACGCATAACACTTGCTGCGCCATTCAGAACACATTGCCAGCCAAGCGACCAGACGCAGGAGCTCCTTATGTCAGATGCGAGATTCAAGAGCAGCAGTTTGATCGTACTCTATTAGACAGCGGCTCTTCGATTAACCTCCTTCCGGCAGCCTTACTCAAGCAGTTTGAGTTTGGCCCTCTTCTTCGAAGCAGAACCGTCCTTCAGTTTGCTGATAGGTCGATTAAGAGGCCGAAGGGGTTATTGAAAGACGTGGTCGTTACCATTCAGGGCCTGAAATTCCCCGTGGACTTCGTTGTGTTGGACATGGAGATCCCTGAGTCGGTAACTGATGCCCCCATCATTCTCGGACGTCCATTCTTGGCCACAGCCAAGGCAGTGACCGATCATGATAGTGGGAAGGTATGCTTTCGCGTAGAGGGCGAAACCATACAAATAGAGACGATCGAAGAGATCAGAGCCAGAGAGGCAGAATGCTCAGAGCAGTCCAGCGAAGCCGAGCAGATGACAGAGGAGGAGCTAGACATCCACCAGGTCTGTGACTTTGAGATGACTGATGATGAATCCAATTGGAAAGATCCTGTAGCACCGACCCTTGCCTTGCCCACAGATTCACTGTATCTCAAGCTCATGGCAGTCGAGAGCCGGGAGAGCACATTCCTGGATGAGGATATTTATGAGGCTGACAGTGTTGTGATGAGTGGTGCTGAAGAATTTCAATCTTGCTCATCATCTTCTGATCCCTCGGATTCAGACATTGATTGGGATGACTTTGACGACTATTTACCTTGTCTGATTCCTACTGAGCTGACAGCCATGACAGAGTGCGAGCCAGTACAGTCTATTGATGATCCATCAGGCCGCCCTTCGTCAGAAATTCATGCAGAGCGAGAGTTCTCCCATGCAGACCTGGTCGCCTTTACACAGACATATCAGAAGCCAGATCTGCCACCTCCCAGTTGTCCAGAACGGAAACCTCTGCCGCAGTCAATGAAGTACAGATTCCTTGCTGGAAAGCCAGACATGTACCCAGTCATTATCTCAGCAGATTTGACTGGAGAGCAAGAATCTCGTTTGATGGAGGTTCTTGAAAGAAACCGCAAGGCAATCGGTTGGAGTATAGCTGATCTCCAAGGGCTGAGCCCAAATCTTTGCTCCCACCACATTTATCTCGAGGATAACGCTAAGCCGTCGCGTGAGTTCCAACGACGGCTGAACCCGAATCTTCGAGACGTAGTCATGAAAGAAATTTCTAAGTGGTGGAGCGCCGATTTTATCTATCCCATCTCCGACTCCAAATGGGTTAGTCCACTTCATGTGGTACCCAAGAAAACGGGTATCACTACAGTTGTCAATGAGTCTGGAGAGGAGATCGCTACCAGAGTACCAACTTCTTGGAGGGTCTGTGTGGACTACAGACGATTGAATGAGGCCACCAAGAAGGATCACTTCCCGCTTCCCTTCATTGATCAGATTATCGAACGGTTAGCCGGGAAGAGCCATTATTGCTTTCTTGATGGGTACTCTGGATATAATCAAGTGGCCATTGCGCCCGAAGACCAGGAGAAAACGACATTCACCTGTCCGTTTGGGACTTATGCTTTCAGACAGATGCCCTTTGGTCTATGTAACGCTCCGGCGACATTCCAAAGGTGCATGTTGTCCATCTTCTCGGACATGGTGGGTGACTGTTTAGAGGTCTTCATGGATGACTTCTCGGTCTATGGCGATGGGTTTGATGCTTGTCTTGACTGCCTAGACCGTGTGTTGAAGCGCTGCATAGAGGTCAACCTTGTTTTATCCTGGGAGAAGAGTCATTTCATGATGACTCAAGGGACGGTCCTTGGTCATATCGTCTCCAACAGGGGCATGGAGGTCGATCCGGCTAAGGTGGACATCATCAGAAAACTCAATCCACCGTCCAATCTGCGTCAGTTACGGTCTTTTCTGGGGCATGTCGGTTTCTACCGACGGTTTATTCAGGACTTCAGTCGAATTGCCCGACCGTTAACTGACTTGCTAACCAAAGACACCGAGTTTATTGTCAATGATAAGTGTCTTGAATCATTTGAGACTCTCAAAAATATGGTTGTTTCAGCTCCTGTCCTTCAGCCACCCGATTGGTCTCTCCCATTCGAGATCATGACGGATGCTTCAGATTTCGCCGTTGGGGCTGTGCTTGGACAGAGGAGGGATGGGTTACCATTTGCCATTCACTACGCCAGCCGGACCTTAGATGCCGCTCAAAGGAATTACACTGTGACTGAGAAAGAGATGCTGGCCGTAGTCTTTGCTCTTGATAAGTATAGATCATATATTCTCGGATCTAGAGTAACCATTTACACCGATCATACCGCCATCCGGTATTTAATGGCTAAGAAGGATGCCAAAGCACGTCTCACCAGATGGATCCTTCTACTCCAGGAATTTGATATTGAGATTAAGGACAAGCCTGGAGTCAAGAATGTGGTGGCGGATCATCTCTCCAGGTTGGAGAATCTTGAGGAATCTGAGCCCAGCGCACCTATCTCAGAGACATTTCCAGATGAGGCGATCTTAGCTGTCACCTCACTCCCATGGTATGCCGACTTTGTAAACTATCTTGTTGCCAAGACAGTCCCTCAGGGTTGGCCCAGGCAGAAACTTGAGACCTTCCTAGCTAAGGCCAAGTTTTACCATTGGGAGGATCCTGTCCTTTATCATGAAGGAGGGGATAGTATCTGGAGGAGGTGCATTCCTCAAGAAGAGCAGCATAGCGTCCTCACATACTGCCACAAGCTTGAGGCAGGAGGACATCATTCTGGAAAAAGGACAGCACAGAAGGTGCTTCAATCCGGCCTATGGTGGCCTACTCTCTTCAAGGATTCTGATGAGTTCGTGAAGAGATGTACTGACTGTCAGAAAATGGGAACCTGCGGACAGAGAGACATGATGCCTATGCAACCCATTCACTTTTGTGAGGTTTTTGATGCATGGGGAATTGATTTCATGGGCCCATTTCCTAAGAGTCGGGGATTCGAGCATATTTTGCTCGCTGTGGATTATGTCAGCCGATGGGTTGAGGCCATCCCCGCCCGAGCCGCAGATGCTAAAACCGTTTGTAAATTTTTGAGGAAAAATATCATTTCACGGTTCGGGGTACCTAGAGTTTTGATTTCTGACGGGGGGTCTCATTTCATCAATGACAAAGTTAGGGCCCTTGCTGACGAGTTCGGTATTGACCATCGGGTTGCCACTCCTTATCACCCTTAGACTAATGGTCTTGCTGAAGTATCGAATAGGGAGATAAAGACTATCTTGCAGAAAGTTGTCCGCCCAGACCGAAAGGATTGGTCACAGCTTTTGGACTCGGTCTTGTGGGCTTATCGGACTTCTTTCAAAAATCCATTGGGGACATCTCCCTTTCGTCTCGTCTATGGCAAGCCGTGCCATTTGCCAGTGGAAATCAAGCACAAATCTTTTTGGGCAGTTACTGAGTTGCTTTTGGATCCCGAGAGTATAGGAGACCAGAGAAGAGCAGAATTGGCAGCCCTGGAGGAATTGAGAGATACAGCCTTTTCCAACAGCCTACAGTACAAAGAAAAAGTGAAGACATGGCACGATTCGCATATCAGCCATAAACAGTTTAAGCCAGATCAGAAAGTATGGTTGTTTGATTCCAGGCTGAAAGTATTCCCAGGAAAATTGCAGAGCAAGTGGAAAGGCCCGTATGTGGTCAGGAAGGTACATGACAATGGCAGCATCGACATATCCGAACCGTCATCTTCTTCCACCTTCCGCGTCAATGGTCAACGCTTGAAACTATATCTTGATCATGTTCCGCCGACCATTGACGTTGCCCCCATTTTTCTGGTATGAGATGTGTCCTTTGACTCTTATCATCTACATCTCATACATGGTGATCAAATTCCATCTTCCGCTGTACAGATCCATCTGTTTATATCACTTGGTTTTCTTATTTTCTTCTTTTCCATCTCTATCTTCTTTATCTACCGACACGGTGCCGCCCTTGTAGACAGTCTTCTATACTTAGGACGTACTTTGTCCTAAGTATAGGGGGGGTGTGCACCCCGAGTTTTTCTATTTCTTTTCGATCCTCTCCATTGTCTCCTCTTCTTGTCTATACTTAGGGATATTTTACCCTAAGTATAGGGGGAGACAATCTGAGTACGATCTGTTCATTCCCACCCTTGACCCTCCCTGCGTTGTGTACAGTCTGCTATACTTAGGATTATTTGATCCTAAGTATAGGGGGGACGGTCAACTTCTCATTAATTGATTCATTCATTTATTCTCTATTCTTTAGACTTGTCTATACTTAGTACGAGTTATGTCTTATCTTTTCTCTCCGATCTATGAGGACATAGCTCAAGCTAAGTATAGGAGGGTCGTATATACTACGTATATACTTTAGCCATAACTCGTACTTTCGTATTTTCTTAATAAATATGGCTAATAATTCTTTAAAAATTCATTAAAAATCCTTAATAAAAAGATGTGGTTATTCCTCAAATTCTTTTTGTATATACTGATTAATAAATCAGGTGAAAATGTTTTTTGCAAAATGTTTGAAAAATAGTTTGAAAATCTTTGTGAACATCTATTGAAAACTATTTTGAAAATATTTTGTTTCGTGTTTTCAACCTGTGTGGTTTGTAAAACTTCTTTTCTTTGTGTGAAATAAAAATGTTTGAAAAATGATTTGCAAATGGTTTGAAAAATGGTTGCAAAAATGATTTGAAAAAACCTATATATACTGTTTTGAAAGCCTTTGCAAAATGATTTTCAACTGTGTGTAAAATGTTTGTGAAAATTATTTTGGACTATAGTTTTCAAAAATTGTGTGAAAAGCTTGTGTCAAATAAGTTTGAGGAATACTAACATCACACCAAAATCCATCCTATATATATGTATAAAATTGATCACTTACCCTTGTAAATTCTTAAAATCCACTTCTTGTATATATAAAGAAGCACTCCCGTGTACATATTTTCACCTAGTTTTTAGCCAAAATCTTTTTGTTTCAAAAATTCCCAAAAACATTTGCAAAATTAAAATCCAAAAACATCTGAAAAATCTTTTTGAAAAATACAAAAAAATTGCATCTGCATGTGCATCATCATCATCTTTTCAAAAATCCATAAAAAGTTCAAAATCCTTGAAAATTGCATCACAAAAATATTTTCTGCATTGCATTGCATAGCATTCGCATTTTTCGGATTGAGTTTGATAGTTGAACAAGTCTAAGTAAAATCCGGAGATTGGAGCTTGATTGGACCTTAAAATCTACCTAATAACAGGAACCTTATAGGAACTGAGTTTGAGGTACTTCAGGTCTAGTTGACTTAATTCTTTGAGGATCACGAGACTTGGTTCAATGGATTCTTGACTGCCTAAGTAGAGTATTTCGGAGCACACGCACGACTCTTGTTGATAATGACCTAACTTGGACACCTGCACCTTTCACATAGCTCTCCATGGATGAGGTGGTGAGGAGGCAGCTTCCTTTAGCTTGGGGTAGCATATGAGGGTAGTACTTCTAGGCGGAACCTCTCTTCTTCTTATAGTGAAGGAAGTGCGCCTCAACTTGGTCTAGTAGTGATGAAGGCTAAAGACAGAAGCCGTGGGTTGCAATAAAGCTTCAAAAGAGGGATAGTCTACTGGCTCAAGAGGAAAATTTCTTGTATATGCTGCTCATGTAGATATGTTGTACAGATGCAATTGAAAAAAAAAAATGCAAAAAGAACTCCAAAAAAGTGGTGGGTCGGATTGAAAATTTAATAATCCCACCGGAGTATGTATATAGTTCAATAAAGCAAAAGCTTATGGTATCCATGTTACACCTCATGAAGCTAGCAGCGGGAGACTCAGCTACACTGGCTGAGCTTCCAAAAGTCTATACTTCTTCCCCCTCTTCTTGAGCCGGTTGCACTTGAACTTAGAAGGGAATACCCCGCTTCTCAAGGAAAGAGTTGCTAGACTGAGGCATTAGAGTTACCAGGTTGGGGGAGGTTGTTTCTTTGTCACTTCTGAGGTGGGGAGCTACATATCACTTACACTGTACGAGTCAGACTCATAGTCGCAAGAGTTTGCGTATGAGTTGAAGTATTTCTGACCTGGCTATTGAGGAGACTTGGACAGAGTTTTGGGATTCTCAAGGACTGTTGGATTTCAAACTTGGTTCTCATTAAGGTTCCGACCGCACTAAATTTCCAAAGGTCCGACTTAAGCTCCAAACTTCGATTTTGCGAAGACAAGTTTGATAATCAAGTAAAATCCAAGTTCTTCTTTTTCTTTTCTTTCTTTTCTTTTTGCACTTATTGCATAAGTGTTTGCTAGGGACTAGCAAAGGTAAAGTATAGAGGGATGATGAATCCACATTTCATCATCTTTATTCTATCATTTTGGCACCTAAAACCCTAGCAAATGCCTGTAAATAGCCTTAAATCAAGCATCTTAGCATTCATGCATGTGCATTCAGATTGTGTATAAATCACTGTAATTAAGGCCAAAATTATAGAATAAATAAAGAAAAGAAAAAGAATAAAATATTGTAAATATTTTATGATCCAAAACCCCCGAGACCTAGGCATCTTGATGAATAGGTCGACAAGGAATAAAGTAGGGGGAGATAAGGTCAGATACACAGATAAAATACCTATATTCATTCTTTCTTCATTTTGGGACCTATTTTTGGTTCCACTTTTTGTACATCAAATAAAGAAACTTTGTACATAAAAGTTGTAGATAATTTTATAAAGAAAAATACAAAATTGATTTCACAGAAAAATAATATACAGATAAAAAGTTATGGTCTGAATAAAAATCCAGAATGCCAACTTCCCAGACCCGTATCTCACAAATAAAAACTCCAAATGCAGCGTACTCACCTTTAATTGTATATAGAAGAAAATAATCTATCCAATGGTGGTGGTTTCGCATTTGGCGGAGCTACGGTCTGAAAGTTGAGTTTTGGACCCACATTGTACCTTGTACAGAATAAAATAATCAATTTATTCTTTATTCATTATTTATTCATTTTTATATTTTTATAATTTTGTAAATATTACTTATAATATATATGTGCGTTAAAATTGAAATAAAATGCAAAGAAAAATAAGAATAAAATTACTTGAATAAAGAATACATAGGTATACTGCATGTACTCATACCTATATAAAATATATTTGTATTTTATTAAATACACAAAACAAACCAGAAAAATACAATAAAAATATATTCATGTATATAAAAGTATGTTATAATTTTATAAAATACTAAATAAAAATAATAAAGAAACAAAATACATAAAATAAAATAAAATACTAAAATCCATAGGTATTATACCTATATAGGGTTAAAAAGGCAACTTGTAAAAATAAAACTCATAAAAATAAATAAAAATCGGAATAAAATACTACATAAAAAAATAAACATTTTTTATTTTTTACCCAAAAATTAATTCGGCCTTTTTCTATTTTTAAACGAATTAACAAAATTTTTTTTTATTATCTTTTTCTGGTTGGTCCACGTGGACCAACCAGAAGCTAGCGACTGTTGACCAGCAGGTCAACAGCCCGTCCTTCGTCTACTGTAGCTCTGGCGCGCCTGGGTTTTTGCCCACCTTGGTGGATTTTCCTAGGTCGCGCCGCTCGTCCTTTGCCGCCGCTTCCTTCATGGAAGTTGCGCCGCTCTGATCCATCTCCATCGCCGCTCCATCAGATCCACTCAGATCTTCTTCCTCCACCCGTGATCATGCCTCGAAAACACGCACCCAACGCTCTTCAAATACAACCCACCATCTTCCTTTCTCGGGTTGAACCGCGAATTACCCACGATCCTTCCCCCTTGGTCGAGCTAAAGGTACCCGGAGGTGACAGCTCTGAGCTCCAGGCTTCCAGGCGTCGGGAGAGCACCTGATCGTCGCGCGTTCCAACCTCCGGCGAAGCTCTGCCGTCGAGGTAACCACCCTCTGGCCCTAGGCCATTGAGGCTGTTCTTGCCTTCTCTTTATCCCCTTCCAGATCCCTGATAGTTCTAGGATTATTTCCCCCATCGTTCTGAGTCGAATCAATCACTCCATCACCTAATCGATCACCTCGCCGGAGCGCAACTCCGGCGAGACCCTATTGCGCCTCCCCGTCCATTTTGAGAGCCACCCGAGGTCGAGGCATTTTGCCCTCGACCTCTCTAACGTTATGGTGCAGGTATTGAAGTATATTGAAGCTCCTGGAGCTATTTTGCCCTCTCGCCGGAGCACCTGGAGCCTCGCAGCTCCGCCACCTCCGTGCGAGAGCACCGGCGTTCGCCGGTGGATTTTGAAGCTCCCAGAAGTCACCCGAGACCTGCAGGAGGCTCCTCGCTCATTTTGGAGCTCAATAGCCATCAGAGCTAGCCGGAGGAGCGCGGCGAACTTCGCCCAGCCGGAGCTCCGACTCGTTCTTCCAGCTGCCTCCACCGCCGTCCGATCGAGGAGACCCTCCAGTTAGAACGTGGGCCGTCAGATCATCAGCGCTCAGCCACCGTCGATCTCGCCCGAGATCTAATCTCAGACGTCCACAGCGAAGCGTCATCGGCCGTCCAGATCGTGCCACGTGTCAAGTGGCCTCTTCATTGCCGTTGGATCGCGCGCCGAGGGTATTTTACATCCTCGCCCTCGCGCATTTTTGTATTTAATATTTAGTCTATAAACTTTCGTCTGTAGTTAAATACTTTTGTAACATTTGCACGAAGGCCCCCGTTGTTTACTTATTTGCTCTCGGGTCCAATCCACGTCACCTCACGTGCCCGTGCGCGTGAGGTGGCTGGGTATTTTGCAGGGACCCCCCTGGGGTTTGTTTATTTCGTTTAAGTCCATGAACATTTATGTCAAGTTGTAATATTTTGGAGAAATTGCATCGAACCCCCTGAGCTTTGTAATATTGCAAAAATACCCCTCCCAGGCGCGTGCCAGTCACGCGCCCTGGTGGGTAAGTTGCACATCTACCCTTGCGGGTTTGGATATTAATGTTTAATCCTTAAAATGCAAGATTCAGAGTAATATTTTGTGGAAAAATTGCGTACAAGCCCCTGGATGTTTTACTATTTGCATGTATGCCCTTGCCAGCACTGTTTGATGATTGGAGTCTTGTTCTAATTAATTAAAATATCATTTTAACTCCAAAAATCCCACAAAAATAGGCTTAAGCTCCTGTGCACCTATACTTTCACGCCACCTATTTAGTTTTTGATTTTATTTTAGTTTTATATTTATAAAAAATCAAAAACATGTCTTTTTCCTACTGTCTAGCTTAGAAAATACCAAAAAAATAGCAAAACACCTCTAAAAATTCCAAAAAAATCACCTAGTGTCTATTTTATCATCTTTTAGTGTCAGTCCAAAAATCATTAAAAATTTCAAAAGAAAAACACTAAAAATATAAAAACACTCAAAAACTTCAAAAAAATATAAAAAATATTAGAAAAACCCAAAAATTGCAAACTCAGCTTCTGTTTCTTCCTTATTTTATTCCCTTTATTAGAAAAATAGTGTGAAATATTTTTGGTACTGGTTGCTATTTTCAAATTTCATTTTTGTCACAGCCAGCCTTATTTCCACTGTTTGCCCTATTTCAGACTTTAAAAATACCAAAAACATCTTAAAAAATCCCCAAAAATCACAAAAACAGTAAAAAATATTAAAAAGACCAAAAACATTTCATTTCTGGATTTTTGAGTATTTTTGTGCATTTTTATTAATATTCTACCTTGCCTTTTATTCTATTGCCTTTACTTCCCAATATAAAAAAAATATAAAAAAAATATAAAATATAAAATATAAAAATCAGAAAATCAAAAATCAAATACAAAATTAAAAATCAAATAAAAAAAATTTTTAAAATTAAAAACCCACGAAAATAGTAGTTGCTTGCTTGCTTAGTGTAGACACATCACACACTCACTCACTTGTGCATTCATTTGCTTGAGCTACACTGTTTGCTCCCTGTGTTCGAACTCGCTGCATACTTGCCCTTTACATCATTTGTGCAGAGTTAAAAATAAATTTTAACTCCACATTTATTTCTAATTATTGATTTTTAGTGTGGGTTAATTGTTGACTTTGGTCCGAATTTAGTGTGGTCAACACACCGACTGAGTTCACGCTTTGTGTGAATTTAAGACCACCTATTTTTGGCCCAATCAATCTTATTCTAATTAATAGTTAGAGTACTCATTGACATACTCATGATGTCCTTAGAAACAAATCTGTCCAGATACGCAGATATGATGAGTAGGAGCACTCCTTGCATCGCAAGTTGTCAATTAGTTAACCAAGTCAACATCCAGATCTAGACACCTTCTCTGTTCCAATTTAGAATAATACAATTGGATCAATTTGTACTTGTGATTTTATCAATCCTTTGATAATGAAATATACAATATAATAATCTCTCAAGAAAATGAAAATAAATCCATTTTAATTTCAACAAATTTCCCTTATATCAAATAATTATTTGTTTTTTATCCAAATTATGTAGTTGCAACAATTACAATTCAAATTCGATGTTATCATGAAAAAATCATTCCCAAAAGTTATTGGAAACCCAATTGTTTATCTAAGTATTTAATTACGCATGTAATCAAGGCATATCATATATTTTTCATGACAATTTTGAATGATAATAACAAGTAAATATATCAACAAGATGATCTTATAATCCTCCGATCCTAGTCGTCTAGATATTTAATATCTTAAGCTATAAGACTTAGACTCATGCGAGATAAAATATTGTGGTTTGTTGGTTTGATTTATGATACTTATTTAGTATTTTTATCTTCTTTTTTGATAAAAATATAGTATCTTAAAAATCATATATTTTAGTTATGAAATTCATGAAAAAACAAACCTCCAAGTAATTTTTATATCTGAATCTTTGCACAATCGTCTCCCACTATTATACTGACCTTTGGGATCATATTTAATCATTCTAAACATGATTTATATTCCAAAACACTTTCATAATAGGGTCCAATGTTAGCAACATCAAATATTTAATAATTCAATATGGAATCGCATAAACACGAAGATAAAAATTCAAACACAACCCGGTATCTATAGTCTTCTCTTCCTATGACGTTGGATCATATCCATGACCAAGGTTCTAGCCATAATTGAATGGAGGAGTTTGGCCTCCCTAATGGAGAGGTTTTGCATTGATATGCTAATCAAACATTTTTAGCGATTGTTGAAGTGACTGAGTGTCACTCAATCAACAATTAACACATGATATGTAGATATATCAATAAATGTAAATGTGAGCTAAAAGCTATTATAACTCTACAAAAGATGTAAATAGGGAAAGTGTTGTAAACTTTTGAACCATAGAGAGCAAAACAATAGTAGTTAATTACTAATAATTATTTCTAATTAATGATAATTTTTTTATATTTTTTTCTTGATTTTTTATGTGGGTTTGAAATTATATTTAAATTTTATTAATTTTTAAATGTTTTATATTATATTATTTTTTAATTTATTTTTTTGTTTCCTTTTAAATTTTGTAATTTTTAAATTTTTTTAAATTTTTAAAATAATATATATAATTACATGTAAGAAAATAGATATTCTAAATATTAGACATAATGTGTAGTATATGTAGATAATATAACTATTTATATTTTTAGATAAATAAAATTATCATTAAATTATAGAAAAAATGTTTTTTAATTTTAATTTTTTCTCTTATTTTTGCAATTTTCATAAAAATTGTTATATTTTTTAAGATTTTAAAAGTTAATAATTATAGAACACATAGAATAGATTAATTATGCGAGATTTTTTGGAGTTTAATAAATATATTTAATTCCAAAATTAACTCAAAATTATTTTATTATAAGTGTATATAATAAGGGAAACTCATAAACATAGAGATATTGATGAAAGAGATTTTGACAGGGGATCCTAACGCATGGTCTTGGAGGGTTAGCAGTGCCCGAAAAGTCATGTCTAGCGATAGTTGTGTCGACCGCTCTCACAGTACTTATATCGTATCTTAATCTCTCGATCAACAATTAGCCCACAATGGCTCAAGCAATGAATACAGGTGAGCCAAAATTTATTATACCCTACAATATGATATGTATAGTATGAAAGTGTAAGGGTCAAACCACTAAGGAGCAACGGGAATAGACTAGAAAAATTGACAAAAAAGCAACAAATGTCTTTCTGTTTTATAGGTATTTTGAATTTTTTGTGGGTTTTAATATTTTATTTTTTTATTATCTTTAATTTATAGTTTTCTTTTTTATGTTTTTAATTTTATTATTTTATATTATTTTTTATTTCATGATTTTTTAATGTATTTTTAATATAAGTAATATATGTAGATGTATATAACAGTATTTGGATAATATATATATACACGATAATAGATATATAGGATATAAATATATAGAAAATATAAAAAATCAAAAAATGCCCTTGAGAACAATCCATTTTATTTTTTTAATATTTTTATTTTTTAATAATATTATTAATAATATAAGTAATTATAGGTATGTATATAGTATATATTCTAGTGTCTATAGATATAACTATAAGTACTCAAAATAAGTCAAATGAGGTATTTTTGCCTTCTTTATGTTTTGTTCTAGTTTTGATATTTTTCTTTTATTTATTGCAAATTGTTTTATTTCTTAATTAAATAAAAATGGTAAAACATTGAGCAATAATACAAGGTCAGACAGTTTGAAATTTAAAACTAGGAATACCTTAAAATTGTCCAAAACTATTTTTAGTGTACAATATGTAATATAAATAAGAAATAGAAATCGATGCAATTTTAGGATTTTTCAATAGTTTTAATAAGGGTGTTTCAATTTTAGTGTTATTCTTTTGAAAAATTTTATGATTTTTAATATAAAGTTATAAAATAAAATAATGAAGATAAAAAAATATTTTTGAAATTTTTCAATACATTTCTATTTTTTGTATTTTCTAATGCAAGTAGGAATTAAATGCAATGTTTTTGGACTTAAATATATGAAATTACTTTTAAAACTAGGTAAATACCTTAAAATTATCCAAAACTATTTTTAATTTATAATATATAATATAAATAATATATAGAAATAGATGTAATTTTTGGATTTTTCAATAATTTTAATAAGGGTATTTTCAGTTAGTGTTATTCTTTTGAAATTTTTATGTTTTTTGTGTAGTGTTGTAAAATAAAATAATAAAGATAATATAATTTTAATGCAAGTTGGAATTAAATGCAATGTTTTTGGACTTAAATATATGAAATTACTTTTAAAACAAGGTAAATACCTTAAAATTGTCCAAAACGTTTTTTAATGTATAATATATAATATAAATAAGATATAAAAATTGATGGAATTTCAGGATTTTTCAATAATTTTAATAAGGGTGTTTTCAATTTTTAATGTTATTCTTTTGAAAATTTTTATGATTTTTGGTATAGAGTTGTAAAATAAAATAATAAAGATAACATATTTTTTGGAATTTTTCAAAACATTTTCTAATTTTTTCGTATTTTTTAATGCTATTAGGAATTAAATGTAATGTTTTTAGATTTAAATATATGAAATTACTTTTAATTGCCTTGCAAGAAATCTATATTATTTAATATAATCGTAGGCATGTAAAAAATCCATACAATTATTTATGCAAAATGATATTTCTTATAAGAAAAATAGAAGAAGTAAAAAGTAATCTATTGGTGGGGACCTATTTGTAATTTCCCACAATTGTCCCCTAATTTTGAAACATCTTAAAAGAATCCAGGTCCTAAAATGTGAAACGCCTCAAATATTTAATATCAAATATGCTGGAAGGGGTATTTATATAATTTTCAAAAGGTGTAAGCTTCTTTATACACTACAAAAAAGAGCTATAGTGATGGATTTGAAAAAATCCATCACTAAATTAATCGTTGTTAAAATATAATGAAGATATTATTCATTGCGAATTGAGTTTTCGTACTCAAAATTTGCAAAGAATATCGTATCTGTCATTATATCATTAGCAATGGTCCACATGTCGATGCTTATTCATTGCTATTTTTCAAAATTTTAATTAATCATTGCGAAATTTTGAACTAATAAAGTAGCGACGATTAGTTGATATTTTGAAAAATAGCAATGGATAAGCGTCACTATGTGGACAGTTGCTAATGATATAAGGACAAATATGATATTCGTTGCTAATTTTGAGTATCAAAACTCATTTGGCAACAAATATTATCGTCACTATGTATTTAACAACGGCTAATTTAGTGACGGATTTAAAGGACTAAAATGAAATGCAATAAGTCTAAGATTCCCTCGTAGAAAATTCCCTTCCCCTAATGTGTACGAAAAAGTAAGGTGAGGTGGTGGGGGACCAATATACAATTAACAGAAACTTAGGGGTCAATATAAATTTTACAAAGATATAACTACAGATGAATGTTTTTGTACTGAAAAGGAAATACAAAAATAGTGGGATATGTTGAAAAATTACCCCATGTATGTGGGTGGATGGTGCTGATGTTTTCACTTATGCACGTGTCACGTTCCCAATGACCATTGTTGGTTCACAAATGGATCATGCAGATAGGATCTCAATGGGAGATCGGGTGGTCAAGGCACGATGCTATCCAACAACTAATCTTCATTCTAGGGAAGAAGAAGTATCCATTGGATCTGCTCTTTTTGAAGAACATGGAAGAATAATATGCTTGGGCTCCTTCGATCTCTCCTCTCTCGCAACTCTGGTGGGCTATCATGTTGCTCAGGTACTCAAAAGGATCCTGGAAGTCATCTGCAACGAATGCCGGCATTTAAAAGCTCCAAGGACCACAAGAGGGGTCCTAGGAGGTCGAGGAAGCACATGTGGACCTGGAAACCAAGTCCAGCTCTAAAATCGCCTCAATGAAGGCCTTTACCCTCCGGAACTCGCATGGTAAGCTCAGGTAAACAAAAGGGGATGCCCAGGGGGTCTGGTTTGGCTAGAATGGGGTGAAATGGAGCCGAGCAGAGGACTCCTACGGATGACGGTGGAGGGAGACATGATCTCTAGATTTATAGAGAATCATGGTGAATGGAATAGTATGAAGCGTAGAAGAAGCGATGATGAGTGAAATGGGGGTGAAAGGCGAGGTGGATCACGGGTGGAGACTGTAGAAACGATAGTTGGAGCTATAGCTTCAGCGAAATACGATCGTGGATTTGATGAAGTAAAAGATAAAAATACCGGAAATAAAGTGCTAATTTATGCTGCCATTATTCCTTGGAACAAAACTAAGCTAAGAACCGGGGCTCAACCACAAGGACAAAGGAGACAAGGAGGATAACAGGCAAGCTTGGTCGATGAGTGATGAGATCCTAATTCAGCATACGAAAAGATGAAAATAGAGCTTCGTTCCCCAGGAATTAGATACATTTCATCATTTATTCTGCATTCTTATCATTCATGCATTTAAAATTAATATTTGTATTTAGCACTAATAAATTGCATTCGAAATCATCTTCACATTTTCATCCAACTTCATGCATATTTAACTAATTCAGACTAATTCCCATTAACCTCAGATCTCCTCCATTGTGTATATATTGGCAACAAGATTAAAGTAAAAAATACAAAAAAATACTAATTCGAATAATTGGCATGTGAGACAAAATCCCAATTCTAGACTAGATAGACTAAAATGCTTATATCTTCCTCATACAGTGTTTGATTTAGGTCTAATCACTTTTAAATTAATACATATTCAAAGATCTTCAAAATAAGACCAACTTCATAAAATTAGAGCTCGTATGTGAAAGTTGGATTTTGGGCTTCTTTTGCGCGTTTTGACTTTTCCCTGATTTGACTTGATAATTTATGTACATAATTAACCCTTTTTCTTTTATTTCCTTTTTATTTATATTCATTGATAAAAGTTTTAATAAAATACACAAAAATCCAAATTGAAAATAAGACTCAAATCAAAGAAACTGACCGAGTCTAAGTGTCCTTTGCGAGTCTGTACAAATTTCCCACTTTTTCTTCTTTATTTTATTTTCCTATTTTTTTATTTTTTAAAAAATCCAAAAAAAAAGATTAATGTGTAAATATTTATCTTCGATTTTATTATTATTTTTCTCGATTTTTCTCTTAATTAAAAACACTAAAAATTTTACAAAACCAAAAATCAAGGTATTTTATGTAAATAGAGTACCTCAAAAATATCGTTTTGCATAGATGGCTTGTTTTGCTCTTAGTCCCTTCATAAAAATTGTAGATCTCATCGAGATGAACATTTTTCATGTTGACACTTTTCGATCGGAGGTCGTCTGCTATTTCTTCTAGATTTTTCTTCTATTTTTTATTTTTTTATTTTTTTGGAATTGACACGTGTTAGCTACTGGAGCCGCCACGTGTCACTCATTTTTTAACCCCCTTTTTATTTCATTTTTGATAATAGTAATAAAAAAATAAGACATCACGTTCCTTGCACATGAGGCCTTCCTCTCCCTATTTCCTTCTCCCAATGGCAGGACGCGACCTTCGTCCTCCTCTTTCGCACATGCAACCTCCTACCGACCGTTGACCCTCTATCCTTATCTCCTCTCTCTCCGTCCCAATCCCACCGGCCGTGCATCACCCCTCGCCTTATTCCCTTCACCGCATCATCATCCCTCCCTATTAAACCCATCGAGGCCCCCGTTACTCGAAGGATCCGCCATCATCTACGACAGGGAGAGAGCTTGAGAGGGAGGTCGGTGATAGGGGCTTCCCATCTCAGGAAAAGCCACTCCAACGAGATCAATAGAGTTTCATTGTGCCCCACCTGCAACTGAGGCGAGGACAAGAGGAGGGAATTTCCATCCTCAACCTCATGCGATATGCCCCTTCTTCTTCTTCATATTTCTTTTCTTTCCCCTGCTTTTACCTCTATCCCTTATTCCCTCTATCGCCCCTCTATCATCCTTTCCACAGGCCACCTGCGGTCGCCACACTACCCCTTGCATCATACGCTTCAGCTCTACTGCCAACTCCGCACCCTCCTCCATGCTTCCACGCTCCCCGTCACCCCACGCAGCACCATCGTCTCCCATGCTCCGCCAACCAGAGCACGAGGTTTCTCTCCCACTCTAGAATCGGAGCTCCTCCATAGCATCAATGCATGCTCCACTTGCGCAAGTGGCATGTGCCCATCCACTCCGCTGCGACTCAACTACACCTCAACTTTTCTCGAGGGTTGCTCCATCGCCCAAAGCCCATACGAGCACAGCAACACCTTGTTCCAGAATTTTGCACGAGCGGCGTCACTCCAAACGAGCCCCACCTTAAAGCTACTAGCCCTCTCCACACAGAGGAGTTCTTCAATCTCTAAGGCATGTCACCTCCAGCCATCACCTCTCGTGCTTCTCCGCTCATGGCGAGCACCTCCAGCAACCAGTCGAGTCGACCTACCGCTGCATCAGTCCACCGAGTATCAGAATCAAGATCCTCATGTACGGAGATGCCCCTGGAGCTTAAGCCAATTCACACCAAGTCCACCAGCCTAGGGTCATGTACATCGCACATGACTACTAGACATTTTGTTGCAAAAACCTCCGAAGGTTTCCCCATTTACGAGAAAGCCCAGCCGACCAGAGGGTGCGTGCTGCTTACGTGCCTCTCTGGAAATTTTGCATAGAAGACCTCCTCGGGTCTGGTAATTCTTCTTAAGTCCATGTTCTGTATTTTTATTTCATTTAATTATTGCGAACTGAGCATTGTGATCTCCATCTGTTTTGAAAAATCATTTATCATCATTTTATTATTCTACTAATAGCACTTTGTTCTACAATTAATTTGCTATAGTATGATATTTGTGTGATATTTTTATGGCTTGTGGTTAATTAGTGATTAATTTTCTTGTGAAAAATTGCATATTTTACCCAATATTGATGTAGAAATTCATAAATAATTAACCACAGTCTCAAAAATTGCCAAAAAATCACGAATCGTAGAATTAATTGATAGTAACATTGTGACAAAAAAGAATTGCATGTGCATGCATAGTTTTCTCCCTAAAAATCATTTCGTACATTTACTAATTAATTTTTATTAGTTATTAAATCCAACATTTTTTGGGTTTAGGATTTTTCTGAGATAGATCACCTAGTGACATATCTTAGATAATTTAATTTCCTGAAAATAACCGGAGTCTACATTCATAAATTCATTATTTATTTATCTTGCATCCAAAAATTCCAAAAAATGCAATTGTCTAATTTCATCATTTTGAACATTTTGGTAAAGTTTGGGGATTGTTGGACTTAAGTTGATTGTACTTTACATTTTAGCCCCCGAAATTTGCCAATGTTGCATTTGACTCATTTATTGCATTTAAAAATACCAAAAAAAAAATCCTCTTCGAAAACCTAACTTTGAGATCGACTTTAAACAAACCTAAGGAGATAGTTCCCTCCCTAAGTTCGACCTTGGAACTTACCAAGCAAAAAAATTGACCGCTCACTTTCAGTTGACATATTAATTAAAATAGTAGTTTTTGTTTAACTCTGAATTTATTTGACTAAAATGCATGAAAATGACACAATTTAAAGGGTAAATTCGAGATTTTTAAATGGAGTCGTTGTCAGAGAGGCACAGCTTAGGTTGTTTTTAAGAAAATCAACTTTTTAGGTTTTCCATCGCCGGTAGTCTGACCCCTGATTTTTCTTGTAAATATCTCTCCATTTTTTCAATATTTTTATTTCTTTTTTTGTATGTTTTTCTACGAATATCTCTCTAATATTTGATCTCTAATTTTTTGTGCGAGGTACCCCGTGACTCAGAGCGATCTTCTTGGAGGCCGACTCATATCGGAGCAACCAGACACACGCCTTATTTTAATTTTTTGGAGAAGAGTGTTTTTCATTAATTTGTAATTAATTGCTAATTTCCAGCAATCCCGATCAGGTTGTCGCATGTGTAAAAGAGACTGGACTTTTTATGGTGTGTCATCCTGTTTCACCCTCCGGTGAGGGTGGGGCCTGACTTAAGTGGTTCGTAGTTTTAGGAATGCACATACAACTATTAGAGCTACTAGGAGTTTTGATTGTGCTCGTAGAATTTAGGACCACACTGCACTAAATTATACGTACTAGATCGTCTCTCATTTTGCCAAATTAAATTATTCTATCACTTGCTAATAGCTTACTGTTCTAGGTGTGATTTCCCGTGCATGCATTATATTTAATTTTTCTAGGGAAATTTCAATTCTGTTTAGGCATATTGCACAAAGATTGCAACGAAGTACTTTAAGTATCTCTAACTCAGCATTCATCATCGTGTTTCCCGCTGCACGGCTTTTTCTATTCTCCCTCGATTTTCATTCACATAGGAATAAAGGAAATTTGAATCCCCATGTAGATGTGCATTGTTCCCCACTCAAATTCAAGTGATAACCAAATTAAAACTAGGGGACTGGTAACATTATTAATTAATTAAAATCGGATAAAATTAAAAATCATTGTTTTCGGGAGAGCAACCACGTCATTATTTGATTTGATTGCAAGTGAGAGAGAGAGAGAGAGACAACACTAGGATAGAGCCAAGCCAGAATTATTTTATAGACTATTGGTTCTTTCTTTTTAGGCGATTACCTACTTTTCAGTGACGATCTACGAGTAGCCGTTACACGGTATGGATTTCCGTAGCAGAGTGAGAGGTTTAGAGGACACTACGAAAGGCTCCTTCCTCAAGTAACATTGAACCGTACTCATACGGTCTGTACTTATTCCCATACTGGCTGAAAGTAGGTCCAACTAGTCGTAAGAACCGGGCCTGTCTGTAGGAAAATACATGCACCTAATAGCTCGTTAACTCTTTCCAACTTTTGTATTTATCACTAACTAAAAGAGACAAGATAATTTGGTCGAACCTTTGCAGCCTTCACTGAGTTGAGTTGGTGAATTTGGGGTTTGAATTTATGTATTGAAATGTGTGACAAGTGCACTTGCACACACTGATCGTGGTTTCGCGAATCAATATTTTCCATTCCATTAGAAGATGAGGGAATTTTGACATTCATACCCAAATGATGAATCCCCGATTCATCGCCTTTATTCTTTTATTTTAGCTTAATTTCCTTAGTCAAATACATGTAAATACCCAATAATTTCAAGAAGTTATCACTTTTGCATGCATTTGTTGAATATGCATTTTTAACACTGTTTATATTCAAATAAAAGAATAAAGAAAAAATAAAATAAAATAAAATAATAAAATAAAGGATGTATTTATGAAATAAATGTAGACATACTCGAACCCCGAGATAAGGTCAAAACTTGACCTGATCGACCAGGAATAAAGTAAGGGGAGATAGGGTCTTTAATCCAAAAATCCAAAAATAATTTGTAAATATTCTTCCTTTTATTTTTGAATTTATTCTTTATTTATTTGTACAAAACTTACTTGATTTTATTTGTATATAAATTGACCTCAAATTAAATATTTTTCTAAATAGAAATTGTAAATACAATGTTTTGTAAATAATAAAAATAATTGCAAAGTAAAATCATGTATAGAATAAAAGTATCCACACTCAGAAAAAGTTGTAAAGTGACAATTGAAAGACCAATTCCACCTTCATACGAATCCAAATTGGATCAAACTCACTTCCATTGTACTTTAAATTAAATTATCATTAAAATGGCTTTGGTTTCATAATTTTTGGATTTACGGTTGAAAAATAAGTTTTCTAGTGTTGTTTTTGCATTTTTACAATTATCTGTATATATTTATTCATCTTTATTTTTTACACAATGTAAATAATTGTAAATATTTTCATAATTATTTTAAATAAAAATAAAAATAAAAAAACAAAAAATATTTCATTATTTGTACATGTGTATATTGTACTATATGTGTATAATACTTATATATAACTAATTTCCTTATATAAAAAAACCACCAAAAAATTATTTCTAACATTAATTGATTAAATTAATATTACGAAAATTTTATTTATTTGATTTGAAAACCTACAATGTATATAAGATTTGATTTTCTACCTTAAATAACCGCCATTAAGGTAGCCAGTTAATTTTTGTAAATTAATTATTGTAATTATTTTATTTAGTTATGAATTTTATTATTAATTTATTAATTAATTTTTTATTTATATATTGAAATAATCACTAATTACCTACCTTTTTGTACATATTTTCCTTTCTTATTTATTCTTCTTTTTATTGAGCTCCTCCCTTCTCATTTTCCTCTTGATCAATCTTTGGTGGAGAAGAACCCGATCTCCAAGAGCTTCTTATCGCAGAAGGATGCCCAGCCTCCAAGCCATACGGTGACAACGAGTTGGTCCTCGTTGATGCCATCACGGCGTTTCCAATCCCAAGGTGAGATCCACTTTATTTTTTCGGCATTTTCTAGATAGTTATCAGATTTAATTTGTGCTTCGATTCATGCTTAAATTTACATCTCAATCCCAAAATATCCATTCCTATTTGATTTCGTGATCCAATCCGACGTTGATTTACACATTCATCTTCTCAATCCATCCACGTTCACATTCTACCTCATGCAACCACACGCCTCCGGTCACTTATAGTGACCGGATCTCCAAATCTATCTCCCTCTTTGCCAATCCGTACCCGATCCGTACCCTCTCACATTTTTTTGAATTTTCTTGGATTGGGCTATCGTGCTCGTATCCTCATGTGTTGATAACGAATAAAAAATGTTCTTTTTCTAACATTTGTTTTGCAGGATAAATAAAAGAAATAGACATAAAATTATTCTAACATTCGTTTTGCATGATATTACAAAAACAATTTTAAAAAATATTTCAATTTTTTATCTCTAACATTTTTTTGCAGGAATAAATAAGAAAAAATAAAAAAAAATGATATATATATATATATTTGTTTTGCAGGATTATAATAAAAAATTATAAGTTTTACTTCTAACGTTTATTTTGCATGTAAAAAAATTGCAAAAAATAAATAAATTACAGTTCTGTTTCTGAATAAAATTAAAAAGCACGCAGACCCCATCCCGCGCCACCCGACACGTTACCCCCACTGGTTTTCCTTCACGCGGGGCACTGCCTGGTGACTCGACGCACGCCCGCTGCATAGCTCTGCCGCTCGTCTCAAAGCAGCGCCGCTTGCTCTCCCTCCGATCACGGGCAGCGGTCGCAGTCCGTCGTGCCTGCGACCCCAGCCCGCGCCACCTGACGCCCGCGACCGTCGTCCCCTCCCGCTAGGAGGCCTAGCACCGCCGCCTCTAACGACCCTACCTCCGCCGCCCTTCGCCGACCGAGACCTCCTCCTCCGCCTGGGCCGACCCTCCACCTCCAGCAGCGTCATTGCTGTCTCCACGCAGCCCACTGCCCATCGCCCAGCACGAGCGTCGTCGCTACCGGCTCCGCCTCCGCCAGCCCGCACCGCCTTGTTAGAGAAGAGGCAAGGGAGTGCGGTAACTCGGCCTCCTTCGCTGTTGTTTGAAGAAAGGATATAGTAACCCAAGGGGGTTAATAAAAAATGGAAATAATTGCCTTAAACCCCCAATAAGTCCGTTGAATTACATATAAGATTGGGTAAATTACATTCAAGTCCCAGGAATTTTCGAGAATTACGCATAGATCCCCACCAGAATCAAGCACGTGTATTGCACGTTTTTATTTGGATAATTGCAATGTTGCCCCGTAATCTATTTCCTGTTGTCATTTAATGCGAAAACATTGAACATTCACATTTAAGTCCCTGTAATTTCTAGACTTGATTTTGCATGATCTTTTCATTTAAATAAATGTCTCTATTGCTCTTAAAATTCTGCAAAAATTTATGAATATCCGTCTTGTGTCCCTCTTCATTGTGTACAAATTTCATTGCATTTTATCTCCTTTTGATATTATTAAATAATTGCGTCATTTTCTCTGCCTGAAATTTGAAAAATCATAAAAATTCAAATATTGTCTAAAACATTCCAAAAAAATATATTAGGTGTATTTCATTGTCTTTTATTTTTTTATCCAAATTCCACTCATTAAATATTTATAAAATCCACAAATTTGCAAAATACTTAAAATTTTATAAAAATCATAGAAAATTCTAGAAAAATCCAAAAATAGTGATTTCAATTCCTATGTATAGATATTTATTTATGTTTTAGCATAAAATAATTACCAGGAGTTTTGAGCGCATGAAATATTTTTAAGTTGTAAATTACTCCAGGTTGTGCATTGTTTCATGTTTTTATCACTGTTTGATTTTTAGAAAAATACAAAAAACATCTGAAAAACTTTGAAAAATAACCAAAAACATTGAAAAAAATTAAAAGTCAAAAATATTTTCTTTGTAATTATCTGAGCATTTTTTAATATTTTAAAATACAAAAAGAGTGTGGTATGTGTATTTTCTTCCCTTGTGCATATTGTTCTTTATTTGGAAATTAAAAAAATGAAAAAAAATCAAAATGCACTAAAATTTCATTTTTCAAATTTAATTACTTAGTTTTTTCAATCGTGTTCCTTGTGTTCGACCGTGGTCGCTATACCAGGTAAATTAAATAGTGAAGAACGCTTACATTACTTTTCATTGATTGATTTTTAAGTGGTTTTATATATTTTTCTCGTTGATTACTCTTGGTGATTCGGCTCACAACGACCCTTTATTATTTGCATACTTAACATGAGTCGCAAAAGCACAATTATCGCCAGACTCCATAGGTCGCACTCACATGACAAATTCCTAATCTTCGCATCCACCTTCTTTTTAGAGGAACCCTCTCTTTGAGGTAGTTTCTCCCCATCCTCCAGTCTCTTCACCCACCCACCCACCCTTTATTGAAAATTTAGGATACGTACTGCTCCTAGAACTGAACATTTTCTATGAAGACAAAATGGAGAGAGCGGACTCAAGGATGAATATAGGCATAACCAACTTCGATAGAGGAACACAATTTCCGATTACGTATGAAAATTCATTGTTTGAACCATCCTCTACTCGGGACAATCCGCAACCTAAGTATGATCACTTTTATTTTGACCACATAGATGACACTCAATAAAAAAAAGACCTCATGACCATACCTCGATCATAGAGACTGGCTACATCTCAATCCAGGAAAAAATGCCAATGTTGCAGCATACCGAGTATAGTCACTCAAATCCGAGTCATGAGACGATACTGGATGACATAGTTCGGATCAATAGGAGGACCAAGGTTTTGACTGAACAATTTGATAATGTCATCCAAATAGTAAAAGACATGATCATCAACCAAGAGGAGTCGAGAAAATCACAGAGCGAACCTGAAAATCATCATGTGCCTGACACCAACACACAACCACCACAGACCACTGACCCTCCTATGACTTATTGAAAATTCTAAAAAAATAAAAAAAACAGAAAATTCAAAAAAATGGACAACATCAATATGGAAGTGTTTTACAAAAATCTGATCTTGGAGCTTCCATTAATCAAGGCCATAGAGTATGTTACCGATCTTCATATATTTGTGAAGAGTCGACTATCACCTAAGAAGACGGGAAAGAAAAGATCTCGAACATAATATCATTTAATTACTATGGCCAGTTCAATGGTGCTGACCCAGACAAACAAGGTTCAGAAAGTAAAATTATTGACTGAGGTGACCTGCGAAATTGAGAATATTGAGTTTAATAATGTTCGTATTGACAACGATTCTACACTTAATATCCTCTCGAAGTCCGTGTTTGAGAGACTCAAACTCAGACCGCTCAAAGACTCGAGTGATCGTTCAATTCCCCAATCGATCCACAAAAAGACCGAGAGGAATCATTTCTGTCGCCATTAATTTCAAAGATGTCACACATAGACTGGACTTTATTGTCCTGGACATTGAACACCGAGGAGATTTATCTGAGTCTCCCATTATTTTGGGAAAGTTGTTTCTAGTTTCCGCTAGAGAGACTATTAACTATGAGACTCAAGACATTATTCTCCCAAACACAAACAAAATTGATCAAGTTCTCAAGGACACACCAAACCCTGAGACATCCGAGCAAGAAATCGACAGTCACGACATAGAAGAATCTTCATATGTTCAAACCTCTCCACTTATCACATACTGATGAATCTCGGATTCTTCACTCTAAATCTCATTTATTAAGCTCAGATCCCTCAAAATCAACAGCATTTCTGCATCCATTATGCATAATTAGCATTTATGCATGATTTCATAAGAATTGCATTTTAGCATTAATTTCTGCATAAAATAAGAAGCCAAAAATCCAAGCCAAAAATGACCTGTAAATAGCCTAACTTCCCCTATTTTTAACTCCTTCATGCTAAAACCGAATGACACAAAACCACCTCCACTGTGTACATATTACTAACAAGAATAAATGAAAAATACAAAAAATCACTAACCCAAATAATTGGACCAAAAATCCAAACCCTAGTTTCAGGATCTTCGGACTAAAAGCCACATATCTTGCCCATCCAGTGTCTGATTTGATCCTACTCACTTTTGAACTAATGTACATTCAATTACCTTCAAAACAAGGCCAAGTTCAAGTGAATCGGAGCTCGTATGTGAAGGTTGGGTTTTGGGCCGCTTTTGTACATTGTATATTTTCGCGGTTTTTGACCTTGTATTTTATGTATATATTTTCTTAATTAATAAAAATACAAAAAAATAGATTTAGGTTTCTTTTATTTATTTTGATCTTTCCATATTTTTTCGGATTTTTATCTTGTTTAAAAAAAACAAAAAATAGAAAACCCAAAAATCAAGGTTTTTTTATGTACATAGGATACCCCAAAAATTCACTTTTTACATGTGACCGATTTTGGCTTTGATGTCTTCATGAAAGTTGTAGATCTCGTCGAGACGAGCATTTTTTGTGAAGAAACTTTTTTGGTACGAGGTTATTTACTATTTCTTTTCGATTTTACAAAATGTTATTCTTCGAATTTTCTGGTGTTGACACGTGGTAGCTCCAGAGGCTGCCACGTGTCAGTGTTTTTTGGATGTCTTAAATATTAGTTTTTATTAAAAAAATAAACAAAATAAAAAAATAACAAATTTAATTAATTAAAAAAATGGCCGCACGTGCGTTGCACGTGCCGTGCCCCTTCCCCAGGCCCCCACCACGTGTTCAGATCTCGGCCGTTCGATCAGCGGTCGATCGAACGGCCGCTGGCCTTCGTCTTCCCCAAACTACCGCCGCATCTCTCGCGTCACCATTGACCTCCCAGCGCCGCCTTCGCTTTCTCCGCAACTACCGCCGCTCTCCTCTCCAACCAACGGCCTCCGCAACTCCTTCCGAGATCTCCGGCTGCCCTACCCCATCGCCAACCCTATTTAAAAGCCTCGACCCTCCCCTCGACACTTGATCCGTCGATTACATAAGACGTGGGGCCCCAGTGGTGACAGCCCGAAGACCCCCTCTACTCCGACGAGATCCGAAGATCTCCCACCTTCGTTGCAGACGAGGGCTTCCTCCGCCGCGCCTCTGCCTCGCTCCGGCACCGCCGTTGAGCATCCCCAGGTTATCTCTCTCTCTCTCTCTATCCCTCCGCCTCCGAGCTCCTCATCGCTCGGAGCTCAGCCGCTCATCCTCTGCTCCGCTCCGACACCACCACTGTTGAGCCTCCCCAGTCATCTTCATCACCCCCCGACTCCAACCTCTCTGCCAGCCGCTTCATCGATTGTCATCGACATCACCACCATAACCGATCGTCTCTGCCACGACCTTCTCCTGGCCATCGTCTTCGACAAGGAATCCACCATCACCGCTCCGCCGTGCCCTCCGCGACACCTGGCCCTCCTCCTCAGCACCGGAGCCTCTCCCGCAGCCAACTCCTCGCCACCCGCCCCTTGGCGTTGAGCTCCGAGCTCCTCGTCGCTTCACCGACTACCTCCGCAGCAGGGCCTTCATCATCGTGCCACCGGAGCTCCGTCGACACCGCCGCGCACCTTCTTCCACGACAACATCCACCGCCAGAAGCCTCCTCCCGCTGAGGCCTCCTCCGCCTCTCTCTCACGTCGAAGGCCGGGCGCTCTGAGCCCGAGGCCCTCCCAGTGAGACGCACATGCGGGAGGGAACGCCCACATCAGCGTGATGTCAACCCAGGTTACGTGCTTTGCACGTGACCGTGGGTAATTTACACGTACGCCCCCGATCCTCCTCATTATTGCGCTCAAGCCACCGCCTGCCAGAGGTCACGTGCTCCGCACATGACCTCCTGGTAATTTTGCAGCAATTGACCCCCGTTTCATTGGTAATTACGCACAAGTCCATCCTGCATTGTTTCTATTTATTTATTTTGTTTGCATCTTTACCCCTATCTTTATTATCCATTATAGACCTCTACATTGCATTATTTTATTTATCAAAAATTTGCATTTTGTTCTACATTCAATTCTCTACAGTTTGACACATTGTGGATATTTTTCTGATTAATGGTTAATTAATAATTAACTCTTCTGTGGAAAATTGCGAACTTTACCCATTTCATACTCTTCAATTTTTATTTGATTAACCGGAGCTTTAAAAATCCCTGAAAAATCATATATTGTAGAGATTGTTGTGCTTAACATTGTGCCCAAAAATATTTGATTTGCATGCATAATTTTCTTTAAAAAAATCATTTTGCAAATTTCACTATTTAATTTTTAATAGGTATTAGATCTCACATTTTTGAGGTTTAGGATTTTTTTGGGATCAATCACCTAGTGGTAGATCTTAGATAATTTTGGTCCTAAAAAATAAGTAGGTTTAGTATTTATTATAATTAAATATTGAAAATCATTCTGTTTGTATTTAAAAATTCATAAAAAATTTTGTTTGCATCCAAAAATTCCAAAAAAATTACCGTGCACTAATTTTGTCATAGTTATCATCTCGACCAAGTTTCATATTTTTCGGACACTATTTGATCGAATTTTACTTTTTAGTCCCTAAAATAAGATGAATTCGCATTGTGTATCCATTATTGCATTGAAAAATTCCAAAAAAAAGACCGCCTCGAAAACCGAACACGAAATTGGATAGACACAACTCTAGGTTGTTCCTTTGCCTCCTTGTGATCGACCTTGAGACTTGCCCAAGTAAAATAAACATAAAAACCACTTGATTCAAACTGAATAAAATTTGTGGTTATTTCTTGACCGTTTCCGATTGCCGCCTACAAGGAACGATTCATTAATTATTTTTCACTCAACAATAAAAACAACTTCTTAAAGCGGCGTTACCGAACCCGTCAGATGGCGCCGTTGCCGGGGAGGCAAACGGCTTAGTTTTGTGTTTTGAAAATTTTTGTTCGATTTTCTGCATTTGGGTAGTCTGACCCCCGAATTCTTCATTATACATACCACTGTATTTCCAGCATTTATTCTTCAGTATTTTGTTCTTGACTATTTTGTGAGTCACTCTCAGACATCCTCTCTCTTATTTTTCCTGCGAGGTACCCGGTGTATGTGGAGCGGTTTTCAAGAAACCGACGCATCTTCACCGATATCCGAAGAAGCCGCAATTAAATTAAGATCGAGTCGAGTCATGAGAGAGCGTAGAGTCTAGGTTTTTAATTTCTTCAAATTTCCATTTCTGCTCATTTACAGCGGTGTCCGTTTGGACTCTCGCGTGTGTAAAAAAGACTCTGAACTTTTCTGTGGAGTGTCGTGGCCTGTTTCACTCTCCGGTGAAGGTGGGGACCGACGAGAGTTGCGACTAGGATAGACCTGCACATACGGCTCTCAGAGCAATTTTTTTTACTTTTTGATTGTGCACATAGGATCTTAAGCCACACTACACTTTAATCAAGATGCACTTAGATCGTTCGACTTAGCCAAATTTAACTTAATTCTTCCCCACTAATAGAACTTTCTGCTTAAGTGCGGTTTTTCATCGGCTTGCATTTCATATAAAATAATTTTCAATTCTTGTCTAGCATCCCACATGGAGATTGCGAGGAGGCACTGTAAGTCTTCTAACTGAGCATTCATCATAGTTTTCCGCATGCATCGGCTTTTCCCGAACTCCTCCCTCTTGTTTTATCACAAAATTTTAAAAGGAAATTGGGACTGGACGGTAGACGTGATTTTGTGCTCATCTAATTTTTCAGTGATCACCTCATTAAAAATTGGGACTGCTAAATATAGCCGATCAAAATAACCCATAAACTCAAGAATTTCTGTGGGAGAGCAACCCCGACCTTGTATTTTCTATTTTTCTAAGTGAGCGAGAGACGACACTTAAGGCTAGAGCCCAAATCCGAAATTTCAACTCGTTAAACTCCTGCCAAGATTGATTTATCACCAACTAAAATTGAAAAGATAATAGCCGAACTCTTACGGCTTCATTGTGTGCGTTGGTGAACCCAGGGTTTGAATTATGTTTGTATTAGTGCATGAACCGATTTCAAGATCAATAGCCGCACATTTGATTTCTCTTGACTATCCCGTGCAATCATCTCTCTCTCTCCTTTCTCGATTTAAAATTCACCATGGAATTCTTGTCCAATAACTCTTGCAAACCCAACCCTCATTCCTTTCAGCTCTTTCAAAAATAGCCGAACGTTTATCTGAGAATCCATCAGAGCTATACTATGAAAATGAATTCGTATCGGTTAGACCCAAAACACCTCCCCCTCAACCACCAATAAATCCATCTCCTTCTGCTAATCCGACATGTTTCATGAATGACAACCCCTTGTATTCAGAGCAGACAAACCAACAAATGATTGAGGGCTCTACTTCTTCATTTAATCCTCTTTACGTTGATCATACAATTCATCCCTCATATTTTGTAAATGTCAATCCATCATTCATGGGAGATGATAACCACATGATCGAATTGAACACTTCTTCGCCTCTTCCATCGATCTTGAACACCAGTGAAAAATCATTGTCTTGGATTGAACATAACAACCCCCTCTTCACTCATACAGAGGATTGGGCCGATCCGACCATTCAAAGGATTGAACTCTCCTCGGACCAACTCCACATACCTAGACCATATGAGCAGCCACCTTCCATGATTATTGAGGAGATACTTTCAGAAAACGATGATCATATATCGGATATTTCAAGAGACCCCTTCTCCTGGTACAGATAGAAAAATGGAAGAGGACATTCAATTACAAAAACATACCCCCAACTTCTCCCATGCTTGGTCATGAAGAGATTTTGGAGAATATTTTGAGGATGAATAAGAAATTTGATTTAATAGAGGATAGATTTCAAGAACTTGTTGATCGACTAATCTCTGGTAGCTCGGACATGAAAATGAATGAGGAAATGATTGGATCTGAGAATGAAAATTTTGAGGGTATTCAGGGACCTAGGGATTATTCTGATAACTTCACTTCTATACATTGCTCCCCTAGAAATGACTATGCCCCTGACTATCGCTCTGAATATCAAGGTCCCTTTTCATCTGAAGAACACACCACACCCCCACACCATATAGAAAATACCAAAAAATGGAAATATTTGAAAACCACAAAAAATTTGAAAATTCAGAAAAATACATAAAAATTGAAAGTGAAGAAGATCTGAAGAATTTGGATCCTGCTGCACGGGAAGCAATAGGAAAAAAATTGATTTTTGAACTTCCCTTTCTATAGGCCATTGAACACTTCCCCAATCTTAAAGGATTTGTGATAGACAAATTAACGATGAAAAAATCGGGCAGGATAAGAACAAAGACCGAGAGACATATATTGTCAATGGCCTCCTCCTTGGTGTTGAGAAGAAAAACCAAGAGCCGCATAGTGAAGCGGTTGCCTAGATTTGACTGTGAAATCAAAGACACAATCTTCACCCATGCTCGGATTGATGACGATTCACCAATTAATATCCTCCCGACCTCTGTATTCCACGAACTCAAACTCGGACCGATTCGGAAGATACGAGAGATTGTTCAATTAGCGGACCGATCAATAAAAAGGCCGAGAGGAATCATTTCTGTCATCATGAAATTCCAAGGTGCTCTGCTCAAAGTAGAATTCACGATCATTGATATTGAGCATCAAGGAGAATTCATCCAGTCTCCAATCATTCTCGGAAAGCCATTCTTGGCATTGGCTAAGGCGAGTATTGATTGTGAGACTCGGGAAATCAATTTCACAGCATTGGAAGCACTTAGATCTGACCATATCTTTGAGGAACCACGATCTTCTGAGGCAACCCACGAAGTCCCCGACAACCGTAACCATGAAACAGTAGAAGAGCCCTACCCTGCAACCACTCTTGAGATAGCGGTTGTTGATGACACTATTGGTTTAGAGAATCTCCCCTCTGCTCCATTCCCAGTCGCTCTCACCAGGGAGAATCATGTATATGAATCATATGATCCGGAGACTTATGCATTGGCACACCTTGGGTCAACCTACTCTGACTACATGGATTACATCAACTCGACGCAGGAATGCTCCAACATCGAATCAATTGAGAAAGAACATGGAGAGACTCTCCCTAGTATTTCAATTCCCGCGGATGTCAAAATAGACAAATCTTTCTACTACGATCCTGAGACATATGCATGGTCACACCCTGGAGCAACATTCTCTAAATATCTTGGCCAAATCATCCCAAATCGAGAGTGCTCAAACATTTGGGAGACTAAGAACAAGCACACAGACCAAGCACCAACCAAGGAGAATTTCAAATGGCTATTCATCTGGATACTCAAGTGAACCGACACCTTCACGACGAAATAAAAAGAGAGTCACCTTTGACCTTTCGGAAGAGGAATCAGTTGATGATCCCTCATCAGGTCCGGAAAAGATGGTCTACATGAGTGAAGTCTGTTCGGCAGCCCTAAAACCATATCTTCGTAAGGATCCAAAATTCAATTCTCGTTGGACAACTCCCATTCCTAACTACTACTCATCCAAAGCTGATGCTCCTGCACTCTTCAAGTACACTGGAATTCTTTCATATGAGCTGACCGAGACCGGTGCTTCCGAGTATTCATCTGAGGACAAACCACTTGATCTCAAAAAGGAGCGAATTCTGAGAAAACAATTGAAGAAACAAAAGAGCAGAATATTTGGAGTATGTCCACTTTTAAATACTACTCCTCTGAGGATAATTCCGATGATGGATATCTTTCATCTGACTCAAATCCTTCATCCACTATCCATCATGATTTTTCTGAGGATGACACTGACAATAGTTGGGAATCATATGCTCCATCTTCACCTCATCATTATGATCTCCCACCGTAGGCTCACAAAAAGGTCAGCCGACAACCGCCTTAATCATTCGGCTACCCACCCTCCCTCCCGACCACATCGGTCCCCTTGTACAGCTTCTTACTCTACTTAGGCCAAGGCCTAAGTATGGGGGGACCGATGCCATCTGTATATCCCATTTCTCTCATCACACTCCTTCTCCCGACCGCTCCATTTCCACCCTTCTTCCATACTGAGGCTGTCCAGAGCCTAAGTATAGGGGGAACCGACATCTACCTGTATATACTCTCCTCATTCACATATCATGACCGCCTCTTTTTCGCTCTACTTCCTAACCCGTTTTTTAACTCTCTTACGCTTAGCACGAGCTATGTCTTCATTATGCTTTTTGTGCTCTGAGGACACAGCACTCGCTAAGTATAGGGGGTCTGTATATATACTTTGTATATATTTTACCCATATCTTGTACTTTCACGTAAGTCTATATGTATTTACGGGGTGGGTACTAACTTGAAAAAAAAGAAGAAAAAAAAGAGTTTTGCTACTAACACTGACTTGCCCAAAATTTTTGAAAAAAATGGCTTCTTATGCATTTTTCGCATAAAAAATCCCTTGCATAAAATGTCAAAAAAAGAAGTCTGCATTTCACACACCCCCACTTCATCCAGCATCGCATTCATATGCATTGGTGAAAAGTCATTGGGTTCTGAACCGAGCTATGAGCCGAAACCGAGAGTGGTCTGAACTTGCCCTTAATACACCTAATTTTCAGAGGAACTTCACCGAGAAATAGGATTTTAAGAGCTTCAGGTCTTTTGACTTAATTCTTTAAGTTCTACATGACAATGTGCAGCGTTTGACTCTTAGTATCTAGCCTGGTCTCTTCATTCTGGGTACAACTCTGGAATAGGGAATTAATTTGTATTCTCGCACTATGCACTTAGCTCAACTCAGATGGGATATTGGAAGACTGTGTGAGTCTCTTTTCTGGTAGTGTGGAAATCTAAAGACCGGAGTACGGGTTGAAATAAAGCTTCGGAAAAGGGATGGATGGCTGGGCACAATTTTTTCTAAGACCCCAAAAAAATGTACGGAATAAAAAATTCTATATCCGTAGGGGCACAACAAGATCCAAGCAGAAACCACCAAATATTCCAAATACAAAGAAGCTCTACCAAATAAAAAAGGTCCAAGCTTCAAGAACCTGCAGATCTTGGTGGAGACTCGGCTACACTGGCCATCTTCACAAGGAGAGGTGACTACACTGGCCACCCTCCAGTTCTTTTCCCCTTCTTCTATCTTCTCCCTCATTCGATTGTGAACACAATGCGATAGACCTTATAAGGAAATACCTGACTCCCCGAGGACGAGTTACTGGAGAGGAGAGGAGCATGGTAGTCCGGCATTCTGGATGGGAAGAGCCAAAAACCTTTCACACACATGAGTCGGTTGTTCAATGTTCATAGGGTATACTTTGGGAAGAGGATTGATCTAAGATGACTTCTGAGACGAAACTGTGACAATGATGTGTAGAACGTGAAGGCTGTTGATTTTAAAATTCTAAGTCTCACAGAAGTTCCGACACACAAATAATCCAAAGGTCGAGTTTATTTCACTTTCACCTTCAGTTCATGGTCTTGGTATGGAACCCAATCTCATTTCACTTCATGGCATTCTTTTTGATGCTCAGGGACGAGCATGGTTTAAGTATAGGGGGACGATGAATCTCGGATTCATCACTCTAAATCTCATATATTAAGATCAGATCCCTCAAAATCAACAGCATTTCTGCATCTATTCTACATAATTAGCATTTATGCATGATTTCATAAGAATTGCATTTTAGCATTAATTTCTGCATAAAATAAGAAGCCAAAAATCCAAGCCAAAAATGACCTGTAAATAGCCTAATTTCCCCTATTTTTAACTCCTTCATGCTAAAACCGAATGACACAAAACCACCTCCACTGTATACATATTACTAACAAGAATAAATGAAAAATACAAAAAAATCACTAACCCAAATAATTGGACCAAAAACCCACCCTAGTTTCAGGATCTTCGGACTAAAAGCCACATATCTTCCCCATCCAGTATCCGATTTGATCCTACTCACTTTTGAACTAATGTACATTCAATTACCTTCAAAACAAGACCAAGTTCAAGTTAATCGGAGCTCGTATGTGAAGGTTGGGTTTTGGGCCGCTTTTGTACATTGTGTATTTTCGCGGTTTTGACCTTGTATTTATGTATATATTTTCTTAATTAATAAAAATCCAAAAAAATAGATTTAGGTGTCTACTATTTATCTTTGATCTTTCCATATTTTTCTGGATTTTTATCTTGCTTAAAAATAACAAAAAATAGAAAACCCAAAAATCAAGGTATTCTATGTACATAGGATACCCCAAAAACTCACTTTTTACATGTGACTGATTTTCGCTTTGATGTCTTCATGAAAGTTATAGATCTCGCCGAGACGAGCATTTTTTGTGAAGAAACTTTTTTGATCGAAACTTCTTTCGAATATTCGTCGACCCCGCTGGCATGTCAATCAGTAACCTTCCCCAGGCTGTCAGCTCTTGTTTTCCTGGGTAGCGGATCCTGGTCCTCCAGTTCGCTCGATTATTCTTGAAAAGACTGATCCTTAAAAAACCGAGGTTATTTACTATTTCTTTTCGATTTTACAAAATGTTTTTCTTCGAATTTTCTCGTGTTGACACATGGCAGCTCCAGAGGCTGCCACGTGTCAATGTTTTTTGGACGTCTTAAATATTAGTTTTTATTAAAAAATAAAAAAAATAAATTAATTAAAAAAACGGTCGCACGTGCGTCGCACGTGCCCCCAGGCAGGTGTCGCGCCCCTTCCCCAGGCCCCCACCACGTGTTCAGATCTCGACCGTTCGATCAACGGCCGATCGAACGGCCGCTGGCCTTCGTCTTCCCCAAACTACTACCGCGTCTCTCGCGTCACCGTTGACCTCCCAGCGCCGCCTCTGCTTTCTCTGCAACTACCGCCGCTCTCCTCTCCGACCAACGGCCTCCGCAACTCCCTCCGAGATCTCCGGTTGCCCTACCCCATCGCCAACCCTATTTAAAAGCATCGACCCTCCCCTCGATGCTTGATCCGCCGATTACATAAGACGAGGGGCTCCGGTGGTGACAACACGAAGACCCCCTCTACTCCGGCGAGATCCGAAGATCTCCGACCTTCGTTGCAGACGAGGGCTTCCTCCGTCGCGCCTCTGACTCGCTCCGGCACCGCCGTTGAGCATCCCCAGGTTATCTCTCTCTCTCTCTCTCTATCCCTCCGCCTCCGAGCTCCTCATCGCTTGGAGCTCAGCCGCTCATCCTCTGCTCCGCTCCGACACCACCACTGTTGAGCCTACCCAGTCATCTTCATCACCCCACGACTCCAACCTCTCCGCCAGCCGCTTCATCGATTGTTATCGACATCACCACCATCACCGACCGTCTCCGCCACGACCTTCTCCTGGCCATCGTCTTCGACACGCGACTCCACCGTCACCGCTCCGTCGTGCCCTCCGCGACACCTGGCCCTCCTCCTCAGCACCGGAGCCTCTCCCACAACCAACTCCTCGCCACCCGCCCCTTGGCGTTGAGCTCCGAGCTCCTCGTCGCTTCATCGACTACCACTGCAGCAGGGCCTTCGTCATTGTGCCACCGGAGCTCCGCCAACCCCGCCGCGCATCTTCTTCCATGAAAGCCTCCATCGCTAGAAGCCTCCTCCCGCTAATGCCTCCTCCGCCTCTCTCTCACGCCGAAGGCTGGGCGCTCCGAGCCCGAGGCCCTCCCATGTGAGGCGCACGTGCGGGAGGGAACGCCCACATCAGTGTGCCGTCAACCTAGGTCACGTGCTTTGCACGTGACCGTGGGTAATTTACACGCACGCCCCCGGTCCTCCTCATTATTGCGCTCAAGCCACCGCTTCCCAGAGGTCACCTGCTCCGCACGTGACCTCCTGGTAATTTTGCAGCAATTGACCCCCGTTTCATTGGTAATTACACACAAGTTCATCCTGCATTGTTTCTATTTATTTATTTTGTTTGCCCCGTTATTTAAATATTGAAAATCATTCTGTTTGCATTCAAAAATTCATAAAAAATTATGTTTGCATCCAAAAATTCCAAAAAAAAATACAATGCACTAATTTTTTCATAATTATCATCTCGACCAAGTTTCGTGTTTTTCGGACAATGTTTGATCGAATTTTACTTTTTAGTCCCTAAAATAAGCCGAATTTGCATTGTGTATCCATTATTGCATTGAAAAATTCCAAAAAAAGACCGCCTCGAAAACCGAACACGAAATTGGATAGACACAACTCTAGGTTGTTCCTTTGCCTCCTTGTGATCGACCTTGGGACTTGCCCAAGTAAAATAAACATAAAAACCACTTGATTCAAACTGAATAAAATTTGTGGTTATTTCTTGACCATTTCTGATTGCCGCCTACAACGAACGATTCATTAATTATTTTTCACTCAACAATAAAAACAACTTCTTAAAGCGGCATTCTCGGATTCGTCACATACTCGAATGAAGGAGAGACATCTTATGAAATAGCTGATGAGTCTACGAAGGTGAACGAAATCAAACGAGACACACCTGATTCACCACACCCAAACAAGGCTATGTCAGATCTCCCTGAGTCCACACACAGAAAGACAATAGAGCGTAAATATATAGGACGTGTGCTGACCATACATGAATATTACAATTTATATGGAGACTCATCTGATAGGGAACCCATGGTCAGCACCTCACAAATAAGACCTCTTGAACCGACTAAAAATGTCATTTTCAACATTTCAGAAAAAGTATCTCATGAGGATTACTCATCAAGTTCGGAGGATAAGAGCGATATAAGAGAGCTCAATTCGGAAAATCTGGGCCCTAATCGGAACAAGAAGTCATACATCGACCCACATCAGACTTTCCCTGTCCCTCCCTATTATTTGTCTAAGGCCGACTCCCTTAGTCCCATTCAATATACTGGAACGATTCGTTATGACCATACTGACACTTGTTCATCTAAATATTCATCGGAAGAAAAGATTGACCCGAAAACTGAGCGACTCTGATAAAAAAGATAAGAAATAAGAATAGTTGGAGTGACGTGACCTTTGATTATTATTCCAATGACAGCTCCGACGGTGGCTGGGAATCGTCTGATTTATCTTCTTCCAATCAGTATTCCCTTCCACCACATTTCCTGATAAAGATCAGTCGTAAACCTCCTTGATCATCGACCACCCTTTCCCCCCACCCCCATTGGTTCTCATATACATTTTCTTCCTAAACTTAGACCAATGACTAAGTCTGGGGGGGACCGATGCCATCTGTATTTATTTATCATTCTATACTCCATTCGCTCTGTATATTCTCCAGATCTCATCGGTTCTCATACTCACTCATGTCCTATACTTAGGCTGACCAGAGCCTAAGTATAGGGGGGACCGATGCACGTCCTGTATATATTCATTCATTTCTCCTCGTGACCTCGATCATTCAATTTCTTCTTTTTTTATACTTAGGTTGTCCATAGCCTAAGTTTAGGGGGCGATTGACTTCTATACCCTTTTTATTATTTTTCACTCTCTTACGCTTAGTAGAAGCTATGTCTTCTTTTCAGTTCTTGTGCTCTGAGGACATAGCACAAGCTAAGTATAGGGGGCTTGTATATATTACATATATACTATACCCATATCTCGTACTTTCAAATATTTTTGTAGATATTTATGCAATAATTACGGGATGGGTAAAAGTTCAAAAAAAATGAAAAAAATGAAAAATCTCTCTTTCATATCATCCTTGGATACAAAAAAACACCCATTTTTTACTCTTGCATTCATACCAAGAGTGAGAGAGAGAAAATCATCTTGCACACCATTTTGCACCTCATATGCATATGCATTTTATTCTGCATATCTGGCATATGCAAAGTGAAGAGTTATTGGGTTCTGAACTTAGTTATTAGTAGAAGTGGAGAGTGGTCTTGACTTGGCCTGAATCTACCTAATTTCGAGAGGAACTTCACCAAGAAAGACGATTTTTAGAAGCTTCAGGTCTTTTGACTTAATTCTTCGAGTTCCGCATGACAATGTACAGCCTTTGATTCTTAGTGTCTAACCTGGTCTCCGAATTCGAGGTATAGCTTTTGAGTAGGGAATTTATCTGTTCTCTCGCACTATGCATTTAGCTCTACTAAGACGGGGTGCTGAAAGACTGTGTGGGTCTCTTTTCTAGTAGCGTGGACTCCTAAAGACCAGAGTATGAGTTGAAATAAAGCTTCGGAAAAGGTATGGATGGAAAGGTATAAATTTTCTAAGACCCAAAAACATGTACAGAAGAAAGATTCCATATCTGTAGGTGCACAAAAGATTCTTGTAGAGTTACCAAAAATTCCATACCAAAAAGAAGCCAAATAACCAAATAAATATCTGACCTAAAAGGTTCAAGCTTCAAGAAAACCTGTAGATTTCATTGGAGACTTGGCTTAACAGGCCGGCTTCACAAGGAGAGGTGACTACACTGGTCACTCTCCAGTTCTTTTCTTTTTGTTCTAATTTCTCCCCCCTTTCGATTGTGAACATAGCGCAACAGACCTTAGAAGGAAATACCTGGCTCCTCGGGGACGAGTTACTGGGAGGGGGGTTTGCATGATAGTCCGGCGTTCTAGACGGGGAGAGCTAAAACCTTTCACACACATGAGACAGTTGTTCAATGTTCATGGGATATGATTTGGGAGAAGGATTGATCTAAGATGACTTCTGAGCTAAAACTGTTACAGTGATACGTAGAACTCGAGGACTCTTGATTTTAAAATCTTAAGTCTCACAGAAGTTATGCCACACTATTAATCCAAAGGTCGGGTCTAGCTCCATTTTCACTTTTTGTTCACGACTTTGGTATGGAGCCCAAAATCATTTCACTTTTGCATTTCACTCTAGTTGCTCGGGGACGAGCAAGGTTTAAGCATAGGGGTTGATGAATCCCTGATTCATCATTCTAAAAGATGAAAATAGAGCTTCTTTCCTGAGTAATAAGCTACATTTCATCATTTATTCTCCGTTATTATCATTCTTGCATTTAAGATTAATATTTGCATCTTCACATTTTCATCCAACTTCATGCATTTTTAACTGATTCAAGCTAATTCCAGTTAACCTCAAACCACCTCCATTGTGTACATATTACTAATAAGATTAAGGGAAAAATACAAAAAAATTACTAATTCAAATAATTGGCCCATGAGACAAAATCCTAATTCTAGACTAGACAGACTAAAACGCTCATATCTTTCTCATACAATGTCCAATTTAGGTATACTCACTTTTAAAGTAATAAATATTCAAAGGCCTTCACAACAAGACCAATTTCATAAAAATCGGAGCTCGTATGTGAAAATTGGGTTTTGGGCCTCTTTTGCGTGTTTACAGTTTTCCGTGATTTTAGCTTGATATTTTATTTACATAACTAACTCTTTTTCTTTTATTTCTTTTTTATTTATATTCTTTGATGAATGTTTAAATAAAAACCACAAAAATCCAAATTTAAAATAAGATTAAAATCAAAGAAACTGACCGAGCTGATTGTCCTTTGCGAGTCTGTACAAATTCCCACTTTATCTTCTTTATTTTATTTTCCTGATTTTTTTATTTATTAAAAATCCAAAAAACTATATTAATGTATAAATATGTATCTTAGATTTTATCATTATTTTTCTGGATTTTTTCTTAATTAAAATCACTAAAAAAATTACAAAACCCAAAAATCAAGGTATTTTATGTACATAGAGTACCCCAAAAATATCGTTTTACATAGATGACCTCATTTGCTCTTGTTCCCTTCATAAAAGATTGTAGATCTCAACGAGAGGAGCAATTTTTGTGTTGAGCACTTTTTAAGTCGAGGTCGTTTGTTATTTCTTCTAGATTTTCTTCTATTTTTTATTTTCTGATTTTTTTGGAACTGACATGGGCAGCTCCTGGAGCCACCATGTGCACTCATTCTTAACCCCCTTTTATTTCATTTTTAATAATAATAATAAAAAGAAGAAGCCTCACACGCCTTGCATGTGAGACCTTCCTCTCCCTCTTTTCTTCTTCAAATGGCAAGACGCAACCTCCACTCCTCTTTCGCGCCAGCAACCTCTTACCGACAGTTGACCCTCTATCCTTATCTCCTCTCTCTCTCTCCATCCCAATACCACCGGTTGCACATTTCCCATCGCCTTATCCCCTTCACCTTATCATCATCCCTCCCTATAAAATCTATCAAGGCCCCTGCTGCTCGAAGGATCCGCCATCATCTACGATAGGGAGAGAGCTTGAGAGGGAGGTCGGTGATAGGGGCCACCCATCTCAGGCAAAGCCACTCCAACGAGATCAATAGAGCTTCGCCACACCCTACCCATGACTGAGGCGGGGACAAGAGGAGCACATTTACATCCTCAACCACGTGCGATACCCCCCTTCTTCTTCTTCTTTCTTTTCTTTCTCCTATTTTTACCTCTTTCCCATATTCCCTCTATCGCCCCTCTATCATCCTTTCCCCAGGACACCTGCGGTCACCACGCCTCCCCTCGCATCGTATGCTTCATCTCTACCGCCAATGTCGCACCTCCTCCACGCTTCCAGGCTTCCCGTCACCCCACGCAGCACCACCATATCCTGCGCTCCGCCAACCTTAGCAGGAGGTTCCTCTCCCACTCTAAAACCGGAGCTCTTCCATAGCATTAGTTCTCGCTCCGCCTGCGAAAGAAGTAGTTGCCCATCCTATCCGTCGTGGCTCAACCACACCTCGACTTTTCTCGAGGGTTGCTCTACCACCCAAAGCTCATACAAGAGCAGCAACACTTTGTTCCAGAATCTTGCACAGGAGGTGTCACACCAGACGAGCCCCACCTTGAAGGTGCCAGCCCTCTGCACGCAGAGGAGTTCTTCAATCTCTGAGGCGCAACACCTCCATCCATCACCGTTCTTGCTCCTCCACTAATGGCAAGCGCCTCTAGATCAGTCAAGTTGACCTACTGCTACACCAGTCCACCTGGTATTAGAATCAAGATCCTTACGTGTTCCACATGTGAGGTTTGGAGAATTGCAAAGACGCCCTTGGAGCTTAAGACAATTCACACCAAGTCCACCATCCCAGGGTCACGTGCATCGCAAGTGACTACAGGACATTTTGGGGGAAAAACCTCCAAAGGTTTCCCCATTAACTAGAAAGCCCAGCCGACCATAGGGCACGTGCTGCGCATGTTCCTCTCTGGAGATTTTACATAGAAGCCCTTCCCGGGTCTGGTAATTCTTCCTAAGTCCATGTTCTGCATTTTTTATTTCATTTAACTATTACAAACTGAACCTTGTGTTCTCTATCTATTTTGAACAATCATTTATCATCATTTTATTATTCTAAAAATACCACTTTGTTCTACAACTAATTTGCTACAGTATGACATTTGTGTGATATTTTTGTGGCTTGTGGTTAATTAATTATTAATTTTCTTATGTAAAATTGAATAGTCTACCTAATATGGATGTAGAAAAACATAAATAATTAACCATAGTCTCAAAAATTACCGAAATTCAGAATTGTAGAGTTAATTTGTAGTAACATTGTGCCAAAAAAGAATTGCATTTGCATGCATAGTTTTCTCTCTAAAAATCATTTCATGCATTTCACTAATTAATTTTTAATGGGTATTAAATCCAACATTTTTAGGGTTTAGGATTTTTTTGAGATAGATCACCTAGTGACAAATCTTAGATAATTTTATTTTTTTTAAAATAACTAGATTTAATATTTATTAATTAATTACTGAAAATCTCATTATTTGCATTATTAATTCATTATTTATTTATCTTGCATCCAAAAATTCCAAAAAATTGCAATAGTCTAATTTAATCTTATTTAACATTCCGGTCATGTTTGAGGATTTTTGGTCTTAATTTGATCGTACTTTACATTTCAACCCCTGAATTTTGCCAAAATTGCATTTGCCTCATTTATTGCATTTAAAAATACCAAAAACAAATTCGTCTTTGAAAACCTAACTTCAAGATCAACTTTAAATAAAACTAAGAAGACAGTTTCCTCCCTGATTAGACCTTGGAACTTACAAAGTAAAAAAAGTTGACCGCTCGCTCTAATTTGACGTATTAATTAAAATAGAGGTCTTTGATTAACTGTGAATTTATCCGACTACAACGCATTAAAATGACACAATTGAAAGGGTAAATTTGGGACTTTCAATGATCTCGGATCTCTGTCTCCAGACCTCTTCCTCCACGCCAAAGTGTCTAGTGAGCTTGATGATGTCACCAACAAGCCAAGGCACAAGAATTTAGGATTTTGAGGGGGTAAATGTGATCAAATTCAAATGGAGAAGGAAGGGGGGTTTTATGTACAAGATGACCATTGACCAAAAGCACAACACGGTCAGAGATCCATTAATCGAAGAGAAATGTCGGCATGAAAAACATAAGATCAAGGAATAAAATTGAAGAAGGAATCGTGCCTTGAAAATGCAAGAGTTGATGGGGAAAAATCAAGAGGTCAAGGTGGCCAGCAATTTCTGACAAGCTTAGGGCGTAGGGGGGACAGTTGGCTGGTAGGTGTTGATCGGGAAATTTGGAGATTGGAAATTTGATTGTAAAAAATGTAGGGTCGTTGTTTTTCCCCAAAATCCCGCGTCAACAAAAAATATTTTTTTTTTATGATTTTTTGCTACTTATTAACCTGTATAGCGGACAGGGTCGAACTCAGGGAGGCTACAATTCCCGAGGGTTATTCAATTAATCGAAAATCAATCAATAGAAAACAGGAATCTCAAAGGACAACTATCCTTGGTTTTTGTGATTTTTTGAATCTTTTTAATTTTTTTTATTTCTAATTTTTTTATATTTTCTGATTTTCAAATTTTTAGTGATTTTGATTTTACAATTTTTTTATTTTCAAAAATAATACGATGCAATATAAACAAGGTAAGAAATACGAACTCCAACTCTTTCTACAATTTTCAATTAGGCTAAAAATGCTCAGAAAAATTCAAAGAAAATATTTTTGGATTTAAAAAGTTTTAAAATGTTTTTGAGAATTTTTGCAGATTTTTCAGACGTTTTTGTATTTTTTCTAAAAATCAAACAGTGAGAAAATAAGAAAATGTGAACAGCCTGGAGTACTTTGCAATTTAAAAATATTTTAAATGCCCAAAACTCTTGGGTACTAGTTTTAAGATAAAGTAGAAACAATTATCTACAAACAGAAACTGAAATCACAATTTTTGGATTTTTGTAGAATTTTTTATGATTTTTATAAGATTTTTGATGTTTTCCAATTTTTTGGGTTTTATAAATAATTAATGCTTGAAAATTGGTCTGAAATTAAAGGACAATGAAATACAACTATTCTAATTTTTTTTGGAATTTTTAGAGGTATTTTCAAATTTTTATGAATTTCCGAACATCAAACAATGAGAAATGACATGTTTTTGATTTTTTTTAATAATACCAAATGAAGTCAAAATGCAACAAAAAATTTATTCTAGATGGATATGAACATCAGGAGCATAGCACAATTTTCTCAAAATTTTTGGATCAAAAATGACATTTATTTCAATAAAAAGATCAAGCAAATTATTTATCTGCAGTTTGGGGACCAAATTGTAAATACTGTGAATGTTTTGGACTGAAATGTAAAAGTTCAGAGTTTTTGACCACAAATAAATAATAAAAATAAAATGCAAGGCAGTACGTACAAATTACCAATATACCATGTGCAGTGCATGTGCCTTGGAGCTCTGGAGGGGCGGTTTTGTAAATTTGAAATCCTCCGAGGGTGAAGATGCAATTTGTCCCCCTTTCTTTTTTTTAATTGGATCAAAAAGAAGCCCTAGGGCATCGTATCTTGCAACAGGGAGCCAACGAAGGGGATGCCGCTGCCCACCCAAAAACCACGCGCGCGCGGGCGGAACTCGGATGGCGGAGGCGGTCTCGCGACGGCGAGTTCGGCGGATCGGGTCGACGGGCTCGCGAGAGGGGCGGATCTGCCGGAGGAGATGGCGGGAGCGGCGCCGCGCCCCGCCACGCGGGCTGCGGTGGCGATCGAGCGCGAAGAGGCTGGTGTCGCTCGGGCAGTGGGCCGCGCGCGACGGATCTGCTGGAGGCGGAGAGGCGCGGTGGACGCGGCCGGGACTCGCGCGGTGGCCGGGCGGAGAACCGCGCTCGGGGCGGCTGCAGGAGATGGAGGGCTGCGCCGCCAATCGGGTGCGGCTTCAAAGGCGGATGGGTACGGGGGCGCGCCGGGCGGTTAGAGAAGAGGGGGCGGCAGCGGCTGGCAGCCGTCCCCTCTCAATTTTTTTATTTATTTATTATTATTTTTTTTTGTTTTTTTATGTAAACAGGGAATAAAAAAACATGAGCAGAAAACTTCTTTTTTTTATTTTTTTTTGTAAATCCGAAAATACGGAAATGAATAAAAGAATTTTTTTTAATTTTTTTAAAATCCGAAAATAAGAAAAGAAAAGGGAAAAGAATTTTTTTATTTTTTTATTGTATTTAATGGTCCTGCAAAATAAGATTTAGAGATAAAGAGAAACAAAATTTTTTTTATTTTTATTTTTATCCTGCAAAACAAATGTTAGACATAAAGGAATTTTTTTTATTTATCTACACATAGGAATATGGACGGGGATTCGACGAAAATGGGAGAATGAATCCGATTCCCCGGCCACCGAACGCGGCCGGAGTTGATAGATCGTGGGAGGTAGAAAATAGAACGTGGAGAGATAGCGAAGATGAGATGGAAAAATCGAGTCGGTGGCGAATAAAAATCGTGGTGGATTTTCTTAAGATCTAGAAGAACAAAAATTGCGACAAAATAAAGAGCGATTAAACTAAGATAAAAATGCGAAGAAAATTTGGATCTCACCTTAGGAGCGGAAAATGGACCGTGATCGCCTCGACAAGGCCGACTCGCTGTCACCGGGCGGCTCGGAGGCTAGGCACAATTCTCGACGAAATTTCTCTCGGAGATCGGGCTCCTCTCTCTAAAGATTGATCAGGTTGGAATGAGGGAGATGGAGCCATATAAATAGAAAAGAGATGAATTTTGAATTTTGAATTTTTTTGGATAAGAGATGAATTTTTGATTTTTTTTGGTGGAAGAGATAACATGAGAGATAAAATAGAAGGATAAAATTATTTACAAAATTATCTAATTTTTTTGAATTTTCGTCACTTTATTTATTCGAATTAAAAAATGTTAATTTTTTATTTTTTTTAAGATGGTTAGTTAAAAATAACAACTATATACATGTACTATATACATATATGGTATTATATACAAGGGTTAAATGAGGAAATTAGCCTTTTTTTGTTTTAACAATGTTATTATTATTATTTTATTTTTATTTTACATAATTAGTAAAAATATTTACAAATATATATACAAATACAATATGCACAAAATACAAGGAAAAATTGCACAAACCACCCCAGAAAACCAACTTTTCAACCGTAACTCCAAAAATTATAAAATCACAGTCATTTTGAAGATAATTTAATTTAGACTTCAATGGAAGTGATATTTGTTCAATTTGAGATCATATGGAGCCGGAATTGATCTTTCAATTAGTGCTTAGTGGCTTTTTCCAAGTGTGGCTACTTTTATTCTGTACATGATTTAATTGTGCAATCAGTTTTATTAATTAGGACCCATTTTTATTTACAACTTTGATTTTGAATGTTATTTGATTTGGGGTCAATTAAGGTACAAATAAATTAGTGTTAGTTTTATACAGATATACACAAAATAAGTGAGAAACACATTTTTTTAGATTTTCTGGTTGAGGACCCTATCTCCCCCTACTTTATTCCTAGTCGATCAGGTCAAGTCTTGACCTTCTCTCGGGGTTCGGGTCAGCCTGTATACAGTCTTCCTTTTTTTTATTTTCTTTTCTTTATTTTTCCTTTCTTTATTTATTTATTTATTTTAGGTTAAAATTAGCAAGAAATGTACAATATTTACACACAAATGCAAGTTAGTAAGAATATGGAGTTAACGTTATATGCAGGTGTTTTATAAGGGATTTTAAGCTAAAATAAATGAATAAAGATGACGAATCGCAGATTCATCATCCCCCTATGCTTTACCTTTGCTAGTCCCTTAGCAAACACTTATTTGAAAGAATAAGTGAAGAAGAAAAAGAAAGGGAAAATAAAGAAAGTAGGACAATATTGAGTATTAAACTTATCTTCATAAAATTGTAGTTTGGAGCTCTGTCGGACCTTTGGATTATTTGTGTGTCGGAACTTCTGTGAGACTTAGAATTTTAAAACCAACAGCCTTCAAGTTCTACACGTCATTGTCACAGTTTTGGCCCAGAAGTCATCTTAGATCGATCCTCTTCCCAAAGCATACCCTATGAACATTGAATAATCGACTCATGTGTGTGAAAAATTTTAGCTCTTCCCATCCAGAATGCCGGACTAACATGCAAATCTCCTCTCCAATAACTCATCCTCGGGGAGTCAGGTATTTCCTTCTAAGGTCTGTCGTGCTGTGTTCACAATCGAATTGGGGGAGAAGTTAGAAGAATGAGAAAAGAACTGGAGGGTGGTTTGGTGTAGTCACCTCTCCTTGTGAAGCTGGCCAGTGTAGCCGAGTCTCCACCAAGATTTGCGGGTTTTCTTGAAGCTTGGACCTTTTTGGTCAGATTTTTATTTGGTAGTAGCTTCTTTGTATTTGGAGTTTTGGTGGTTCTGCTTGGATCTTGTTGTGCCCCTACGGATATAGAATCTTTTTTTTTTCGTACATGTTTTGGGGTCTTAGAAAAAATTGTGCCCAGCCGTCCATCCCTTTTCCGAAGCTTTATTTCAACCCGTACTCCGGTCTTTAGATTTCCACGCTACCAGAAAAGAAACTCATACAGTCTTCCAACATCCCGTCTGAGTTGAGCTAAGTGCATAGTGCGGGAGTACAAATTAATTCGCTATTCCAGAGTTGTACCCAGAATGAAGAGACCAGGTTAGACACTAAGGGTCAAATGCTGCACATTGTCATGTGGAACTCAAAGAATTAAGTCAAAGACCTGAATCTTCTAAAATCCTATTTCTCAGTGAAGTTCCTCTAAGAATTAGGTGGATTAAGGTCCAACTAAGCTCCATTCTTCAATTTTATTCCAGACATAGTTTAAAAATCAATGCTATCCTGAAAAATGCACATGCAAATGCAGACTATGAACAATGCAGAGAGTTTGTCGTTTTTTTTAAAGAATGATGCACATGTGAAAAGAACCATTTTTTTAAACAATTTCCTAATTTTGAACTTTTTATGGATTTTTGGAGAAAAATGCAGATGTGAAAGAAAGTTTTTTTATGCAAATTTTTTATGATTTTTGGTTTTGTAGTTTTTTTTAAAGGAGAAAGGGTTAGTAATATATACAAGTATATACAAGAGATTTTTTTTGTTGTTTTTTTATGTGTTTTTTTTGTTTTTGTTTTTTTGTTTTTGTTTTTTTTCTCTCTCTCTTCCCATTTTTTTTGTTTTGTTTATTTTTTTTGTTTTTTTTGTTTTCTTTTTTTTGTTTTGTTTTGTTTTTGTTTTGTTTTGTTTTGTTTTGTTTTTTTGTTATTTTTGTGGATTTTATAAAATATACACATAACCCTCCAAATAAATATATTTAAAAGTACGAGTTATGTCTAAAGTATATATACAATATATACGACACCCCCCTATACTTAGCTCGAACTATGTCCTCATAGTGACCAGAGAGCGACAAAGGAAGACATAACTCGTGCTAAGCAAAGAGAGGTGAAAAGACTCCTATGCTACAACGACTCAAAGAAAAGGTAAAGAGAAGTTGGTGATCCCCCCCTATACTTAGGATCAAGTAATCCTAAGTATAGTGGAATGTACAAAGGGGAAAACCGATGAAGAGAATGTACAGACTCACAAAGACACGATATGAACAACATCACCCCCCTATACTTAGGGTAGAGTATCCCTAAGTATAGGCAACAACAACAAGGGTGATAAACAGGATGAATATGAACAACACAAATCCTTCACCCCCCCTATACTTAGGATAAAGCACATCCTAAGTATAGCATATATACACACACACGGAAAAGGGGTGAATGATAAAACGGGAGAAGACAGAGTGAAACGAAAGGATATACAAGAGGAGTGGATTTACAAAGGTTAAGAAGGTCGAAAACGAACCTTCTTGCGGGACCGTTGAGGTATGGATTTGACAAGGTGTAGGTCGATATTTGGATCATCATTAGATATGAACTGAGTAGAATCGACCAAGAATATATCCTCAGCGGTTTCAGATTGTGCAGGCCTAAACCGATTATTGGAAGTAGTATGGTCATGTCTAGCCTGAGAAGTCTCGCAAACATCAAAGTAAAATGGCTCGAATTCATTATCCAAAAAAGTTGGATCATTTTCAGCCTGACGAGCCTCTACCGGATCATCATCTTTATCAAAAGGCCCAAATTCCTTTATAAAAGCAATCAAATCAAATTTGGCCTGATCGGTCTCTTCTTTATCAGGGTGAGTAGGAACGGACTTATCAGTGAAAGTAGTCAAATCGTGTCCGTCCTGTCTAGTCTCAGAATCTGCCTTCCGCTCTAGGGTGTCTATCGTGTAAATCCCACGGATGTCGTCAATGCATCGCCACATACCAGAAGAGGGAACTCCAAGGTCTATGCTTTCCGAGTCCTCCTCCTTGAAGAGGAATTCTCGGGTTTCAGTATCATCCATCATATAGCAAAAATCTCTGGTATTATCATCATGATCAAAGTCCTTGGGGTTGTCTAACACGGGTGGGCTCTCATGGGATGCGGGTTTCTGGACGGTGGTGGGTGTAGTGATTAACACATCGCTCCCTACATCAGAACGGAAGCGAATCTCTCCTGAACCATAGTCAATAACGGCTCCTGCAGAGGCAAGGAAAGGCCGTCCCAGGATGATTGGAGGGTGCTCCACAGGGGTGGAGGTCTCCATGGGCATTACAACAAAATCCGAAGTAAAATCCATGCCCTGAATAAGAATGACAGCGTTTTCTAAAATACCCTTCGGCCTCTTGATAGATCCATCAGCAAATTGAACTATCATCCTGGTTTTCTTGAGAGGCCCAAGATGAAGAGACTGTACCATAGAGAAGGGTATTATGTTGATTGATGACCCGCCATCAAGGAGAGCGTTATCACAAGAATAGTCAGATATGGAGCAACTCACAAGAGGTGTGGCCGTGTTCCCTTTCTTAAAATATGGACGGTGAGAGATGGCGTAGGCAGTGGCCATGGTTAAGATGTGATGCTCAGATCTTCTCCTTCTCTTTCTCTTCTTGTGTTGAGGAGTAGATAAATCTGTCATGGCCTGTTGAAGTGGGGCTTTAATGATCTCATGAAGGGTGGCCACCACTTCGGGTTCAGTCAACATTTTTTTGAATTTTTGGACCTCATCCATACAAGGAAGGAGGTCGGAATCAGCATTTACACGAGGATTTCCAAGAGCAGTCTGTATAATGGAATCCTCGGGGTCAAGATTGGGACATGTGGTGGATGATTGTGTGGGCAATTGGTTGGGCATTTGGATCCTCTCCTCACAAATTGAATCAATAATGTGTCTCCCAGAATCTTTTTGTATTTTCAAAATTTTCTCATATTTTTGTATTTTGGATGATTTCAATCTCTCATGATTATCCTCAAGTGAATCAATATCATCAAACATTGGAGCAGCGTTCTGGCTCTCATTTTTGTTAATAAAATTGGAAATCTTCGAATTCATATGCTCCACCATTTGATTCAATGTGTTAAGTGTGGAAATCATGAAAGGTGACTCCAAAATCCCAGGATCGGGTGGGTTGAATGAGGGTGGGTGAAAATCAAAGTCCTCCGTCTCCTGAAATAATGGGTTAGGCGGATATGCACAAACATCAGGAGGAAGATCCTCCTGGAAAAGGGAAGGTGGATCGTCTGGAGAGTACAAGGTATCTGCGAAGATCGGATTAGAATAACTCCAGTCGGCCATCTTCGAAACAAATGATGGGAGAGCACGAGGGTCAAGCCAAAAGATATGGAGAAAAAGGCGCAAATGCACAGAAAAGATCTGGTATGCACACAAACAATCAAACACAATACAACCCCCAATTCACCAACTCAACGCAATGTGAAGACCGTGAAGGTTCGGTCAATTATCTTGTTGATTTTAGAGTTTGGTGATAATTACAAAGTTGTACAAACACTTAGGCTTAATTATGGGATTTGGGCACTAACCTTAGTGTGTGCGCGAGCAAGTAAAAACGAATACAATGAGGGGGTTACTCTCCCCAAGACAATGATTTTTCTTTGTACTTTTTTAGGGTCGAGTTTTCTTTAGCAGTCCCGGTTTTAGGCAGTTGTCACTTGGTTAAGATATTTTCAAAGAATCGCCTACCGAGTGTCCAATTTCCTTTTTAAATTATGTGAGTGAAAACAAGGGAGGAGATCGGAAATGCCAATGCGCGATTAAAAACGATGATGCATGCAGGGGTTAGAGATGCGTACCTTGTCGCCAGCACTCTACATGCAAGTGATCCGCGCAGAATTTAAATACAGAAAATAAACTAACCTATATGCAAATGAAGTAAACCGTCCTAGATGATAACTTCTATTAACGGGCAAGAACAAGTTAATTTGACTAAGTCCAAATTACGATCTACTCTATAGGCACAGAAATTCTTGTTTAGGGTGTTTGGACCTAATTAATTACCTGGCTCAAGCAAATTAATTAAAGAAATCAATAGGTGGCTCGCAAAATCCACGGAAAACCAAGAAAAACAATGCGGTGAAAACAAAACCGGTGAGGTCCCCCAAGTGCACTAGCACTTGGCGAAACAGACCCCGCAACAAATGAGTGTCCGTTTACAAAGTTCAAATGCTAGAAAATAACAACTCTCTCTTTTTTTTCTTTTTCTCTCTTTTTTTTCTTTCTCTTTTTTTCGGCTCTTTCAATTTTCTTCTCCTCTTCTCACGCTATCCTACGGCTTGGTGAAGAATCAAGCCGCCTCCACGTCGCTTGGGTGCTTCGGCTCTCCTAGGATCGCCTCCTTCGCTCCGCGGGCCCTCGAAAGAAAAAGAAAAGAGAATGTGTAAGAAACACAATTTTCAAATATGAGAAAATGATGAAATGAATGCAATGGATATGAACAATGGAATAATGTGGCAAACAAATATTTACAACCAAGAATAACAGGTCAAAAGAGAAACCTAACTACCCTCGCCGTGCCTCCCCGGCAACGGCGCCATTTTGTTCATCGGGAAATTTGGAGATTGGAAATTTGATTGTAAAAAATGTAGGGTCGTTGTTTTTCCCCAAAATCCTGCGTCAACAAAAAATATTTTTTTTATGATTTTTTTTGTTACTTATTAACCTGTATAGCGGACAGGGTCGAACTCAGGGAGGTTACAATTCCCGAGGGTTATTCAATTAATCGAAAATCAATCAATAGAAAACAGGAATCTCAAAGGACAACTATCCTTGGTTTTTGTGATTTTTTGAATCTTTTTAATTTTTTTATTTCTAATTTTTTTTATATTTTCTGATTTTTAAATTTTTAGTGATTTTGATTTTGCATTTTTTTTATTTTCAAAAATAATACGATGCAATATAAACAAGGTAAGAAATACGAACTCCAACTCTTTCTACAATTTTCAATTAGGATAAAAATGCTCAGAAAAATTCAAAGAAAATATTTTTGGATTTAAAAAGTTTTAAAATGTTTTTGAGAATTTTTGTAGATTTTTCAGACGTTTTTGTATTTTTTTTAAAAATCAAACAGTGAGAAAATAAAGAAATGTGAACAGCCTGGAGTAATTTGTAATTTAAAAATATTTAAATGCCCAAAACTCCTGGCTACTAGTTTTAAGATAAAGTAGAAACAATTATCTACAAACAGAAACTGAAATCACAATTTTTGGATTTTTGTAGAATTTTTTATGATTTTTATAAGATTTTTGATGTTTTTCAATTTTTTTGGGTTTTATAAATAATTATGCTTGAAAATTGGTCTGAAATTAAAGGACAATGAAATACAACTATTCTAATTTTTTTTGGAATTTTTAGAGGTATTTTCAAATTTTTATGAATTTTCGAACATCAAACAATGAGAAATGACATGTTTTTGATTTTTTTTAATAATACCAAATGAAGTCAAAATGCAACAAAAATTTATGCTAGATGGATATGAACATCAGGAGCATAGCACAATTTTCTCAAAATTTTTGGATAAAAAATGACATTTATTTCAATAAAAAGATCAAGCAAATTATTGTTCTGCAATTTGGGGACCAAATTGTAAATACTGTGAATGTTTTGGACTGAAATGTAAAGGTTCAGAGTTTTTGAGGCGGTGTCGCTCGGGCGGTGGGCCGCGCGCGGCGGATCTGCTGGAGGCGGAGAGGCACGGTGGACGCAGCCGGGACTCGCGCGGTGGCCGGGCAGAGAACCGCGCTCGGGGCGGCTGCAGGAGATGGAGGGCTGCGCCGCCAATCGGGAGTGGCTTCAAAGGCGGATGGGTGCGGGGGCGCGCCGGGCGGTTGGAGAAGAGGGGGCGGCAGCGGCTGGCAGCCGTCCCCTCTCAATTTTTTTATTTATTTTTTATTATTTTTTTTGTTTTTTTATGTAAACAGGGAATAAAAAAACATGAGCAGAAAACTTCTTTTTTTTATTTTTTTTTGTAAATCCGAAAATACAGAAATGAATAAAAGAATTTTTTTTAATTTTTTTTTAAATCCGAAAATAAGAAAAGAAAAGGGAAAAGAATTTTTTTTATTTTTTTCTTGTATTTAATGGTCCTGCAAAACAAGAGTTAGAGATAAAGAGAAACAAAATTTTTTTTTATTTTTATTTTTATCCTACAAAACAAATGTTAGACATAAAGGAAATTTTTTTTATTTATATACACATAGGAATATGGACGGGGATTCGGCGAAAATGGGAGAATGAATCCGATTCTCCGGCCACCGAACGCGGCTGGAGTTGATAGATCGTGGGAGGTAGAAAATAGAACGTGGAGAGATAGCGAAGATGAGATGGAAAAATTGAGTCGGTGGCGAATAAAAATCGTGGTGGATTTTCTTAAGATCTAGAAGAATAAAAATTGCGACAAAATAAAGAGCGATTAAACTAAGATAAAAATGCGAAGAAAATTTGGATCTCACCTTAGGAGCGGAAAATGGACCGTGATCGCCTCGACAATGCCGACTCGCTGTCACCGGGCGGCTCGGAGGCTAGGCACAATTCTCGACGAAATTTCTCTCGGAGATCGGGCTCCTCTCTCTAAAGATTGATCAGGTTGGAATGAGGGAGATGGAGCCATATAAATAGAAAAGAGATGAATTTTGAATTTTGAATTTTTTTGGATAAGAGATGAATTTTTGATTTTTTTGGTGGAAGAGATAACATGAGAGATAAAATAGAAGGATAAAATTATTTACAAAATTATCTAATTTTTTTGAATTTTCGTCACTTTATTTATTTGAGTTAAAAAATGTTAATTTTTTATTTTTTTAAGATGGTTAGTTAAAAATAGCAACTATATACATGTACTATATACATATATGGTATTATATACAAGGGTTAAATGAGGAAATTAGCCTTTTTTTGTTTTAACAATGTTATTATTATTTTTTTATTTTTATTTTACATAATTAGTAAAAATATTTACAAATATATATACAAATACAATATGCACAAAATACAAGGAAAAATTGCATAAACCACCCTAGAAAACCAACTTTTCAACCGTAACTCCAAAAATTATAAAATCGTAGTCATTTTGAAGATAATTTAATTTAGAATTCAATGGAAGTGATATTTGTTCAATTTGAGATCATATGGAGCCAGAATTGATCTTTCAATTAGTGCTTAGTGGCTTTTTCCAAGTGTGGCTACTTTTATTCTGTACATGATTTAATTGTGCAATCAGTTTTATTAATTAGGACCCATTTTTATTTACAACTTTGATTTTGAATGTTATTTGATTTGGGGTCAATTAAGGTACAAATAAATTAGTGTTAGTTTTTTACAGATATACACAAAATAAGTGAGAAACACATTTTTTAGATTTTCTGGTTGAGGACCCTATCTCCCCCTACTTTATTCCTGGTCGATCAGGTCAAGTCTTGACCTTCTCTCGGGGTTCGGGTCAGCCTGTATACAGTCTTCCTTTTTTTATTTTCTTTTCTTTATTTTTCCTTTCTTTCTTTATTTATTTATTTTAGGTTAAAATTAGCAAGAAATGTACAATATTTACACACAAATGCAAGTTAGTAAGAATATGGAGTTAACGTTATATGCAGGTGTTTTATAAGGGATTTTAAGCTAAAATAAATGAATAAAGATGACGAATCGTAGATTCATCAGTAGGTCAACCAAGGTCGGCCCCCCATTTGGCCAAGGAGGTCGCTAAAGGAAAAACTAGAAATATAATACTAAAATAAATTGGCATTAAATAGTAAATGATTTTACTACTTTTTTCTTAAGAAATGAAAAATATTTATTATTTTATGCAATTTTTAATGGTGATTCTTAATTATTTTTTCGAGTTAATTTATTGTGTGTTACATTTTACTAGTAATAATATAGGTATATTTACCTATATCATAGGTATTTTATTTTATTTTGGAATGCTACTATTTTATATACATATTTATATATTAATAACTTGTTTAAATACACAAAATATATTTTTATTGTATTTTATGAAGCTATTTGTACACGTGAATATATATACAATATATGTGTATATATAGGTATAATTGAACTATATGTGATAATATACTTATTTATTTTAATGTATTTTTTATTTTAAGGGACCCAAAACCTTAAGTTTTGCATCTTAACTTCAAATTATATGAAACCACATTCAGTAAATAGATAATTTAATTTAAAGTTTAGTGAATTTTATGTTCATATGGAAAAGATACATGTTTGTGAAGTTTTTATTTTGACATTTTATTTTGAGTGTCTAGGGCACACTGTGCATTATTTTTGGATAAACTAAATTTTGTATTTTTTTATATATTTATCTACAAGTTTCATATTCAAAGTTTATTGATTTGATATTTGAATAATAAATAATACAAAGATCTCAAAAAACATTTATTGAGGGATAAAAATTAAGGTTTCTTTGTATTTATTGACCTTCATCTCTCCCTAAATTATTCCTTGCCGACCTAGTCATCATGATGCCCATGTCTCGGGGTTCATGGTTATTCAATACCTATGGTATTTCATTCTTTTTCTTTTCTATTCTTTAGTCTTTAATTTTGACATTTAATGTAATATTTTGTACAATATTTATAACGCAAATAATGAGGGTTATTTCATGCAAATTAATGCTCTATAAATGCATTTAACTAGGGTTAAAGGCCAAAATGAAAGAATAAAGGTGATGAAATGGAGATTCATCACCCCCCTCTACTTGCCTTTACCAGTCCATAGCGAACACTTATTCCTATAAGTGCAGAGAAGAAAAAGAAAGAAAAGAAAAGAACTTGGAACAATTTGTGAATCTTAAACTTGTCTTAGTAAATCAATGTTAAGAGTTTAGTTAAGACCTTTAGATACTTGTTGTGTTCAGAACCTTGCTAAGGTTAGGAAGTGTGACACAACAACCCCTAGGTTCCATCATCATATCGTCCAGTTCTCTTCATAGTCAAGTGAATCCAAAACCTTAAACCCTCACAATCCCCAAGAATGGTTCCTGAGCCATGCTTGACGAAGCGGCCTAGTAATGTCCCGTCTTAAACCTCAAGATTTTTCAACAACCCATCTGATTTAAGCTCTAAGTGTTAAGAGCAAAGTTTCTCGTCAAGCCATTGTTTCAAGAGTCCTATAGATGATATGAAGGGTCCCAGTTAGACACAATGAATCGACTCACGAACATAGTATCCCAAAAAATTAGGTCAAGGCGACCTGAAGTATCCCAATTTCGGTCCTTAATGAGTTCCTCTGAAATTAAGTGTATTAAGGTCTATACCAAGCTCCAATCTTAAAAATTTAATTAAGACTTTTTCAATTGTCTTGATAATTCCAAAAAATGCAAATGATATGTATAATGCAAGAGAAAAAATTTTGTGAAGTTGTTTTCTATTTTGAACTCTTTAATTTTTGGAAAACGTTTTACAAATTTGTATACATGTTCTCAAAAAGATTTTGCAAAATTTTATGGGTTTTCAATTTTGTAGATTTTTAGGGAAGGTTAGTTATGTACCGCTATTTACACGGGAAGATTTATATATACATTTTATACAATTTTTGTAATTATTTTTTTGAGTTATTATTTATACAAGGATTTCATAACATTCAAAAATATTTTGTAAATATTTTGAAAACTTATTTTTGCAAATAATTTTACAAAAGTTGGCAAAAATTAAAAATCATTTTGCAAATATTTTCCAAATGGTATATATAGATTTTTCAAAATATTTTTGCAATCATTTTTCAAATGAATTGCAAAAAAAAATTCAAAAAGTTTATTTTCTCAAAGAAATTTTTACAAACAAAAGAATTTTTACCAAGATTTGAAAATGTTTTGCAAACTTTTCATTTTATAAACATTTTCCAAACAATTTTAAAAAAGATTTTCCAAAAGATTTTTCAACCATTTTCAAAACATTTTTAACCTTATTTATTACTTCTATATACAAAAAAATTTGATGTATTTTCTTAATTAGTAATATTACTGAAAATACGAAAGTACGAGATATGGCTAAAGTATGTACGGTGTATATGCTAACCATGTATACTTTAATTGAGTTACGTCCTCATAGATTAGAGAGAAAAATGAAGACAAAACTCGCACTAAGTATACAAAAGTCTATACTACAATGACTAAAGAATTAAAGAATGAGAAGTTAATTGTTTCCCTTATATTTAGGATGAAATAATCCTAGGTATAGCAAAATGTACACAAGGCAGGGAGGACCAAGAGTGGGAATCTACAAAATCATTTGCTTGACATGTCTCCCCCTATACGTAGGGTAATATATCCATAATTATAAATAGAATATCAAGAGAAGATGAGACATGTGAGGGATCTGCGTATGAACAACTCGGCATGCTCATCCCCTTATACATAGGACAAAGTACATCCTAAGTATAACGTCGATGAAAGGATGAACACCTTTTCAGAAGACGTGATCTCAAATATCTGATCAAGGATGAAAGGGATGAAAAGGAAAAGAAGAAAAGAAAAGAAGAAACTATTTTTGTGATTTTCAGCTCAACTATCTGATCCTTCTGAACTCATCTTGAACGATCACTTGGATAAAATCGCAATGGACAGGAATATGTCGTGCTCTAGATAAGGCCTCAGCAAATGCTCGTTGACTACAAACGGCTATGCGTCGGGTGGTAATTCAGATATTAGGAGACTTCCTTTGTCACACACTGATGAATCTGCGATTCATCACTCTAAAAGTTGAAAGTAGAGCTTTATTCTCGGGTAATTAGATGCATATTTTCTCTTATCTTGCATAAATAGCATTCATGCACGCAAGCATAATATATGCATTTTATCATTCATATTTGCATAAAATAAGAAGCCAATTTCACTTGTAAATATTCACTTGTATATTAGATAAAATTCCTTATTTGTATACATTTTAAACTAACTCTGAATCTAATAAAACCAACTAGTGTGTATATATGACTAACACTAATTAAAGACAAATATCAAAAAAATACTAACTTGTAAAATTGACCAATAAAACCCCAGCCTAAGTTTGAAGCCATGAGCCTTAAAATGTGCATATCTCTCTCATACAGGCTCCGAATTAGGTCTACTCACTTTTAAAGTAATATACATTCAGAGACCTTCGAAACAAGACCAATTTCATTAAAATCGAAGCTCGTATGCAAAACTTGGGTTTTGGGCCCCTTTTGTATATTGTACATATTGACCGTTTTATCCCTGTATTTTATCCTATTATTTTCTTCATTATTAAAAATAAAAAAAATAGATTAAGTTGTAAATATTCTTCTCATATTTTATCTATTTTTATTTTGATTTTTCTTTTATTAAAAAATGACAAAAAAATTACAAAAGATAAAATGCGGTATTTTATATCTATAAGGTACCACCCAAAATATATTTTTGTACAGATGATTTCCTTTGATTTTCGACCCTTCAGGAAAGTTGTAGATCTCGTTGAGACGAGCATTTTTTTGTTGACAATTTTTTGATTTAATTCCTTTTGTTATTTCTTTATTATTTTTCTTTATATTTAATTTTTGAATTTTCTAGGAGCGACATGTGGCAGCTCCTGGAGCGGCCACATGTCACCCCATTATTTTATTATTTTCGGATTTATTATTATTATTTTATTATTATTTTAAGTATTTTTAGTAGCCTACTATATTACTATATTTAATATTTATTTTTATTCCCCTTTTACTTCTTCTCCCCTTACCTTTCTTCCACTCCAAGCTAATAACTCCCCACAACCCCACTCTCTCCATCCTTCTTCAACATCCCTTTCCTCCTCTTTATAATCTCCTCCCTCCTCCATTGTCAATCATCCGCCGTTTTCGAGAGAAGTGAGGCCGATCCCCTTTAACCTTCAGGTGACAGCTGTAGGAGACGAGTCGAGCGACGACAACCTCAAGGAGAGATCCGTGGCATCACCATTGTTGCGTCGCGAGATCCAATTGGACTTGCCTAGCTTCTCGGCTTTTCTCCCAGCTGATCGAGGCCACGACGATGGAAGCCGCACACCGTGGCTCCATTTTCGGCGAATCATAGGTAACTATTCTATCTCTATCTTTTTACATTATTTTTATCTAACAATTTTTCCTTGTTGATCACCACATCATAATCTTTATCACTACATTTTTCACCACACATCACACACAAATCATCAAACAAAAACCACCATCATTCAACATCCTCAATTTATTTCATTATCACCAATACCGTCAAAATCCACCTGTCCATCCACACCATATCTTCATTCCATTATCTACCATTATTTACTGTTTACAAAAAAAATCAAAAATAATTACAAAAGAAAAAAACAAATCAGGAGTTGTAGTCGCCGTCACCGTCGTGCATGCGCCGCACGCCGCTGTCCGCCTCTCCATCCCAGGAAGCCATCGCTCCAGCGGTCGCGTACAGCCGCGCCGCGCCCTCGCGCGTCAGCCGCGCACAACCGCCACCAGCGCGGCACGCATGCCGCCGCCTCGCCTCCCCGCGCGCGGTCCCTTCGCAGTGCCGCGCGCGACGACCGTCGCCTCCCCAGGTGCTCAACCGCGCCGCCGCCTTGTGCCCCTTAAGCCCCCTTGTGCCCTAGCATTGGTAAAGAAGGTCTCCTTTTTTATTTTTATATTTGGAAAATCTACACTTGCACCCCTGCATTTTTATATTTTTCCAAAAGTGTCCCCGTGCACATTTCTAATATGTTTCATTCATTTCTGTCTTGTACGGATACCCCTAGCTTTGAACATTAATTTGGATCGTTAAATAGCATCATTTTATTCAATCAAAAATAGCATTGTGTAGAGAAACTATTACTTTATCTTGTGACTATTTATTTGCATTTTTGCGAGCATCTGATAATTTATTAAAAATCAGAGAGTGAAAATCGATGATATTTTTTATCATTTATTGCTCTAAAAATTACGAAAAAATTGTGAATGATGTATTTAAATGTGCTTTAATTCCTGTCCAAATTTCTTCCAATTAGGAGTTGTCTTGTGCATAAAATAAATTCTTAGCGAATTATGTAATTGAGTTTTATCTAATTCCACGAATAATATTTTTGAGAAATTTCAAAGCTCCTGGATTCCTTATTAAAACATCTATTTGAGATAAATAGGTCTTTGGATAATTTGATTCCGTGGATTAATTCGGAACTCGCAATCGCTTTGTTTTCAGTAAAATATTAATAAAAAAATCAAAAAGAGATAGAAAATTCTAAAAATATTAGTGTAGCTTCATTTCATCATTTTCATCTTCCACTAAAGTTTTCATAATTTTTGCATATCATTTGCATGAAAAAATGCATAAAAACCCTAAAAAGTTTGTATTTTTCATTTGTGCATTTTAAATCCAAAAATTCCAAAAAAAAATATATTTGCATTCATCATTGGATTAGGTTTACAGGAAAAATATAATTTGGCCAATTTGGACTAATTTCATATTAAAATTAAATTTGGATAAGTAGGTTCTTTTCGTGTTAACATAATCCAATTCGTAGTTTGCATTTGGCATTTTTACTGCATAAAAAAATTAAAAAATCCCACTTGGAAAACCACAATCTAATTCATCTAACTTGATCCCGAGTTGTTCCTTTGCCTCCTTGAGTCGACCCTGGGGCTTGTCCAGGCTAAATAAACATAAAACCGTGTGTTAATTCGTTCGACGATTTAATCGAGTCGTGCAGTTATTTTTTAACGATGAGGATCTATCCGACTGCAACGCACTCATCTATAAGACAACATATTAAAAGGGTAGGTCCGCGGCCCGTCAAATGGAGCCGTTGCCGGGGAGGCAAACGACTTAGGATCACTTTAGACAATTAGATTTATGTTTTCCATTCACTCGGGTAGTCTGATCCCCGAGCCGCATCGTAATTATCCATTTCTTGTTTAATTATTTTTCTGACCATTTCTGTATATTTCTCTCTCTAACATTTTTGTAACTTTTTGTACGAGGGCCCGGTGGACTTGGAGCGGCTTTCTTGAAGTCGACGCATCTCGAAGTCCATCGGAGGCCGACGATTCTTGGATCAAGTCAGCTGTTGGACGTCAAAAATATTTTTGTAACTAAAAAAAAGTGTTTGCATTTACAGCAGTTCCCGTTTGGGTTCTCGCACGTGTAAACATAGTGGAACTGTGTCCCCGTCTGTTGTGTGGATTGAATTTTTAAAATAGGCTTGCACTAGCGGTTCCTCGAGCCACTCTAGGGTTTGCTTGTGCTCGTAGTTTCTAGGACCACACAGCCACATAAAAGATGCCCTTAGACCGCAGATCTAGTCAAATCAACTCGTTCTTCACTAGCAAATAGAACTGCCTGTCTAGGAGAGGCTTTTATCGCTTGCATTCCATTTAGTGTAAAAATTTCAATTCGGTACTGCATCTCGCATTGTAGAGAGTGATGAATCCACGATTCATCATCTCAATATCTTGATCTTAGCAAAATCCACGAGTAAATTCTCTAATAAATGTATATAAAATCAATAAATTAACAAATGACTCTTGTAAATAAAATACATGAATTATTGTATATTAGATTGTACAAAATAAATTAACAATAAAAAGCCGCAAAATCAAAGGAGTTTTACACATGTAAATAGCCCTTAACTTTATGTATTTTTAATAATTTCATATCAACTCCTTTTTGGCTAATTCTTTCTCTAACTTGTTCATATCAATGTATATAAAAATATAAAAATACAAAACAAATTTTACCCCAAATAAATGCTCCTAGATCCCAATGGGAAAAGGCCGTAAAGACCAACTTCCAAGCTAAATTCTCGCTCCGTATGAACTCCAAATTCAGCAAACTCACTTTTAAAGTTCAAGTTAGAAAATTATCTATCCAACGGAAGTGGATTCATTAAAATCGGAGCTCATTTGCAAAAGTTGGGTTTTGGGACCTAGATGTACATTGTATACCTTGTATATATTCATTCTTTCTTTAATTTTTATTGTATCTTTCATAATTGCTAAAAATAAAAAAAAATCATGATTGTGTTGTATTTTGATTATACTATTTTATTGTATTTTTTCCGTTGTAAATATCTCTTACTAAAAAGACAAAAAAAATACATATTAGAAAAGCAAACAAAAAAATGTACATGTTGTATGTATTCACTTGTAAATTCACCATTTTACCCCTCTTTAATTTTGTTGTATTTAAAGTAGCATACTTTATATCAATATTTATTATTTTCCCATTCTCTACAATAACCTCCAAGTCTTCATCAACCTCCATTCAACACCATTATTCATCTAACTTCCCATTCAACCCCATCACTAATTTAACCTCCCATTCAACACCACCACCATTCTAACTTCCCTTTCTCTTCTCTTTATATTCATTTGTACATCCTCATTTTTCCCGATCCACCATTCTTATAGAATAAGGAGATAGCTTGGAGTGTTTTGTTGGTGACAGCGGCGAAGCATTGTCCTCAAGCGACGACCTCCTTCGGGTGAGATCCGCGGAGTTCCGCTTCGCGTCACGAGTTCCCCGTCGAGCTCGCGTAGCTTCTCCGATTTTTATTTCGCTAATCGGATCGAGGCGACGACAGGAGTTCAGCGTAGCTGCTCCGCCAATCCGGCGAAAATTCAGGTGAGTATTTCTTCTCATATCTCTTATTATTTTGTTTATCTCATATTTTGTTTCCTTATTGTTTTCACCACCCCCATCATTTTATTCATCATCACCACATTCCCCACCACATTTTTATCACCACCATCTTCATCTTTTCCATCATTTCCCTCTACCATTTTTTTCCTTCCTTTTTCACGTTTGTTTCCCTGTTTAAGAAATCAAAATTTAAAAAAAAATTAAAAAAATTAAAAAATAAAAAACACATCACAGCACTAGAAAATTTTCAAAAAAAATCAAAAAAAAAAATTAATTTAAAAAAACGCATAGGAGGGTGGAGCAGCAGCAACTGTCGCCGCCCCACCCCCCTCTTCTCCACCGCCAAATCCGGCCCGCGCCGCCCGCTCGGCGCCGCCGCGGCCGGCGCAGGCCGCGCCCCCCTCCTCTCCGCCGAACGCCGCCGCCGCCTACCGCGCCCCCGCCGGCCACGCCACCGCCGGTCGCTCCTTCCAGCCGCCCCTCTCCAGGTCCGAACACCGTGCCGCCAGCGCGCCTCCACCGCCAGCCACCATCACGGACGCGCGCACATCTCCCAGCGGCCCGCCGTCCTCCTCCACCGCGGTGCGCGGCCATGATCGACGCCGACGCCGCCGATTCATGTTCCCCTTTGGGTTTATCCCAATCGTGAGGAAGAAGAAGGTCTTCTTTTCTTTCTCATTTTTTTAATGTAAAAATCGCAAGTGTTCACTTTCATGTTTCCTTAATTACAAACAAGTCCTTGTACATAGTTTGTATTGTTTAAGTTCATTTATGTTTTGCAAAGACACCCTTGTGTTCGCACTTTAATTTGGACCTTGTTTTGGCATCCTTTTATTTTAAGAAAAATAGCATTATGTTGAGCAACTAATTGTCTACATTGTGGACATTTATTTGTATTTTTGTGGTCTTTGGGTAATTCATTAAAAATGTTCAACTGAAATTTAGCATATTTTACCCATTCCGTGCTCTTAAATTCATATCTAACACACAGTTGCTCTAAAAATTCCACAAAAATTATATTTGATGCTTTGATGAGTGCTTAACTTACTGTCCAAATTTCATCCAAAATGGAGTTGTCTTGTGCCTTAAAGAAATTGTAGAGTGATTTTAGTTTTTGATTTTTAATTAAATCCCCATATATTCTTTTTGCGAAATTTCAACTCTCCTGGATTCTAGATATAAATATCTTTCTGAGATAATTCGCATTCTGATTAATTTGATAACGTGGATTAATTAGGAATTAATTACTCACTGTCACTCTGTTTCTACTAAAAAATATATAAAAAATTCATATTTTGTCAAAAAATTCCAAAAATTTTACTATAGCTTCCTTGCATCATGTTTATGTTCCAGTAAATTTTTCATGATTTTTGCTTACTATTTGTGTGATAAATTGCGAAAAAACCCATAAAAAGTGTGCATTTTTATTGCATTTTAACCCTAAAAAATACAAAAAAATATGTTTTGTGTTCATCACTGGATTAGGATTCTAGGAAAAATACAAATTGGCTAAATTGGACTTCTTTTCATTAAAATTAATTTGGCCTTGTTTCTGTTTTCTTAGTGTCTTGATTCACCCGCATTTGCATTCTCTTTGATTTTTGCATTAAAAAAATCTAAAAAAACCGCATTGGAAATCTAAAACCTTCATTTTCAAATTAAACCCAAGTTATTCCTTTGCCTCCCTGAGTTCGACCCCGGACTTGCCCGGGATATAAATTAAAGCCGAGACACTCTTCACGGAGATCTTCTCTCGGTTCTGACCGAATCGCTAAGTACATGTATTACAACGTGACCAAATTATTTATCGTATTTAGCGACTCGTCAGATGGCACCGTTGCCAGGGAGGCAAACGGCTCAGGGATTAGTTTAAAAATTTGGATTTAGATTTTACTTACTCGGGTAGTCTGACCCCCGAGCCACTTTGTAATTAATCCATTTTCTGTCATTCTTCTCTACATATTTTTGTATATATTGTGTTTTTATCTCTCTAATATAAATCTCATTTTCCTTGCGAGGGCCCGGTGAACTTGGAGTGCATCGGAGGTCGACGGACGCGACGCACGCCGACTGCTGAAGAGCAAGAAAATCAATTTATCTTCGAGAGAATTTTTATAAATTTTTGTAATTATTGTGTTGTAATAACTTAGGTAATTCGCTCTTTCCAGCGGCTCTTGTTTGAGAGCTCGCGTTTGTATCCGGACTGGACTTTGGACCCGCTCGTGGTCGTGTGGTTGATTGACGTAGAATAGGACTTGCACTCGCGGCTCTTAGAGCATTTTATTAGATTATCTTGATTGCTTGTGCTCGTAATTTTTAGGACCACACATCACATTTAACGAGATGCACTTAGACCGCTGGGCTATTAGTCAAATTAAACTTGTTCATCACTCGCTAATAGAACTGCTTGTCTAGGAACGGTTTCCCGTTTGCATTCATATTAGTATAAATTTCAATTCTGCCTTGCATCCCGCATGTAGAGCGCGAGGATCACTGTAAGTCTTCTGAACTGGGCATGCATCATTGATTTCATTATTTGCATCGGTTTTTCTCGACTCCCTCCCCTTGGTTTTTGAAACTTAGGTTAAAAGGAAATCGGGACTGATCGTTAGGCATGCTTTGTTTGGTGGACTAATCAAGTGATAACCAAACTTAAAACCGGGACTGCTAATCAGAGTTGACCAAAAAAAACTGATTAAAACTAACACTTGTTTTGGGAGAGCAAAACCCTCATTGTATGCTTGGCTAATTGTGATTGTTGAGAGGTGAGGACGCATCCCTAGGATAGTGCCCAAAACCTACTTTTGAGCCTTGCGTAATTGGATTGATATCTTGATTTATCACCTAATTAAAACTGAAAAGATAAACGGTCGGACTTTTGCGACCATCACTGTGTTGAGTAGGTGAACTCAGGGTTTGCTCTTGTGTTTATTTGTTTTGTGTGTTATTCGGTGCACTTGCACGCTTTCTTCCTCGATCCGCCTCATTCTCCCGTTTTACCTCCAAGATGTCAGAATATTGGTCATCATATCCACGTCATTCTTCTTCGACCATATTTCGATCATCTCCACCCTCTCATTCCTCTTCATACCCACATCCCAACCGCAAAGTCAGAACTCCGACTGACTTCTCCACTTCTTCGTCCTTCTCACCTACCCCACATTCTTGCACCCCTGACCCACAACCACCTTGGATTGATTCACTATATTCTCGTCCGCTTGATGGAATCAAGGAACAAATCAAAGAGCAAGCGACTGCTGAGATGAATGATTGGCATAATCAGTTGACCCCACATACCTCACTTTCACCTCGAGTTGGGACAGAACAACAATTTCCATATATACATCCCGACTTAACCTTAGGGTACAACATGGTCGACCAGACAAACCGAATGGAGAGGCCTGCACCGTATGATCTTCCTGACTTGATTGACCTGAGTGATAGAGACCACATTGACCAACCTTCATATCACCCATTCGGAGAGCCGACATATACAGGGGATTGGACTCATGAGACCGATCTACAGACCCCCTGTCTACTGACTCCACCTTATGAGGCTCCGACCAACATCTGCCATACAGATGGGTCATACTCAACCCAGCATTACACGCCTGAGTCAAGATGTGTTGAGTATAAGATCCAAAGTTCTCAGCAGTATCCTCCAATTGTGCCGACTTCTCTCATGAGGTGTCATGAGAACTTATTGGAGGATGACATCTGTAGACCGATCAAGAGTCCAGGTAGGAATGTGGATCGTGGATTTCGCGGATTGAATCTTGAAAACCTGGAAGACACCGGATTGACCACTTGTCATGTACAGCTGGAGTCCCTTCTACCTCCCTCTTCTACTAACCACTTTCCCTCCAAATCAGAGTCTGTACATTCTCCTAGTCCTCCTTCACCTACCAAAAATACCATAAAAATTGAAAAAGGAAAAGATCTAAAAAAATTGGATCCTGCGGTTAGGGAAGAATTGGATAGAAAGTTGATTTTTGAGCTTCCCTTAATAATGGCCATTGAGCACTTTCCTGACCTTAAAAGATTTGTGAAGAGTAAATTGATGCCTACAAGGTCGGGCAATAAGAGAACAAGGACTGAGATACATATAGTGTCTATGGCCACATCTTTGATGATAGGGAGAAAAACCAAGAGCCGCAGAGTAAAACGGTTACCTAGATTTGATTGTGAAATCAAAGATACCACATTCACCCATGCAAGAATCGATGATGACTTACCGATTAATATCCTCCCGACCTCTGTGTTTGCCAAGCTCAAACTCGGATCTGCCAAGAAGTCAAGAGAGATCATTCAGTTGGTAGATCGGACCATTAAACGGTCGAGAGGAACCATTTCAGTCATCGTCACTTTTCAAGGTGCTCTACTAGAGATAGACTTCACGATCATTGACATTGAGCACCGAGGAGAGTTCACCCAGTCTCCAATCATTCTTGGGAAGCCGTTCTTAGCCTTGGCTAAGGCAACTATAGATTGTGAGACTCGGGAGATCGATTTCTCTGCATTGGGAGCACTCCGACCTCACTCGATCTTTGAGGACACACGATATTCCAAGGTAACCCGTAAAGTTGCAGACAGTCGTGACATTCGAGAGACAGTTGAGTCCCATCTCTCTACTACATTTGAGATACCGACTGTCCAGACGACCATTGGTTTAGAGACTTCCTACAACCACGCACCGCCTACTGCTTGCACTACCACCACGACAGCTTCTAGAGAGGACTCACGACCAGAAGCTATCATTGAGTCGGACATGACCTTTGTGGATTGCCTTGATCATTTCGATGATCCGACACAAGAACCCAACAATATCAAGCCAACTGAGAACACTGTGCCTTATCAGAGACGTGTGCTGACCCTGCAGGAGTATTACAATGCATATGGTGACTCATCTGATGATGAACCTCTGGTCAGAACCTCACACACACCACATCCAAGACATACACCAAAGGAGACAACTGGGACCAAATTGACCAATCTTGATAAAGCAGTTGCTCCATCCTCTAGTCGGTCATCTGGTAAGAAGAAGACGGGTGTTGATTCCTTGAGGTGTTCCCTCGAACTCCTTAAGACGTATCAATCTCCTCTTCCTCTTGATGCTTCAGGTTCTAGAAAACCGACTAAGAAGGTTACCTTCGATGTTTCAGAGAAGGAACTTTCTGAGGAGTCCTCATCAGGTCCGGATGAGGTGATCTATATGAGTGAGCTCAGTTCGGCTGTTCTGAAGCCATACTTGAGCAAGCAGCCGTGTGTCGATCCCCGTTGGACGTTCCCCACACCTCACTATTATTCTTCGGAGGACGATTCTGACAGCGACACATGTGTATACTTCCCACCCCATCGCTCCCGCAAGAAGGTCCGTCACAAACCTTCTTGATCCTTGTATATTCTTCCTCCTCCTTGTACATATCTTCCTTCCTTTATTCACCTCCTTCCCTCATGATTCGCATCACTCGCCCCAGTTCCGTATCGTTTTCATTTTGTGGTTGTACTTAGGATGACTAGATCCTAAGTATAGGGGGGTGAGTGACCCGATTTGCTCCTTCTCTTCTTTTTATTTTCTTTTTGTATATTCTTTCCCATTCTCATTGGTCCCCCATTCTTGTGTTCTTTCCAATACTTAGGCTGACCAGAGCCTAAGTATAGGGGGCTGATGCCCGTTGTGTATTATCCACATTTTTTCCTCACTTCTATTCTTTTCACCCACTTGTACTTAGTACGAGCTATGGCTTTTTGTCACCTAGTGCCATGAGGACATAGCACAAGCTAAGTATAGGGGGCATGTATATATTACATATATACTTTACCCATAGCTGTACTTTCACGTATTTTTGTATATATTATATAATAATTATGGGATGGGTAAAAAAACAAAAAAACAAACAAAAAAAACTTTTTCCTAAAAAAACTCTTTTTCCTTATTTGCTTAAAAAAACTTTTCAAAAAAAATCCTTTTTTTAAAAAAAACTTTTCAAAAAAAAAGTATTTTCTTATTTACCTATCTTTTCAAAAAAAATCCTTTTTTTAAAAAAAAACTTTTCAAAAAAAATGTATTTTCTTATTTACCTATCTTTTCAAAAACTAACTAATAAGTTGGTTTAATCCCTGACACAATCCACTTTCACACAAGACTAGTGATGTTCAAGAACACTTGGTTTATGAGCTCTTGAGATTTTGAGTTAATCAGCCTTAGTCATTAGGGTCCTTGGACTTAATTATTCACATTTCCCTAGTTTGGAAGATTTGTGTGCTATATTGCATGCTTAGTCTCTACCTTAAGAATATGATCAGCACCTCACATACACGACTGCAGTTATGATGAGATGAGTTGAAATTTCACTTGAGGATCTGGGATGAGGGATTTGAGTTTGGACTTGATTTGATGATGCTCGAGGATGGGATAAAATCAATGAAGGCTTCATGAAACCTGAGTGTCAGCATCTTTAGCCAGTATGAGAACATGGTTCTTGTACTATCTCTTGACATTTACCTATGTGCCAGGGTGTGATAAAATAAAAAAAAGTTGATCAGTGTGCGCCAACTCTTGGTAAAAGCAGTGGAGCTAGCCAAAAATACTACAAAGCAATGAAATGACAAAGAAAAGCTCTCATTCCACAAAGTAAAATATCAAAGAGCTTCCACCAAAGGCGAGCGCTCCCAACCATTTCAAAAGTGTCCACTTGGACCACCGCTATTAGGACCAGGAGTCGGGCTTGCACCAAAAAAGGGCTCTGCATCGTAAATGCTACAAGTCTGGGTGTAGAAGGTATAATAGATACTCAAAAAAGACACACCCCGGTGTACTCCCAGGAAAACAAGTGCAGACGGCTCCAACTTCTCTCGACGGACGCACTGATCAACACCAAAAAAATGCGTTGAGTAATAAGGTACTTGAGAGGATCCTTGTTCCAATGAGAGGGAGAGAAGAAGTGACACAATCCTACGCCCTCCATCAACTGGCCTTCCATCTACACTTTTAAGTCTGACAACTAAAGAGACGGTGGATTGGATGCAAGAAATGATTTATTCCCTAGTGTTGAGGATCGGGTCCTTAGGAGAGTCTCTTGGACTGGAACCTTGTATGACGTTGTGACTCTACTCTTGTAATTGCGGTCAACACTTAAAGTCATATCCCTACTATATATGTATACAAAGAGAGTCTGATGATTAGGGAAATTGGATGCCTTTTGACTAGAGCTTGGTTCAGCTTAGAATTTTAGGATCTCTAAACCAAGAGTTCTTGAACGGATCAAGTCTTGTATTCACATGCACAGTCAGGGGTTAACCTAACTTATTCATTCTTTATTTGCTCGAGGACTAGCAAAGTTTAAGTATAGGGGGGTGATGAATCCACGATTCATCATCTCAATATCTTGATCTTAGCAAAATCCACGAGTAAATTCTCTAATAAATGTATATAAAATCAATAAATTAACAAATGACTCTTGTAAATAAAATACATGAATTATTGTATATTAGATTGTACAAAATAAATTAACAATAAAAAGCCGCAAAATCAAAGGAGTTTTACACATGTAAATAGCCCTTAACTTTATGTATTTTTAATAATTTCATATCAACTCCTTTTTGGCTAATTCTTTCTCTAACTTGTTCATATCAATGTATATAAAAATATAAAAATACAAAACAAATTTTACCCCAAATAAATGCTCCTAGATCCCAATGGGAAAAGCCGTAAAGACCAACTTCCAAGCTAAATTCCCGCTCCGTATGAACTCCAAATTCAGCAAACTCACTTTTAAAGTTCAAGTTTAGAAAATTATCTATCCAACGGAAGTGGATTCATTAAAATCGGAGCTCATTTGCAAAAATGGTTTTGGGACCTAGATGTACATTGTATACCTTGTATATATTCATTCTTTCTTTAATTTTTATTGTATCTTTCATAATTGCTAAAAATAAAAAAAAATATCATGATTGTGTTGTATTTTGATTATACTATTTTATTGTATTTTTTCCGTTGTAAATATCTCTTACTAAAAAGACAAAAAAAATACATATTAGAAAAGCAAACAAAAAAATGTACATGTTGTATGTATTCACTTGTAAATTCACCATTTTTCCCCTCTTTAAATTTTGTTGTATTTAAAGTAGCATACTTTATATCAATATTTATTATTTTCCCATTCTCTACAATAACCTCCAAGTCTTCATCAACCTCCATTCAACACCATTATTCATCTAACTTCCCATTCAACCCCATCACTAATTTAACCTCCCATTCAACACCACCACCATTCTAACTTCCCTTTCTCTTCTCTTTATATTCATTTGTACATCCTCATTTTTCCCGATCCACCATTCTTATAGAATAAGGAGATAGCTTGGAGTGTTTTGTTGGTGACAGCGGCGAAGCATTGTCCTCAAGCGACGACCTCCTTCGGGTGAGATCCGCAGAGTTCCGCTTCGCGTCACGAGTTCCCCATCGAGCTCGCGTAGCTTCTCCGATTTTTATTTCGCCAATCGGATTGAGGCGACGACAGGAGTTCAGCGTAGCTGCTCTGCCAATCCGGCGAAAATTCAGGTGAGTATTTCTTCTCATATCTCTTATTATTTTGTTTATCTCATATTTTGTTTCCTTATTGTTTTCACCACCACCATCATTTTATTCATCATCACCACATTCCCCACCACATTTTTATCACCACCATCTTCATCTTTTCCATCATTTCCCTCTACCATTTTTTTCCCTTCCTTTTTCACTTTTATTTCCATGTTTAAGAAATCAAAATTTAAAAAAAATTAAAAAAAAATAAAAAATAAAAAAACACATCACATCACTAAAAAATTTTCAAAAAAAATCAAAAAAATTAATTAAAAAAATGCATAGGAGGGTGGAGCAGCAGCAACTGCCGCCGCCCCACCCCCCTCTTCTCCACCGCCAAACCCGGCCCGCGCCGCCCGCTCGGCGCCGCCGCGGCCGGCGCAGGCCGCGCCCCCCTCCTCTCCGCCGAACACCGCGCCTACCGTGCCCCTGCCAGCCACGCCACCGCCGGTCGCTCCTTCCAGCCGCCCCTCTCCAGGTCCGAACACCGCGCCGCCAGCGCGCCTCCGCCGCCAGCCACCATCGCGGACGTGCGCGCATCTCCCAACGGCCCGCCGTCCTCCTCCACCACGGTGCGCGGCCGTGATCGACGCCGACGCCGCCGATTCATGTTCCCCTTCCTTTGGGTTTATCCCAATCGTGAGGAAGAAGAAGGTCTTCTTTTCTTTCTCATTTTTTTAATGTAAAAATTGCAAGTGTTCACTTTCATGTTTCCTTAATTACAAACAAGTCCTTGTACATAGTTTGTATTGTTTAAGTTCATTTCTGTTTTGCAAAGACACCCTTGTGTTCGCACTTTAATTTGGACCTTGTTTTGGCATCCTTTTATTTTAAGAAAAATAGCATTATGTTGAGCAACTAATTGTCTACATTGTGGACATTTATTTGTATTTTTGTGGTCTTTGGGTAATTCATTAAAAATGTTCAACTGAAATTTAGCATATTTTACCCATTCTGTGCTCTTAAATTCATATCTAACACACGGTTGCTCTAAAAATTCCACAAAAATTATATTTGATGCTTTGATGAGTGCTTAACTTACTGTCCAAATTTCATCCAAAATGGAGTTGTCTTGTGCCTTAAAGAAATTGTAGAGTGATTTTAGTTTTTGATTTTTAATTAAATCCCCGTATATTCTTTTTGCGAAATTTCAACTCTCCTGGATTCTAGATCTAAATATCTTTCTGAGATAATTCGCATTCTGATTAATTTGATAACGTGGATTAATTAGGAATTAATTACTCACTGTCACTCTGTTTCCACTAAAAAATATATAAAAAATTCATATTTTGTCAAAAATTCCAAAAATTTTACTGTAGCTTCCTTGCATCATGTTTATGTTCCAGTAAATTTTTCATGATTTTTGCTTACTATTTGTGTGATAAATTGCGAAAAAACCCATAAAAAGTGTGCATTTTTCATTATTGCATTTTAACCCTAAAAAATACAAAAAAATATGTTTTGTGTTCATCACTGGATTAGGATTCTAGGAAAAATACGAATTGGCTAAATTGGACTTCTTTTTCATTAAAATTAATTTGGCCTTGTTTGTGTTTTCTTAGTGTCTTGATTCACCCACATTTGCATTCGCTTTGATTTTTGCATTAAAAAAAATCTAAAAAAATCGCATTGGAAATCTAAAACCTTCATTTTCAAATTAAACCCAAGTTGTTCCTTTGCCTCCCTGAGTTCGACCCCGGACTTGCCCGGGATATAAATTAAAGCCGAGACACTCTTCACGGAGATCTTCTCTCGGTTCTGACCGAATCGCTAAGTACATGTATTACAACGTGACGAAATTATTTATCGTATTTAGCGACTCGTCAGAGAGCTGGAGGCACTGTAAGTCTTCTTACTCAAGCATTCATCATCGTTTTCTCGATTGCATCGGCTTTTTCTGATTCTCTCTCTCTCGGTTTTCTAACCTAGGATAAAGGAATTGGGATTGGACGGTAGACGTGATTGCTTGTGTGGATTAATATCAGTGACAACTAATCTTTAAAATCGGGACTGCTAATTAAATTGGACAAAAAAACATTAACTAAAATTAACCCTTGTTTGCGGGAGAGTAACTCCGACCTTGTTTTCAGGCCGAGTGAGGGTACTTGAGTGTGTGTGAACACCTTAAGACAGAGCCCAAATCCCCGCCTTCCATATCACGTTCCAACTGATCCTAGCAAATATCACGAGTTGAATATTTTCAGGTTCATTGACTAGTACCAAGTAGCCTTCGCCTGTTTACGGGTAGTCAGGGGTGAACCGGCGGTACTTCGCGACAAGATGCTAGTAACCCTTTGGGGCTAAGTTCCACCCTTGTCAGCCTCCGCCTGCTTGCAGGTAGATAGGGGCATGGTCTCTGAATCCATCAACTTGGGATAGGAGCGAAGAAAGGAAGGGCGCATGTATCTTAGGCGACAGGTTAAACAAGGGAGACGCATCCGACTTTTTAGCCGACTCCCCTATAGGGTCGCGTAACCTTTACTACTTGTCTGAAAATTCACAATTAAAATCAACAAGACTAATCGGACTCGGTTTTGGGTCCTTCACCGTGTTGAGTGTGAACTTAGGGTTTACTCTTGCGTTTGTCTTCGTGTCTGTCCGTGTGTATTATCCTGCGTAATTGCGCATTTTCCACCTCAACCTACTTACATTCATCATTTCCTCTTCAAGATGTCGGGGTATTGGTCCCCATACCCTGTGACCTTTGGTCATTCCTCCTCGATCATATACCGTTCATCTTCACCTTCACCTTCTTCCATGTATCCTCTACCATCCACGGGAGACTCTTACCCGTGGTCGGTTCCACCTCAACCCGAATATGAAGTCAGAACTTCGATTGACTTCTCCACTTCTTCGCATTTCTCACCTACTCCACATTCTAACACTCCGGATCCACTTCCACCTTGGGCTAACTGTCCTTACTCTCGAGAGCTTGCAGGAATCAAAGAACTGAATGAAGAGCAAGCCACTGCTGAGACAGATGATTGGCAAAATTATATGCCCCCACATACTTCATTCTCACCTCAAGTAGGCATCTTACAACAATTTACATATACACATCCCAACTTGACCTTAGGGGATAACTGGGTCGATCGAACAACCCTAATGGAGAGGCCTGAACATCATGATTTTCCAGACTTGATTAACTTTAGTGATCAAGCTTCCATTAACCAGCCTTCATTCGGAGAGCCTATACATTCACAAGATTGGACTCATAAGCTAGACTTATCAGTCCCCATTTCATCATATGAGGCTCCGACCAATATTTGCCATCTAGATGGTCCATACTCGAACCAACATCACATGCCAGAGTCTAGGTGTGTTGAGTATGAGACCCCAATATCTCAGCAGTATTCTCCACTTGAGCAGAACTCTCCCATGATTTGTCATGAGAATTTTGTGGAGGATGACATCTCTAGACTTATTAAGAAAAATGAATCATTTGGTAACGAGTTGAGAGATGTCATGGAAATATTACACTCAATTTCTGCCAGCCTGGGTATGAAAGTGGAGAAGAAAGTAGGTAGATCTGATGTGGAAAACCGAGCAAGCATCAGGGAACCCACAACGTTTGTACAACTGGAGTCCATTCTATCTCCCTCTTCTACTAACCACTTGCCCTCCAATCCTGAGTCTGATCATTCAGCCATCAAAAACACCAAAAAAATGAAAAACTAAAAAATCACATAAAAATTGAAAATGAAAATGATTTAAAAAAATTGGATTCCACCCTAAGGGAAGCACTTGATGAGGAATTGATCTTTAATCTTCCCTTAATAAAGGCCATAGATCACTTCCCCGACCTCAAGAGATTTATAAAGAGTAAATTGATGTCTAAGAGGTCGGGTACTAAGAGAACCAGGACTGAAAGACACATAGTGTCTATGGCCACCTCCTTGGTGATGGGGAGAAAGAGTGAAGCGGTTGCCTAGAGTTGAATGTGAAATCAAAGACACTATCTTTACCCATGCAAAAATCGATGATGACTCTCCGATAAATATCCTCCCGACCTCTGTGTTTGACAACTCAAACTCAGGCCAATCAAAAAGTCGAGAGAGATCGTTTAGTTGGCTGTCGAATCCATCAAACGGTCTAGAGGAAATATTTCAGTCATCATTACTTTCCAGGGTGCTCTACTCCAGGTGGGATTTCACGATCATTGACACCGAGCATCGAGGAAGAGTTACCCAGTCTCCGATATTCTCGGTAAGCCGTTCTTAGCCTCAACTAAGGCAACTATAGATTGCGAATCTTGGGAGATCGATTTTTCAGCATTGGGAGCACTCCGACCTCACCCATTCTTGATACCACTTTACTCAAAGGTGAATCACACATCCACTAACAGTCGTGACTATCTAGAGGTAGATGAGTCCCACCTCTCTGCTACAACTGAGAGACCGACTGCCCAGACGACCTTGGTTCTGAGACTCCCCCACACCTTCACTTCATCAACTGCTTGCACCCCATCGTGACAGCTTCTATGGAGAACTCACGACCAGAAGCTATCATTAAGTCGGACATGACCTATGTTGGTTGCCTTGACCATTTTGATTGATCTGACACAAGAGCCCAATAATGCCAAGCCAACTGAGACCACTAGCACCTTCCCGAGACATGTGTTGACCCTTCAGGAATATTACAATCTATATGGTGACTCGTTTGATGAGGAACCATAGTCAGCACCACACCATGTCCCGGACCTTCAAAGGAAACAACCAAGATTAAATTGACTCCACATAAAAATACAGTTGCTCCCTCTTCTAGTCGGTTATCTAGTGAAAGGAAGTCGAGAATTGATTCCTCGAGATGTTCCCCCGAACCTCTCAAGGCACGTCACTCTCATCTCCATCTCAATGATTCAGGTTCTAGAAAACCGACTAAGAAAGTTTCCTTTAACACACCGGAGAAGGAATTTTCTGAGGAGTCCTCATCTGGTCCGGATAAGGTGATTTATATGAGCGAGCTCAGTTCGGCTGTTCTCAAGCCTTATCTAAGCAAGCAGCCATGTGTCGACCCTCGTTGGACAATCCCTACACCTCACTATTATTCATTTGAGGACGATTCCGACAGCGACACATATGTATATTATCCACCTCCTCGCATCCGCAAGAAGGTTCATCACAAACCCTCTTAATCCGTGTATATTCTCATTCTTTCTTTTATATACTTTCTCTCCCTCCCTTTCCAGTGATTCAAATCACTCACCCCGGCTCCATATAATTTCATTTTGTGACTATACTTAGGATAACCATATCCTAAGTATAGGGGGGAGAGTGACCTGCGTCCATTCACTGTACATCCTCCAGATCACATCGGTTCTCATACTCACTCCTTTCCTATACTTAGGCTGACCAGAGCCTAAGAATAGGGTGACCGATGCCCGCCATGTATATATTCATCCATTTCCCCTCTTGCCCTCGTCTGCCCCATTTTTTTATCTTCTTCTACACTTAGGCTACCAGAGCTTAAGTATAGGGGGGCAGAGCGACTTCTATACTTTTTTGTAATTTTAGCTCTCCTACACTTAGCACGAGCTATGTCATTTTCATCGCTTTTCGTGCTCTGAGGACATAGCACAAGCTAAGTATAGGGGGACGTGTATATATTACATATATACTTTACCCATAGCTCGTACTTTCGCGTATTTTCGCGTATTTTTGTATATATTATGCAATAAGTAAGGGGTGGGTAAAAATTGAAAAAAAAATTATGTATACTTGTATAATATGTATAAAACAAAAAATGTAAATAATACCCTTGTAAGATTTATTGTAACATAGGATATATACCAAAAAATATTGTATACTATGTATATTATGAACAGATTGTGTAAATTAAAAATTGTTGTAAAAATTGTTGTATAATAGGAAATAAAATGAAAATGTTGAAAATAAAGGCTTCTTATTTACTCGTGCATATCATCCTTGCATTTCAAAAAAAATTGCATTTCATTCATAGCATGTCATCTGCACCTCTCCATCTGCATATCTTGCATATGCAAGGTGAAAAGCTAGTGGGTTCTGAACCAAGTTATGAGTAGATATTAAGGATGGACTTGATTTGACCTTAATCCATCTAATTTCAGAGGAACCTTATAGGAGCTGGAGTTAAGATTTCTCAGGTCAAGTGACTAATTTCTTTGAGTCCGCAAGTCTATGTTTACATGACATCTTGATTAGTCTCAGTAGAATATCTCGTGCACACGCATGATTCTTTTAGACAGTGACCTAACTTCGACAAGCACAATGCACGTAGCTCTTCATTGATGAGGTGGTGAGGAAGTATAATCCTTTAGCTTGGAGTAGCACACGGGTGGAAACATCCGTCCTCCTCTAGGGAGGGTAGTGCATCTCAACCTAGTCTGGTGGTGTTGAAGTCTGAGGACAGGATGTTGTAGGTTGCAATAATGCTTCAAAAGAGGGATGGTCCACTGGCTCAAGAGGAAAAACTCCTGATGTACATGCTGCACCCTATCTATAGTTCGAAAAGAAAAAAGAAGAAGAAGAAAAGAAAAAATGCAAGAACTCCAAAAAAAATAGACGGGCCAAAAAAAATTGCTTGTCGGAGTATGTATATTAGCAAGAAGTCTGCAGCCGGATGACTTGGCTACACTGGTCAGGCATCCCGGGATAGGTAGCTACACTGGCTACCGTCCATTCTTTTCTCCACCCCTCCTCTTGAGCTGGTCGCACTTGAACTTAGAAGGGAATATCCCTCTCCTCGAGGAAAGAGTTACTGGATTGGGTTATTTGAGTTACCTTGTTAGAGGAGGCTGGTTCTGAGCCATTTCTAATGTGGAGAGCTATTTATCACTTACACAACACAAGTAAAAATCATAGTCATCAGAAATTTGCGTTTGAGGATTTGTTCTGACCTGACTGTTGAGGCGTCTTGAATAGAAGACTTGTGGAACATGAAGTCTGTTAGGTCTTAAGTTCAGATCCCAATAAGGTTCCGCCACACAATTAATCCAAAAGTCGACTCAAGCTCCATTTTCAACTTTTGTTCATGACCTTGGTATGGAACCCAAAATCATTTCACTCTTGCATTTCATTTTAGTTGCTCGGGGACGAGCAAGGTTTAAGAATAGGGGGTTGATGAATCTACGATTCATCACTCTAAAAGTTGAAAATAGAGCTTTATTCCCGAGTAATTAGATGCATATTTTCTCTTATCTTGCATAAATAGCATTCATGTATGCAAGCATAATATCTGCATTTTAGCATTCATATTTGCATAAAATAAGAAGCCAATTTCACTTGTAAATATTCACTTGTATATTACATAAAATACCTTATTTATATACATTTTATACTAACTCCGAATCTAATAAAACCAACTCTATTGTGTGTATATGACTAACACTAATTAAAGAAAAATATCAAAAAATACTAACTTGTAATATTGAGCAATAAAACCCCAGCCCAAGTTTGAAGCCATGAGCCTTAAAATGTGCACTTCTCTCTCATACAGGCTCCAAATTAGGTCTACTCACTTTTAAAGTAATATACATTCAGAGACCTTCGAAAGAAGACCAATTTCATTAAAATCGGAGCTCGTATGCAAAACTTGGGTTTTGGGCCCCTTTTGTATATCGTACATATTGACCATTTACCCCTGTATTTTATCCTTTTATTTCTTCATTATTAAAAATCCAAAAAAATAGATTAAGTTGTAAATATTCTTCTCATATTTTTTCTATTTTTATTTTGATTTTTCTTTTATTGAAAAATGACAAAAAATTTACAAAAGATAAAATGCGATATTTTATATATATAAGGTACCACCCAAAAATATATTTCTGTATAGATGATTTCCTTTGATTTTCGATCCTTCACAAAAGTTGTAGACTTGTTGAGACGAGCAATTTTTGTGTTGACCACTTTTTGATTTAGTCCCTTTTGTTATTTCTTTTTTAATTTTTCTTTATATTTAAATTTTGAATTTTCTAGGAGCGACATGTGGCATCTCCTGGAGCCGCCACATGTCACACCATTATTTTATTATTTTCGGATTTATTATTATTATTTTCGGATTTATTATTATTATTATTTTATTATTATTATTTTAATTATTTTTAGTAGCCTACTATATTACTATATTTAATATTTATTTTTATTCCCCTATTACTTCTTCTCCCCTTATTTTCTTCCACTCCAAGCTAATAATTCCCCACTACCCCACTCTCTCCATCCTTCTTCAACTTCCCTTTCCTCTTCTTTATTATCTCCTCCCCTCCTCCATTGACAATCATCAGCCGTTTTCGAGAGAAGTGAAGTCAAGCCCCTTTAACCTTCAGGTGACAGCTATAGGAGACAAGTCGAGCGACGACTACCTCAAGGCGAGATCTCCGGCATCACCAATGTCGTGTCGTGAGATCCAATTGGACTTGCCTAACTTCTCGGCTTTTCGCCAAGCTGACCGAGGCCACGACGACGGAAGCCGCACACCGTAGCTCCATTTTCGGCAAATCACAGATAACTATTCTATCTCTATCTTTTTACATTATTTTTATCTAACAATTTTTCCTTGTTGATCACCACATCATAATCTTTATCACCACATTTTTCACCACACAACACACACAAATCATCATACAAAAACCACCATCATTCAACATCGTCATTTTATTTCATTATCACCAATACCATCAAAATCCACCTGTCCATCCACACCATATCTTCATTCCATTATCTACCATTGTTTACTGTTTACAAAAAAAAACAAAGCAGGAGTTGTAGTCGCCGTCACCGTCGTACCTGCGCTGCACGCTGTTGTCCGCCCCTCCATCCCAGCAAGCCACTGCTCCAGCGGCCGCGCACAGCCGCGTCGCGCCCTCGCGCGTCGGTCGCACACAACCGCCGGCTGCCTTGGCCACGCCAGCACTCCGACCTCGCCCCACGAGATCCTCCAGCCGCCCTCGCACGATCTCCACCACCCCAGCCGCAGTTGAGCGGTGCCGCCATCCCGCAGCCCAGGTCCGCACGAGCGCACCCAGCGCCGCCCCGTCCACTCGCGTCGTGTGTGTGTGCGCTCCAGCACCGCGCCTCCGTCACGCTGCCCCCAGCCGCCCCCCTCCCCCCCCCCCCCCCCGCCGGCGCTCCTTCTTCCTCACGTGCCACTGTCCAGAGCCACCAGCCCCCCCCCCCCCCCCCCCGCCGCGTGCTTCGAGTGGCGCCGCCCTCCACGCGGTGCTGCCGTCCCACCTGCCACACCGCACTCCAACCACTGGCCCGAGCCCAGCCACGCCATCCAGGTCGTCGCCGCCTCACCTCCCCACACGCAGTCCCTTCGCAGCGCCACGCGCGATGGCCACCGCCTCCCCAGGTGCTCAACCGCGCTGCCGCCATGTGCCCCTTAAGCCCCCTTGTGCCCTAGCATTCGTAAAGAAGGTCTCCTTTTCTATTTTTATATTTGGAAAATTTACACTTGCACCCCTGCATTTTTATGTATTTCCAAAAGTGTCCCCGTGCACATTTTTAATATGTTTCATTCATTTCTGTCTTGTACGAACACCCCTAGCTTTGAACATTAGTTTGGATCGTTAAATAGCATCATTTTATTCAATCAAAAATAGCATTGTGTAGAGAAACTAATTCTTTATCTTGTGACTATTTATTTGCATTTTTGTGAGCATATGATAATTTATTAAAAACTAGATATTGAAAATCAATGATATTTTACCCATTTAAGCTCTGAAATTCACACATAGTCATTTATTGCTCCAAAAATTACGCAAAAATTGTGAATGATGTATTTAAATGTGCTTTAATTTCAATCCAAATTTCGTCCAATTAAGTATTGTCTTGTGCATAAAATAAATTCTTTAGTAAATTCTGTAATTGATTTTTAATTAATTTTACGAATAATATTTTTGAGAAATTTCAAAGCTCCTTGATTCCTTATTAAAACATCTATTTTAGATAAATAGGTCTTTGGATAATTTGATTTCGTGGATTAATTAGGAATTAAAGACTCACAATCGCTTTGTTTTAAGTAAAATATTCGTAAAAAATAAAAAAGGATCAGAAAATTCTAAAAAAAATTAGTGTAGCTTCATTTCATCATGCTTTTCTTCCAGTATATTTTTCATAATTTTTGCAATTCATTTGCACGAAAAAATGCATAAAAACCCTAAAAAGTTTGTATTTTTCATTTGTGCATTTTAAACCAAAAATTTCAAAAAAAATATGTTTGCATTCGTCATTGGATTATGTTTACAGAAAAAATATAATTTGGCCAATTTGGACTAATTTCATATTAAAATTAAATTTGGATAAGTAGGTTCTTTTCGTGTTAACTTAATTCAATTCGTAGTTTGCATTTGGTATTTTTACTGCATAAAAAAATTAAAAAAAAAAATCCCACATAGAAAACCACAATATAATTCATCTAACTTGATCCCGAGTTGTTCCTTTGCCACCTTGAGTCGACCTTTGGGCTTGTCCAGGCTAAGCGCGTTAATTCATTCGACGATTTAATTGAGTTGTGCGGTTATTTTTTATCGATGCGGATCTATCCGACTGCAACGCACTCGTCTATTAGACAACATATTAAAAGGGTAGGTCCGCGGCCCGTCACACACTTTTTACAATGATTGGCCCAGTCCATTTGCTTTTCAGTTTGCCTGGAAAATTTTTTTCAACTTCACATCGAACAACCACACCTTTTGTCCTGGCTCGAAAGTTTTCCTGTGGATGTGTTTATCATGCTATTTCTTAACTCTATCCTTATACATTCGGTTGTTGTCATATATGTAGTCTATGATTTCTAGCAAACAATTTATATCAACTTTTCTATTCTTGTGTGCTTTCTCGAAATTCAAGTTGCACATATTTAATGCCCATAGTGATTTGTGAATTAACACCATGGGTAGGTGACATTGATTGCCATTAACAAGGCGGTAAGGAGACATTTTGAGAGGTGACTTGTACAATATTTTGTAGGGCAAAAGAAGTGAATTAAGCAACTATGACGAATTCTTTTTGACTTGTTGTACAAGCTTCTTCAAGATAGTCTTGATCTCCCTATATGAGCATTCTGCTAAGCCATTGGATTGAGGTTGGTACAGCGCTGCAACATGATGTTCTACACCATATTCTTTGGCTTGACTTCTTTGTCTATGAAGTGGATCAACCATCAGATATGAGAATCATTAAAATCTCGAATCACGATATGATATCGTCCTTCAAGAATCAACAGACTATGCGAGTATCTACTGTTAGAGTAGGGATTTTCTCCACCCATATGCTTACATAATTGATGACCTTCAGGATATATTCAAAGCCCTCACTACTAGGGAATGAGCACATAAAGTCAATGCCCCAGGTGTTGAGAACATCAGAAACTTGAATGTATTTCAGAGGCATTGTGTCTCACATATTGATGTTTCCGACCATTCTCTGATAGTATGAACATTTCTTGACATAAATTGTTTTACCCTTGAATAAAGTTGGCTACCAAAGGCTACATTTGAGTTCTTCGATTGATATCCACTTTCTAGAATGGTATCTACGGGCTTCAAGCTTGTGTCAGTGGTCTAGGACACCTTGATATCATCCTAAAGTATACACCTCCTCTAGATGCAATTTTCTCCCTGTCATAATAGATGTAGATCCTCCCACTGGTAGAAGTGAATGTCATCCAAGAATTTGTGAACTTTGATCTTTGGTTAATCTCTCAGAGTATTCTCAGAGACAAGGTAGTTCACGATGTCTACATACGAGAGGAATGAGGCGATAGACATGACTGCCTCATCTGGAAAGGTCTCAGTGATAGGAATGGAATTCTTCTTAGGAGTTTCAACTTCAATGATCACGGAAAGATAATCTATCACCACTTTTATAAATCCAGGTTTGTCACGGATTTCGAGGTCAAACTCTTGGAGCAGAAGGATCCATCTGATAAAATAAGGTTTGGCATCCTTCTTGCTCGGTAGGTACTTAATGGCAAAATGATCTATATAAATAATCACCTTAGATCCAAGGAGGCATGATCTAAACTTCTCCAGGGCAAACACTATAGCTAGCAGCTCTTTCTCTGTTATGGTGTAATTCTTCTAGGCCTGATCAAGTACTATGCTAGTGTACTAAATTGTAAATGGGAGCCCATCTTTTCTTTGTCCTAGAACAACACCATCGTGAAATCAAGGCATCTGTCATGATCTCAAAGGGAAGAGACCAATCGGGCGGTTGGAGAATAGGAGCATGTGTGATTAACTCCTTCAAGATATTGACGAATTAGATGACTGATGAATCACTGATTCTCACTCTTTTTTTATTTTAGTTATTTATCTTGGCAAAGCATCATCTAAATAGGTGTAAATACCATAAGTTAGCATTCAACATGCATGTGTTAACATTGCATAATAAGCATGTATTTGTGAAAAAATAAAAATATAAAGGAAAAGAAAATAGAAGGAGGTTTTTAGAATAAATACAGAGTGACTTGAACCCCAAGATAAGGTCAAGCCTTGACCTGATCACAAAAATAAAATAAGTAGAGAAAGATAGGGCCTACTCTATATTGTGTATATTACCTATGTATATAAATAATTATTTTTATTAAAACGAAATTAAACTATTATTTTTATCTCCTTTATATAGTCCTAAAAATAAATAAAAATCAGAAAAATAAATAAAAATAAAATCCTCTCTCACATGTATAAGATACACGTATATATGTCTCATTCCGTATTTATTCTATAACTGTAAATAAATCATAAAAATAAAACAAAAAGTATTGTGTACCCCTAAAAACATGTTGAAAATAAATAAAATACAAAATTGGGGTATTTGCGTAAAAATAATAAAATAAAAATAATTGTACAAAAAACATAGGTATATTATACATATGACACTAGATAATGTATATAGACTAATTTATTTTTCATAAAAATAATTAAAATCACAAAAAAATCCTTGAAAAACAATAAAAAATTTTCATTTTTGCACTTTTTATTTTGAATTCATTTACTATTTTTTATTGATTTTATAAATAATTTTTAAATTCCTTTTTTATGATTGGTCGGGGCCGGATGTTGACCGCGGGTCAACGCCCTCTTCCGAGCTTGACTTCTCCCCTTTTTCCCAATCGGATCAAGCATCCTCTCGATCCGATTTTTCATCCAAACTATATCCTTGGATCCACGACCCTTGTGGATCCCTAGGAAGGTGCAGATCTTCTTAGGGTTGCGCGCTTTTGCCCGATCATCTCACCACCCTGGGAAGCCTATATAACATCTCCTCCGCCTCCACTGTCAGGTAGCTCATGCCCGGAATCTTCAGTGGAGTGAGAGCAACCGGATGAGACCTTTGGACTGAGTTTTGGTGGCCCGAAGCAACAGCTCAGCTACATGGTCGGAGAGCGCCGCCACATCTAGCCTCCCCACCTTCCGCAGGGAGGTTGAGGACACTACCCCGACGATCCTCTTCGCATGAAGTTCAGGAACACGTTCCGACCTTTAGGTAACACCTATTTAGACTTCATTTCCCTGTTCCATCGAATCCTTTTGTTCGACTTCGCCGCAGTTCACCTGCTCCAACCACCGTGGTCGGATCCCCATATCACCCCCACTTCCTTATCGATCGAACAATCAACGACCGCCCCATCTCGCACCGTAGTCTGATCACCCTTGGACTCGACCATCAGGTCGAGATTAAGGCTAAGATCTCGCTCTGTTACCCACGTCAGAGATCGAATTCCATTCACCTTCGCTTCTTTCACTTCCAACTTCAATAAACCGGATCGGAGCTTCGCCCCGAGTCCTTCTATCATTTGTAGGTACCCCAGCACGATAGGAGCTTCTGTTGGAGGTCCAGCTACCCGGCGGAGCAGCTCTAGGCGGAGCCCCCCTTATCCAGCACATCTGACCGTTAGCTCCTCCATCAGAGCCTCCCACTAGACGCGGACCACCTTCACGATGATGCGGGACTCCTCTGATCCTTCATCGGAGTAGTGGGTCTCGATCCCTCCTCTATCGAAGCTCATCCCCAATGAGTTCTTCCATCTATCTTCTCCGTCGTCGATGAGGGGCTCCGCCTTCCAGATCTGATCGTGGCCAAACGCCCATGCGTTTTTTTTAATGGTCGATCAGAGTAGGGCGTCAGATCTACACCGCACGTCCCCGCTCTTTTTAGAGCCGACAGATATGCACTGTAGCAGAGAATCACCGCCACACGTCCCTGACATCCCCTTCACCGACAGATCTTTGTGTAGAAGATGATCAGGACCATCGGAGTCATGACGCATACCTTACGTGCTGCAAGGTATATTACTTATTTTATCCCGCACGTTTATGATTTTTTAGTTAATCCAGAGAATAAAGTTGTAGTTCAATTATTTTGTAGTTTGAACCTCTAGTTTTTAGTATTTGCATTTCAGTCCCTCTTTATGTGTAGCAAGTGGCATAACACGTGACTTTGTGGGATATTTGCATGCGATGCCCTGAACTTTTGAGTTCTTACTGCTTGAATATTTATTTATAGTATTTGCATTTATTCCCCTCTGAGCCTGACTTACATGAGAGGAGCGTGTTTGCTTGGGATTTTCGCAAATCAGGTCTTGTGCTTGTAGTTCATGTTACTGTTTGGTCCTTGAGGTTTCTTATAATTACGTATAGGTCCCTGCTTGCTCTGTATGTTGTGTTTAATCAAATAATGACCAAATTAACTTAAAAAATCCCATAAAAATTACAGTTGGCGCTTGCTAACATGTATTATTTCTGTGATTTTTGTGAATTAATTTCGTTTTATTTGATATTTTCTAAACCCTAAAAATGTGTTATGTCTATTTTATAAAGTACCAAAAAATATAAAAATTGCTTTAAAAATTAAAAAAAGTGTGTGTACTTGTTTATGTATTTTAATTCCAGTACCATTTTTGTTACATTATCTTTTATAAAACGCCTAAAAAGCTAAAAACTCTAAAAAAACTCATAAAAATCATTAAAAATTATAACAAATTCAAAAAAAATATAATTTCAGTTTCTGTAGTTAGATATTTTTATTTATTTTTTCATAAAAATCACAACAAGGACATTAAGGCATTTTTACTATTTTAAATTTGCCTTTTAGTCCATGTTGTACGCTGGTTTCTTTTCTTGCCTTTGTTTGATTTTATAAAATCATATAAAATTTGGAAAAATCCTCTAAAATAACCAAAAACATCTAATATTTCAAAAACGTAAAAATATTTTTATTTCCTGTTTTCGAACATTGTTGACTCCTAATAAAAATTGTTGAAACTTGCTTTTGCCTTGCTTGCTTGTTTGTTTTCTTAGTTAAAAATATAAAAAATTTGCAAATTAAAAACTACAAAGATATGTTTTTATTCTATGAATAGGACTTCTTCGTACGTTTACGTGCTCCTTGTGTTCGACCCTGATCGCTATACCAGGTTAAATAAATAGTAGAGACCACTAACATTACTTTGATTATCTTATCTATGTTGTTCTCTATTTTTTTGTTGAGTCTGATTGGCTGATTGGGGTCGCAATGACCTTGATCTACTTTGACACTTAACCCTAGTCGGCATGTCGCTCATCAAGATTGGCGTTGTTGCCGGGGAGCACGGCTTAGTAGTTTTTTCAGATTTCTGTTTAATTTTATCTATTTATATAACTATTCTTTTGACATTCTCTTTGCTTTTCTTTTTATGCAAGGACTGCCCAAGGACGTTGCGTCTTTCGGTTGGAGTAACCGTACCGAAGGAGGAGCAGGAGGACAACCAGACAATAGTTATATAGAATAGAGTATTTAGGTTTCCTTTCCAGCACACTTATTATTGTTGTAATAACAAAGGGACACTCAAACTCTTTCTTGGACAATTGAGGCTAATCGGGGTCTGTTTCGTCGAGCACTGGTGTGCTCGGGAGACCTCACCGCGGTTTTCACCAGTTTTGTTTTCTCTCTTTTTACTTTCTATTCGATTCTCAAATATTTTGGCCCCTAGACTTAGGAATTTCTTTCATTGTGACGTAAATAATTAAGGCCCAACCCTAATATCTTGCCAACACCTATAGATTCTTAATTGGACCTTAATAAGAATTATAATAAAAAAGTTAACTTGGTTGATTGAGAGGTCACGTGCCATAGAGGTCGTATACAACACGTGTAGGATCCATTGTGGCGGACACTGATCGGCATCAGAGATCGGACATCGACCTCTCTATGATTAGTTAGCTATTATTCTTCACAATCTTAGAAATTACTCGTCTAAGTCATTTTCTTCTCGCATCATTTAGATTAGTTTACATTTCTATTTTTAATTTATGCACGAATCACCCGCATGTAGAGTGTCCACGGAATGTATGCATTTCTGACTTTGCATGCGTCATAGTGTTTGATCATGCATCATCTTTTTGGACTTCCTCCTCCGTTTCTGGACTTCAAATAATTAGGAGATCAAAAAATTTGTTAGGTGTTTTTTGTTATTGAAAAATACCATAAAAAGAGATAACCATAAAATTGGAACTGCTAATTAAACCTTGATCATAAAAGACACCTCACTTAAAAATCTATCTTGGGAGAGTCATCCCCTCAATGTTTGGTTTGCTTGCACGCGAGAGTGACCCGCACACTAGTCTAGAGCCGCACTAAACTCTCGTTAGACTACTGGTCTTGGGGTTAGTCATTCTCCAGTGAGGATCGCTCCAATTTTTAGTAAAGCGGGCTGCGATATCCTTAATAGAGCGAGTTGATCGGGTAGCCGGTAAATGGCCCGCAACTTTTACTGGCTGGGAAAGATCTAGCTTCAGGATTGGGACAGTCTCTTGGGAGCATCGGGTTCCTAACAGCTCGCTTAATTGTTATGTAAGATTGAATTATCACCTGAATAAATTTGACAAGATAAACGACTGAACCCATACGGTCATCAGCTCAGCGTTGCGTAGGTGAATTGGGAGTTTGATTGCTGATCTTGTTTGTTTCTAGATCCCATCCACATCTTCTTCCACCTCACGATGATGAGTCAGAGGTCCCTTAGGCTGCCTTTGACAACACCACTCTCGAGCACTCTGACCAACTCATCAAGGCAAGTTCGAAAGAGCCTATACCCACTCTCCGAACCCGAGTTCGATTCCGCCCAGTTCCCCCTCGATCACCCTTCTTTCAGTCTTAAGGTGCCTGAGCAGAGACTAGCGCAGATATTTTTTCATTTAACGACACCTGAGTTGGGGTCTTTTGCCTTTGCGGAGACCCAAGAGATGGCTAGCAGTGTGGACCGCACTGATGGACTGCCCCAGGGTTCAACGTATGTTTTAGATCAAGGCACCATCAACAATGCACTTTTAGCCTCCCTGGAGATGATAGAGAGACATATTAGAGAGAAAGGAGCCTTCATGGTAGAGGTACGCCAAGAGATAGCACATATGCGAGCCGACAGAGGAGAGCCGCACTGAGCAGGTGGTGGAGAGATTCTAGAGGTTAGAGGAGGAGATGGAGGACATCCAGAAGAGTCGTAGGAGCCTGCCAGACTCGTCAGGCTGATGAGGGAGTTGCACAACCCTGGTACAACCCTTACACACCATTGGATCTAACTGTCGGCGATTCTAGGAGACTTCAAGCTTCCACCTCAGACCATTCAGCTCTTGCCCAAGTTACATGGGCTTGCCAACGAAGAGCCGCATCTACACCTACATGAGTTCGAGATGATTTGCGGCACTGTCCGTGACAGATATGTGGACGAGGACACCATCACATGATGGCTTTTCCGTTCTCCTTGGTCGATAGAGCAGCCTACTAGTTGAAGCATTTGGGGAGATATGTGACTTTATGGGAGCAGCTCTGGACTGAGTACTTGAACAAGTATTATCCACTCGACAGGACAAACGCAGCATGAGCTCTGATCAACAATTTCTCCATGATCGCCAACGAGCAGTTCCATGAGGTGTGGGATCGTTTCCCTCAGCTCATCAACTTGTGTCCCCATCACGACATATCCAAGCCAAATCTAGTACAGAGCTTCTTCTGTGGGCTGACACCGAAGCTACAAGGGCTCATGAATGCTTCTTGTGGGGCCTCCTATTTTTCCAAAGATGAAGACCAGGTCTGGTCCAACTATGAGGAGATGGCTGAGAACTATACAGTGATGTCCCAGACCAGGATCTACATTCACGGGAAGTACACCATGTTGTGTCCTATCAGAGGATTGAACGAGTTGATGCAGGTCCATCCATTTCTTTATCACCTGCAGCACAGGAAGAGTCGTCGGCCGCTGACATGGGTATTATCAGCGAGAAGCTAGACTGCATCGAGATCATCGAGAAGAAGCAGTGCCAGAGCATGACTCAGATAGATCAGTTGGCACAGACCCTGAGTGACCTGATGACCCAGATTAGGTGTCTCCAGGAGGCACAGATGGCTTCTCGGCCTCGTCTCAAGTCATGGGTTGATCCTAGCAGCGGCAACTCATCCCAACACTCCGCATCAGTTTTCCAGGTCCATCACATCTAGGCGGAGCCGTTCCAGCAGCTACAACACCAGTACCCTCAGACATCGCCATCTCAGGACATTCAGATGGTGGTTTATCAGTAGTATCAGGTTTCCCTCCATCCCCCTACGAGCAGGAGCCGTTTATGGAAGCAATGGGATTTGGTATGACCGACAGCAACCCGGGATCTGTCGAGATCATCTCGGATTCAGGTGGTCGACCAGAGGTATCTCATTCCAGCAGCAACCTTCAATTTAAGGTGGACAGTTTGGCCAGCAGCAACAGCCCTAGTTCTCCCACTAGCCGCAGCAACAACACTTTCAGTTGGGTCCTCGTCCACACCAGCAGGGACAATAGTAGAGGTAGCAGCAGCCTTAGCAATAGTATTCTCAGCCTCCCCCTCACCAGTTCCAGTAGCGGCCTCATTTCCAACAAGGCAACCTGTCCGGTTCTCTTGGGCCATCCAATGAGAACCTAGCTCTTGATGATCTCGCCTACCTACTCTCATACCAGCAGGCATCCTTCAGGCGGGAGATGGATGAGTTTCACCAGGAGATGAGGGAGATCATTAAGTGCAAGGCTACCATACCCGCTCAAATTGAGCCCAACCCGAATAACCTCAAGAGAAATTCTAAGCAGGTACAGTTCATAAAGACCACTACTCCTAGTGCTTTATTGGGTGGCATTGCTTCATACACATTTGATGCTGATTTTGTGTCACTTAGGAGCGGTAGAATGCTAGCCGACAGCACCTCGTCTGAGCGACGACACCACGAGGATCCAAGAGCGTCATATAAGAAGGATAGTGATGTTGATATCACTAACGATGATTATGATGATGATGACAGTGATGCTGAAGTCACCAAGGACGTTGATTAAGCCGACGTACTGAGGCCGTCGCTTCTCTAGATGTAGAGGGTGGTACTAACGCCACCAGATTCCCAGATGCTGAGCCAGAGTATGATACTGATGCCGCAAATTTGCGGTACTAAGGCCACCACTTCTCTTCCAGTTGTGTCACCTCTAGTTTTTGTGTCTCGAGACTATATGAAAAACACCAAAAAAATAATAAAGGAAAGGTTTCTTCATCTTCGATTCCATATGTGATGATTGATGATACTTGTATTGATTCCATGCCTTCTCAGCAACAGGAACCTCTTCCTAACCCTCTATCTAAGGAGTGCACAACCATCCCCTTTCCTCAAGCACTCCGCTTGTCAAAGGGGAATGAAAAAGAAAATCCAAAAAAAGATCAACAGTTAGAGTTCAGCCAGCAGATGATTGATAGATTTCATATCGAGATGACTCTACAGGAAGCACTTGAGCACATCCCTCTCTTCTAGAGGAACTTGAGAGAGAAGACCACTATCCATAGGAAGAAGAGGAACCATCAGGAAGAAATCCATGTGCAGACCCGAGCCACCTACTTCGCCATCCAGAACCATTTGCTAGCCAAGAAGACAGATGCAGGAGCTCCCTATGTCAGATGCCACATTCATGAGCGGAGACTTGATCGCACTCCATTAGACAGTGGCTCTTCCATCAACCTCCTTCCAGCAGCCTTACTCGACCGATTCGAGTTTGGCCCTCTTAGACAGAGCAGGACAACCCTTTAGTTTGTTGATTGATCTGTCAAGAGGCCGAAAGGATTTTTGAAGGACGTGGTCATCACAATTCAGGGCCTGAAATTCCCCATGGACATCATTGTGTAGGACATGGAGATCTCTGAGTCTGTGACTAATACCCCCTGTTGGCCATGTGAGCCTGAGGCAAACCATTCCTACAAAAAATGTTATCGTAATTTATGATTTAGTTATTGATTATTTTCACTCCCTTTCAGAGATTGAATGAATGTATGCACTATAAGGTCCCTCTGTACAATAGGGTTATATACCATGGCCAACTTGATAATCATACAACTGTTGATTCATTAATTGAATCATAGAGTCTAGTGCTTGGATGAACATCTAAGGAGTTAGATAGAGGACTCATCAAGCACCATCAAATGATTATTAAGTGTTGATCTCCAGCCTGAGTATGACATGGAAATACTTTCTCATTTGGCTGATATCTGAACGACCTCTTGATGCAGGTCCTCTGCATGGGAATAGTGATTCGGAGGTGTCAGATTAGTTGAGTCAAAGGGTTGACTTAACGAGATCGAGATAACCAAAGACCTATGTTGAATGTTGTCACAACATAGGCACACATCCTATGACCAGATACAGATGTGTTACTATATGTCTGAGTGTGTACGTTTGGCATATTAATAGGTTGATGACCTAATCAAGGTCTATACACCAACGAGACGGTGTGCACATAAGGACATATGAGTAATACGATCTCTTAAAGGGATCATACAGGTTCACTTGTGAACCGGAAGACATGAGCTCACTCATGAGATATTGGTAATGATCAAATTCCATGCATGGTCGTCATGCTTTGGAAGCATGACAAGAATTTGAAGGTATGATATATGCTTTGGGAAAGCATATGATCGATACCAATTCCCAATGACCAAGATTGAGAAACTTGATGATTAAATCCTAAAGAAGATAGTATAAAATTGTTGTACATCTTTGGGTTTCATCATAGGTCTTCCGTATGCAGGATGTACATGTGTTGGGAATACCTGAGGTTGATGTGATCATAAACAGTTGTATAACCATGATGCTTCCATTCCGAGGGAGTGATGAAATAGGTTTGGATTTTAGTGACTCCTCTCAGCAGAGAAGTGACCTGATCTTAGTCCATGTATTGGACATTGGTCTGAATAAGATTCAGATGCAATGAGAAGATTAGGTCTATGGCCTTGATTCAATCAAGCATCTGTGGGAGGTCCATGAGATCTCGAATTTGAGATGTGATCTCAATATCCAAATCACTATACGTGGAACAATACAATCGCTCGGTCCTTATCTCCAAGTATTTATGGAGAAAGCACATTATTCTTGAAAGGGTTCAAGAATGATTCTATAGTTGAATTATATCTGAGCACTAAGAGATTGGTAATTAAATGTGATTTAATTATCTTGATGCATGTAGATATTTATCCAATATAATTAAACGTGATTTAATTATTGTGGATAATAATAATGTGGATAGAAATATCCAATTATTTATAATATGTTATAAATATGATTTATAATGTATTAGAGAGAGCTTATTATGATTTATATTTGTTCATTAATTATTGCTGTGAATTGGATTCACATTGTACAATTAATTGAAAATATAATTTATTTTTTATTTTGGGTTGTGAATGTGATTTACAAATTTCCAATGGTCAGATTGCAATATTCTCAAAATTAATTATGAATTATTTCCGTAGAATAATTCACAACAAAAGTTTTTGTAAAAATATTGGAGATTTTCATGGAGATATGCAATCTCATGAGATTGCATGAGATTGCCTCAACCATAGAATATGGTAGACGGCTACCTAGTCCTATATGGAATTGGTAGCCGTCCTAACTATTTCATGGGGAGATGTAATCTCCTTGCTAATGTCTTCATATTTGATTAATTTGATTTGGGATTGATTTATATTTGATTTATCAAATATATTTAGTTTAAATTAAATTACTAGTTGTTGGTTTTTACCAACAATAATCTTGATCATTGGATTAAGCACAAATCAATCTCATCCATTTATTTGGTGTGTCCCATGGATTGTGATCCATGGACTCCCAAAACCCTATAAATAGAGAGGCATCCCTTGCTCTCTAGGGTTATGCAATTGAGATACATCGAGATCTCTCTCTCATTCCACACGTCACCCCTTCTCTCTTCTCCATTGGTGGTCGTCCACCAAACCCTAGAGGAGAAGCCTCATCGACGCTTCGTCGTCGCATCCCTGCCTCGACGTTTCTCGATTCTCCATCTTCTTTGGAGTGCTTCTCTCACGAAGAAGGTGTTTGATCTCGTGATGAGATCAGGAGTTCACCGTACTTGGATCAACTTCTTGGATTATGAGGATCACGTGACTCATCCCCGTGTTCGCAAGCGTCTTCTCCGAAGATGGGACTTGAGACTGGAGGTCTCTTTTCATAGAGACTCGATAAATCACACTACAAGAGGTATTCCTATATACTTGATGTGGTTTTAGATGAAACAATCCGAGAATCCTTCTTGGATCATGTGGTTTCATCATATGAATTTTTTTTAAATGCCGCTGCATAGAATAACTAGTCCGACTAGTCGTTCTTCGTCGTATACGATATGATGCTCACGCTTTCGTGATGCGCTTGAGGATTATCCCATATACGTCAAGTGGTATCAGAGCAAGGTAGAAGATTTTGGATATGATCCGTAAACCTAGGACGACTTGGGTTCGTTAAGGTTGCGAAAGTTTTTTATCGCATTTCATTTTCACACCTCTATTTAGTGAATAAATTCGGCCCTGGTAAAGATGTTTAAACACGAATTAATCAAGAACTATCGAGGATTCGAATCCCTCTCTCTATTGATTTTGTTCTCCATTAAATAAGGAAACCATAGGATCTGAGTTTACGTAATTTGGATTCCGTTTGCTCAAGATACGACCTTTTGAATAGACATGTATTCACTGTTGCGGGACTACGAATCTTAACATGATTAAGGAGTTAATTATTGTTTTGATACGCCTAGAAATGCGTGAAATATCACTTATGTTCTGTCAATCAAATTATCAATCTTTAGAAACTGAATTTGTGTAATTTGTATTTGATTTGATTGAGATATGTTAATTTTAGTAAGTAGGGGTCACTGCTGAAATTACATTCCTAATCAAGAACCATGTAATTGTTAATTAGTGAAATAAATTGTTAATTTCCTGAAATAATTATGTAAAATATTTGAGAAATATTTAATGATGATTATTTTCTTAATTAACATGGTCTCAACCAATAAATTGATTAGATTTGATCTAGATCATAATTGGAAACAAAATCAACAAACAACCTGCTTGAATAGGATTGGGAATTTGTCTAGCAAATTTCCTTCTAATCAAAATTGTTTTGAATATTACTATATGGTATAATCTTGACTGAAGAACCGATGATCATCTCAAGTACACATTGATCTATTTGGCATTATCCTTTCCTGAGGTGCATATGGTATCTAGTCGGGGAGCGTTGGGGTAGCAGGTTGCACCGGTTGCGTTATGTCCGACTCCCATCGATACTGGCCATGACAGCAGGTAGGACTCGATAATGCCAGAGAAATCAAGGTGTATTTTTATAGTTATTAAAATTCGAATTAATACATACTTTGAGATAATACCATATATTCAAGTAAAAATCAAGTTTGTTGATTGAGTTGGATTGATAATTGATTTAATGAGATTGAATTAATTATATCCAATTAAAAATACTCTATTATGAATAGATGTGTATTTCCCTTGGAAGAATTAATTATATTAATATGATTCATGATAATTAATTAAAATTTAAATATGAGGTGGAGGATCACATAAGTGACATCCATGGTCTCACGTCAAGGCGAAGGGTTCCGTCGTCAGGGATTGTATGTAGGGGACGCCTATCCAAAGTGGCAGCTCTTGTATGCAAGCGCATCTGAATCGGGCTCTTTGCTTCTCGAAAGAGTAAGGACGTATGCGTAGTGACCCCAATGTCGGGTCCTCATATTCTTGGGGATATATTGGATTGCACATAGCGAGTACTAATCTTGATGACAGTTGGTTCAATTAACGGGTCAACATCGCCTTAGGGATGGTGGGCGCGGGTGTCAAAGACTGAATTGGGAAATGCAAGTTGGACTTGCAAGGCGGAATGTGTTCCTGCTTCTCTTTATTGGAATCACAGGTTCTCATATTATTGGGATGTAACAAAGGTAAAGAGGAGATCCCAATTCTTGCTAGAGATATATGGGTAAGTATATCTCTTTCTTGGAAAGTGATTAAGGGAATGGACTTTTAAAGTTGACAAAGCAAGACTAATTTGATTTAAAATGCCTTAATCAAATGTCATAAATTTAAATATATATATATATATATAATATAATTATATGTTTAAATATAGTGCATTCTTAATTTCAGAAAATGATGTCCATGAACATGCTTCTGAAGGTCAACCAATTGACCGAACCGAATTATTCGGATTGAATTCGTAATTTGGAGTTTGTTCTCTTGGCTGAGTGCATAAGTTATGTGCTCACAGAAAACAAACATCAAAGTCCTAAAACGAAGGAAGAAAAGCAATACAATGACAAGTATGATGAAGATCATGTCTTGGCTAGATGATACATCCTGGGTTCTCTCTCCAATGTTCTTCAGAAGCAACATGTGGAGATGAGCACATGCCATGAAATAATGCAAAATCAGAAAGATATGTTTGGTGATATAAACCACACCCAACATTACAATATTATGAAAGAACTCGTTCGCTGCAAGATGCAGGAAGGAACTTCAGTCCGAGAACATGTACCTCAAAATGTTTGGGTACTTGTCTGAGCTGGAGACCCTTGGGGCAAATATGGATGCAAACATGCAAGCTGATTTTATTCTGCTATATTTTCCCAACTCTTTTAATAATTTGTGGTTTCATTCCACAAGAACAAGTTGGACTTAACTAACGTTGGACTTCTTGTTGCATTAAAGTCTGCGGAAGACGTAATGAAGAAAGATGGTCCCTCTGGTAGTGCAATAGTTGCACAAGTCAAAGGGAAGCGTGGTCGGAAGCAAGGTTCTCGAAAGGGCCCGACCCAGAAGAGAAATAATAAGAGTCAAGGTGTTGGCTCATCTTCCAATGCATCCACATTGATAGCATAAAAGAAAACCGACGTTTGTCACCACTGCAAAAAGCTGGGGCACTGGAGGCGTAACTGCACGTAATACCTAAAGTCGGTCGACAAAGGTAAAGCCCCAACAGGTATGAAATCTACTTTCATCATTGAAACTAGTTTTCTCGTCCGACGAAAAGGAAGTTGGGTTGTAGATTCTGGTGCTTCTGTTCATGTATGAAATTTGTTGCATTTGTTTGAGGAAAGTAGGAATCTAGAAGAAGGGAGATAGTCATCCAGATGGGATATGATGCAAGTGTTGCGACGGTCGATGTCAGAACTTGTCGACTATCATTATCTAGTGCTAGATTCTTAGTACTTAAAGAGTGTCTTCATGTACCTGAAGTCAGAAGGAATTTGATATATGTATCCAAGCTTGTTAAAAGTGGATATTCATTCCTTTTCTGTAATAAATTAGTTATAAATCGTTATGAAAAATATATTACGGAATGTATTTTGACTTCCGGTGGACTCTATGAATTGTGCATTGATAAATGTATCATGGATGTTACTAACACTAATAATAAAAACCCTAAAAGATCCAGGGAGGATGGAAATCATTCGAATGTGATTTGGCATCAAAGGCTTGGTCATTTATTTGTTGATAAGATCAATAGATTGATAAAGGATGGACCTCCGGATTTTCTACAGATTCAACTTTGCCTACCTGCGAACATTGAAATCAAGGTAAAATGACTAGGATACCTTTCCATAACAAGGTTACAAGATGCGAAGGTATTCTTGACCTACTACATACCGATGTATGTGGTCCCTTCAGTACTGTGACCCGAAATGGATATCGATATTATTTGACGTTTATTAATGACCATTCGCAATACATGTTTATCTTACTATTACGTCATAAATCTGAAACCTTTGAAAAGTTCAAATAATTCGAAGTTTTGGTTGAGAACCAAACCGATAGGAAGATTAAACGGATTCGATCTGATAGAGGTGGCGAGTACCTCTCAGATGAATTCGAGGAATATCTTAAAGAGAATGGAATTGTCTCCAATCTCACTCCTCTTGGAACTCCCCATCTTAATGGTGTTGTTGAAAGACGCAACAGGACTATCATGAAGTCAAAAATTGACTCCATGCAGAAGAATAGTGTATGGACCCTAGAGGATCCACCTAAAGGGGTAAAACCCATTGGATGTAAATGGATCTTCAAGAGAAAGAGGGGACCTGATGGGAAAGTAGAGACATTCAAGGCACGGCTCGTAGCCAAAGGCTACACACAGAGAGAAGGCATCGATTACGATGAGATGTTCTCTCCTGTGGCTATGCTTAAATCCATCAAGACACTACTAGCTATAGCTGCATATCTTGACTACGACATCTGGCAGATGGATGTCAATACGGCTTTCCTCAATGGATACCTAGAGGAGGATATCTATATGGAACAGCCCCAAGACTTCATAATTGAGGATGGCAAAGTATGCAAGCTGAAGAAATCCATCTATGGGCTCAAGCAAGCTTCTCGTAGCTGGAACATTAGATTTGACGAACCATAAAGAGTTATGATTTTGTGCAGAATCCTGATGAATCTTGTGTGTACAAGAAGCTTAGTGGGAGCGCCATTTTTTTCATCGTGCTTTACGTAGATGACATCATTATGATTGGGAATGATACAGGGATCATTACCAATGTGAAAATTTGGCTATCCCATACCTTTTATATGAAAGATCTTAGAGAAGCCTCTTACATCTTAGGTCTGAAGTTGTTCATAAATTGAGAAAAGAGGATATTGTGATTGTCACAACATGGGTACATTAAGAAGATTCTTGAACGATTCCATATGGATAGTTCCAAGAAAGGTTTCCTCCTCTTAAGGCATGATTTCCACCTGTCTAAAGGGAACTGTTGAGGAAAAGAAAGCCATGGTTGGATGCCCTTATGCATCTGCTGTAGGAAGCTCAATGTGCACCATGATGTGTACTAGGCCAGATATCTGCCATGCAATGGGAGTGGTAAGTCATTACCAATCCTACTATGGAGAGCAACACTGGAATGCAGTAAAGAACATATTCAAATATCTAAGACGGGCACAAGATTACATCTTGGTCTATGGAGATGGTGGTCTCCAAGTCTTGGGATATAGAGATTCAGACTTCCAGTCAGATATTGATGATCAAAAGTCGACATCAGGGTTTGTATTCCTGTTGAACGATGGTGTCGTGAACTGGAGAGGCAAGAAGTAGGACACTACAACAGATTCAACAACAGAAGTCGAGTACATTGCCGCATTGGATGCTGCAAAGGAGGCGGTGTGGTTACGCAAGTTCATCCTGAAGTTTGGCGTAGTTTCCTCTGATACTCCCATCCCATTACTCTGCGATAACATGGGAGATTGCCCAGGCGAAGGAACCCAGATGGAATCAAAAGAGCAAGCACGTGGAAAGGAAATACCACATCATTCGAGAGATTCAAACGCGTGGTGATATCATCATCACCAAGGTGGCCTCCGCAGACAACGTTGTTGATCCTCTTACCAAACCTCTGACACAGAAGGTTTTCGACCATCATGTAATGAATATGGGTTTAAGGATTGTTCCTGAATGGTTCTGAGGGCTTGTGGGAGATTGTTAGCCATGTGAGCTTGAGGCGAACCATTCCTACAATAAATGTTATTGTAATTTATGATTTATAAATAAAAGTTATTGATTATTTTCACTCCCTTTCTGAGATTAAATGAATGAATGCACTATAAGGTCCCTCTGCACAATAAGGGTTATGTACCATGACCAACTTGATAATCATACAGGTGTTGATTCATTAATTGAATCATAGAGGTTGGTGCTTGGATGAATATCTAAGGAGATAGATAGAGGACTCATAAAGCACCATCAAATGATTATTAAGTGTTGACCTCCATCCTGAGTAGGAGATGGCAATCATTTCATTTGGCTGATATCTGACCGACCTCTTGATGCAGGTCCTCTGTATGGGAATAGTGATTCGTAGGTGTCAGATTAGTTGAGTCAAAAGGTTGACTTAACGAGATCAAGATAACCAAAGACCTATATTAGATGTTGTCACAGCATAGGCACATATCCTCTGACCAGGTACAGATGTGTTACTATATGTCTGAGTGTGTACATTTGGCAGACCAATAGGTTGATGACCTAATCAAGGTCTATACACTGACGAGTTGGTGTGCACATAAGGACATATGAGTAATACGATCTCTCAATGGGATCATACAGGTTCACATGTGAATCGGAAGACATGAGCTCACTTATGAGATATTGGGACTGATCAAATTCCATGCATGGTCGTCATGCTTTGTAAGCATGACAAGAATTTGATGGTATGATATATGCTTTAGGAAAGCATATGATCGATACCAATTCCCAATGACCAATATTGAGAAACTTGATGATTAAACCCTAAAGAATACAATACAAAATTGATCTACATCTTTGGGTTTCATCATAGGTCTTCCAGTATGCAGGATGTACATGTGTTGGGAATGCCTGAAGTTGATGTGATCATAAACGATTATATATCATGACACTTCCATTCCGAGGGAGTGATGAAACAGGTTTGGATTTTAGTGATTCCTCTCAGCAGAGAAGTGACCTGATCTTAGTCCATGTATTGGACATTGGTCTGAATGAGATTCAGATGCAATGAGAAGATTAGGTCTACGGCCTTGATTCAATCAAGCATCTTGGGAGGTCCATGAGATATGAATTTGAGATGTGATCTCAATATCCAAGTAACTATATGTGGAACAATACAATCGCCATGTCCTTATCTCCAAGTATATGCGGAGAAAGCGCATTATTCTTGAAAGGGTTCTAGAATGATTCCATAGTTGAATTATATCTGAGCACTAAGAGATTGATAATTAAATGTGATTTAATTATCTTGATGCATGTGGATATTTATCCAATATAATTAAATGTGATTTAATTATTGTGGATAAGAATAATATGGATAGAAATATCCAATTATTTATAATATGTTATAAATATGATTTATAATGTATTAGAGAGAGCTTATTATGATTTATATTTGTTAATTAATTATTGGTGTGAATTGGATTCACATCGTACAATTAATTGAAAATGTAAATTACTTTTTATTTTGGGTTGTGAATGTGATTCACAAATTTCCAATGGTAAGATTGCAATATTCTCAAAATTAGGTATGAATTATTTCCGTAGAATAATTCACAACAAAAGTTGTTGTAAAAATATTAGAGATTTTCATGGAGATATGCAATCTCATGAGATTGCATGAGATTGCCTCCACCATAGAATATGGTGGACGGATACCAAGTCCTATATGGAATTCGTAGTCGTCCTACCTATTTCATGGGGAGATGTAATCTCCATGCTAATGTCTCCATATTTGATTAATTTGATTTGGGATTGATTTATATTTGATTTATCAAATATATTTAATCTAAAATAAATTATTAGTTGTTGGTTTTTACAAACAACAATCTTGACCAATGGATTAAGCACAAATCAATCTCATCCATTGATTTGGTGTGTCCCATGGATTGTAATCCATGGACTCCCAAAACCCTATAAATAGAGAGGCACCCCTTGCTCTCTAGGGTTATACAATTGAGATACATCTAACTCTCTCTCTCTCTCTCTCATTCCACACGTCACCCCTTCTCTCTTCTCCATTGGTGGCCGCCCACTAAACCCTAGAAGAAAGCCTCGTCAACGCTTCGCCATCGTGCCGCCGCCTCGACGTTTCTCGATTCTCCATCTTCTTTGGAGTGCTTCGCTCACGAAGAAGGTGTTTGATCCCCTGCGACGAGATCAGGAATTCACCATGCTTGGATCAACTTCTTGGATTGCGGGGATCACGCGACTCATCCCCGTTCTCGCAAGCATCTTCTTCGAAGATCGGACTTGAGACAGGAGGTCTCTTTTCGTAGAGACTCGATCAATCATGCTACAAGAGGTATTCCTATATACTTGATGTGGTTTTAGATGAAACGATCCGAGAATCCTTGTTAGATCATGTGGTTTCATCATATGATTTTTTTTAAATTCTGCTGCATAGAACAACTAGTCCGGCTAGCCTTTCTTCATCGTATACGATACGATGCTCACGCTTCCTTCATGTACTTGAAAATTATCCCATATCTGTCACCCCATCATATCAGGATGTCCATTCTTGGCCACAGCCAAGGCGGTGTCCAACAATGATAGTGGGAAGGTGTACTTTCACGTTGAGTGCGAGAGTTTACAGATAGAGATGATCGGTAAGACCAGAGCACAAAACTCAGCTTGCTCAGAGCAGCTCAGTGATACAGAGCAGACGACAGAGGCAGAGCAAGACGCCCACCAGAAGTGCGACTTTGTGATCACTAATGATGAAGCAGCTTGGTCCGATCTCATTTCACAAGCCCTTCTCTCACCTTCAGATGTTGTAGATCCACAGTTTCCAGCATAGGAGAGTTCAAAGAGCATACTATTAGCTGAGGACACTTTTGAGCCTGAAGATCGCATCTAGGACAACGAAGCAAATTTTGTATATTGTGATTCTGATTTAGATCCCTTGGATTAAGACATAGACTAGGCAGAGTTTGATGATTTATTACCTCGTCTAATTTCCACTGAGCTAGCAGCTAGGGTGGAGACCATGCCAACACCGAGTACATATACACCAGCAGGGCCGTCTTCGCCAATTTTGCATGATCAGTGAGAGTTCTCTCATTCATATCTGGTTGCATTCACTCAGACTTTTTAGCGGTCAGATTTACCAGCTCCCAGTTGTCCTGAACTGAAGCCTTTGTTGTAGTCGTTAAAGTATAGATTCCTTGCGAGTGAGCATGAGTTGTACCCAGTCATTATCTCAACAGATTTGACTAGAGAGCGAGAATCTCGATCGATGGAGGTTCTTGAAAAGAACAACAAGGCAATAAGTTGGAGTGTATCTGATCTCTAATGGATAAGTCCGAACCTGTGCTCCCACCATATTTTTCTCGAGGAGGACACGAAGTCGTCGCGTGAGTTCCAGCGTCGGCTAAACCAAATCTTTGAGAGGTGGTCATGAAAGAGATATCCAAATGGTGGAGCGTCGATTTTATCTATCCATCTCTGACTTCAAGTGGCTTAGTCCATTACATGTGGTGAACAAGAAGACAAGCATCACTACAGTTGTGAGTGAGTCTGAAGATGAGATGTCTACCCGGGTACCCACTTCTTGGAGGGTCTGTACCGACTACAGACGATTGAATCAGGCCACCGAGAAGGATTATTTCCAGCTACATTTTATTGATCAGATTATAGAGAGACTAGCTAGGAAGAGTAACTATTGCTTTCTTGATGAGTACTCTGATTACAATCAGGTGGACATAACACCTGAATGCCAGGATAAAATGACATCCACTTGTCCGTTTGGGATATATGCTTTCAAATGGATGCCCTTTGGTCTATGTAATGCCCTGGCGATATTCCAAAGGTGCATTTTGTCCTTATTCTCGGACATGGTGGGTGACTCTTTAGAGGTCTTCATGGATGTCTTTTCAGCATATGGCGATGGGTTTGATGCTTGTCTTTATTTCCTAGACTACGTTCTTCAGCACTGCATAGAGGTCAATCTTATCTTATCTTGGGAGAAGAGTCACTTCATGGTGACTCAGGGGACGGTGCTTGGTCATATCATCTCCAACAGGGGAATGGAGGTTGATCCGGCCAAGGTGGATATCATCAGGAAACTCAATCCATCGTCCAACTTGCAGTAGTTGCAGTCTTTTCTAGGGCATGTCAGTTTCTACCGACATTTTATTCACAACTTCTGCAGGATTGCCCAACTGATCACTGATCTGCTGACGAAGTGTCTTTCGTCGTTCGAGACTCTAGAAAACCTAGTTGTTGAGGCTCTTGTCCTTCAGCTGCCTGATTGTTCTCTCCCATTCGAGATCATGACGGATGCCTTCGATTTTACCGTAGGGGTTGTGCTAGGAAAGAGGAGGGATGGAGTACCATTTGTTGTTCACTACGCTAGTCGTCTATTACATACCACTCAACGGAACTATACAGTCACGGAGAAAGAGATGCTAGTCGTAGTTTTTGTCTTGGACAAATTCAGATCATATATTCCTAGATCCAAAGTGACTATCTTTATTGATCATGCCGCCATCAAGTACCTCATGTAAAAGAAGGATGCCAAAGCGAGACTGACTAGATGGATCCTTCTAATCTAGGAATTTGATATTGAGATTAAGGATAAGTCTGGAGTCAAGAATGTGGTGGCGAATCATCTCTCCCTTTTGGAAAATCTTGAGGAATCTCAGCAGACTGATCCTATTATGATCTAAACTTTTCCAGGGCAAACACTATAGCTAGCAGCTCTTTCTCTGTTATGGTGTAATTCTTCTGGGCCTGATCAAGTGCTATGCTGGCGTAATGAATTGTAAATGGGAGCCCATCTCGTCTTTGTCCTAGTACACCACCAATCTTGAAATAAAAGGCATTTGTTATGATCTCAAAGGGTAGAGACCAATCGGGTGGCTGGACAATAGGAGCATGTCTGATTAACTCCTTCAAGAGATTGACGAATTGGACGACTGATGAATCCCTGATTCTCACTTTTTATTATTTTATTTTAGCTATTTATCTTGGCAAAGCATCATGTAAATAGGTGTAAATACAATAAGTTAGCATTCAACATGCATGTGTTAACATGGCATAATAAGCATGTATTTGTGCAAAAATAAAAGAATAAAGGAAAAGAAAAAGGAATGAGGTATTTAGAATAAATATAGAGTGACCAGAACCCCAAGAAAAGGTCAATCCTTGACCTGATCGCTAAAATAAAATAAGTATAGAGAGATAGGGCCTACTCTATGTTGTACATATTACCTATGTATAAAAATGATTATTTTTTATAAAATAAAAATAAACTATTCTTTTTATCTCCTTATACATAGTCCTAAAATTAAAATAAAAATAAATAAAAATAAGAAAAAAATAAAAATAAAAATAAAATCCTTTCTCACTTGTGTAAGATACATGCATATAGGTTTCATTCCCTATTTATTCCATACCTGTAAATAAATCATAAAAAAATAAAAATTATTTTGTACCCCTAAAAACATGTTGAAAATAAATAAAATAAAAAATTGGGGGTTTTATGTAAAAATAATAAAATAAAAATAATTGTTCAAATACACAGGTATATTATACATGTATATAACACTTGATACTGTATATAAACTAATTTATTTTTCATGAAAATAATTAAAAATCACATAAAAATTCCTTAAAAATAATACATATTTCTCATTTTATACACTTTTTATTTTGACTTCATTTACTATTTTTATTGATTTTATAAATAATTTATAAATTCCTTTTTTCTGATTGGTCGGGGCGGATGTTGACTATGGTCAACGCCCTCTTCAAGGCTTGACCCGACCCGACTCCGTCCGCCGAAGCTTCTTCTCCCCTTTTTCCCAAACGAATCAAACCTCCTTTCGATCGGATTTTTCATCTGAGCTATCTCCTTGGATCCACGACCCTCGCGGATCCCTAGGAAGGTGTGGATCTTTCTAGGGTTACGTGCTTTTGCACGATCATCTCACCACCCTGGGAAGCCTATATAAATAACATCTCCTCCGCCTCCACTGTCGGGTAGCTCGTGCCTCGCCCCTTCTCTCACCCCTAGGAATCTTTAGTGGAGTGACAACAACCGGAGGAGACCTTTAGACTGAGTTTTGGTGGCTCGAAGCAGCAGCTTAGCTATGTGGCCAGAGAGCGCCACCACGTCTAGCCTCCCCGCCTTCCGCAGTGAGGTTGAGGCCACTACCGGGACGATCCTCTTTGCCTGAAGTTCAGAAACACGTTCCAACCTTCAAGTAACACTTATTTTGACTTCATGTCCCTGTTTCATCGAATACGCCCATTCGACTCCATCATAGTTCACCTGCTCCGACCACCCTGGTCGGAACCCCATATCACCCTCACTTCCTTATCGATCAAACCATTGATGACCACACCATCTTGCACCGTAGTCTGATCACCCTTGGACTCGACCCTCAAGTCGAGATTAAGGCTAAGATCTCCCTCTATCTCCCTCGTTGGAGATTGAATCCCATTCACCTTTGCTTCTTTTACTTCCAGTTTCAATACCCGGATAGGATCTTCACCTCGAGTCCTTCTATCCTTTATGGTACCCCAGCACGATAGGAGCTTCTGTTGGAGGTCCAGCTACCCGACAGAGCAGCTCCGAGCAGAGGCCCCCTTATCCAGCACATCTGACAGTTGGCGCCTCCATCAGGTCCTCCTACTAGACGTGGACCACCTTCACGATGATGCAGGACTCCTCCAATCCTTCATTGGAGTAGTGGATCTCGATCCCTCCTCTATCTAAGCTCATCCCCGACGAGTTCTTCCAGTTATCTTCTCCGTCGTCGATGAGGAGCTCTGCCTTCTAGATCTGATCGTGGTCGTACGCCCATGTGTTTATCTTAACGGTCGATCAGAGCAGGCGTCAGATCTGCACCGCACGTCCCCGCCCTTTTTAGAGCAAACAGATCTGCACTGTAGCAGAGAATTGCCGCCGCACATCCTTGACATCCCCTTCACCGTCAGATCTTAGCGTAGAGGACGATCAGGACCATCAGAGTCATCACGTTGCCTCACGTCCTATGGAGTATATTGCATATTTTATCCCGTACTTTGACGCTTTCTTTGTTAGTCCATAGAATAAATTTGTAGTACAATTACTTTGCAGTTTGAACCTCTAGTTTTTAGTATTTTCATTTCAGCCCCTCTTTATGTCTAGCATGTGGCCCTGACACATGACTTTGTGGGTCATTTGCACGCTATGTCCTGAACTTTTGAGTTGTTACTGATTGAGTATTTATTTATAGTATTTGCATTTATACCTCTCTGAACCTGACTCATGTGAGAGGCGCATGTTTGCTTGGGATTTTTGCAAATCGGGTCCTGTGCTTGTAGTTCATGTTACTTTTTGGTCCCTGAGGTTTCTTATAATTGCGTATAGGTCCTTGCTTGTTGTGTGTGTTCTGTTTAATCAAATAATTACGAAATTAACTCCAAAAATCCCATAAAATTACAATTACCTCCTGCTAACATGTTTTTTATGGAGATTTTTGTAAACTAATTTAATGTTATTTGATATTTTCTAAAAATCAAAAACCCTAAAAATATGTTCTGTCTATTTATAAAATACCAAAAAAAATTAAAAATTGCTTTAAAAATTACAAAAAAGTTTGTGTGCTTGTTTTTATGTGTTTTAATTCCAATATCATTTTTGTTACATTATCTATTATAAAAACCCTAAAAAGCTAAAAACTCTAAAAAACTCATAAAAATCACTAAAAATTCTAAAAATTCTAAAAAATATAGTTTCAGTTTCTGTACTTAGATATTTTTATTTACTTTTTCATAAAAATCACAACCAGGACATTAGGCCATTTTTTATTATTTTATTTCCTTTTAGTCCAAGCTATACACTGCTTTTTTCCTTGCCTTTGTTTGATTTTTATAAAGTCATATAAAAATTGGAAAAATCCCCTAAAATCACCAAAACATCTAAATATTTGAAATACATAAAAATATTTTTGTTTCCTATTTTTGAGCATTTTCGACTCCTAATAACAATTGTTGAAACTTGCTTTTGCCTTGCTTGCTTGTTAGTTTTCTTATTTTGAAGATATAAAAAAAAATTGCAAATTAAAAACCACAAAAATATGCTTTTTATTCTCTGAATAAGACTACTTCATACATTTTTGTGCTCCTCATGTTTGACCCTGGTCGTTGTACCATGTTAAATAAATAGCGGAGACCGCTAACATTGGTTTGATTGTCTTATTTATGTGGTTCTCTATTTTCTTATTATGTCTGATTGGCTGATTGGGGTAGCAACGACATTGATTTATTTTGACACTTAACCCTAGTCGTCCTATCGCTCATCAATGACCTAGTCATCATCCATAAAATTGGCCTCCTTACCAAGAAGCTCAATCAATGGTCTGACAATCTTGCTGAAGTCTTTGATAAATCTGTGATAAAATCCAACATGCCCTAGAAATGAATGGACTTGCATCAAAATTGTTATTTCTCAAGTTTCGAAATAACATCCACTTTTGTTGGGTCAACCTCCATGCCACTCTTGGAGATGACATGACCCAGTACAATTCCCTCAATCACCATGAAGTGACTCTTCTCCCACGAGAGCACAAGGGTTACCTTGGAACATATTTTCAGCATCGATCTAAATGTCCCAAACACTGATCAAAGCTATCACCGTAGACTGAGAAGTCTCCCATGAATACTTAGAGAAAGCTCCCAACCATATAGCAAATACAGTCAACAAACACCTTTGCAATGTAGCGGGTGCATTGCCCAATCCAAAGGGTATTCTATAGAAGGCATATGTACCGAATGGACAGTTGAAGGTAGTATTCTCCTCATCTTATGGCATAATGGTGTCTTTATTGTATCCTGAGTAACCATCTAAGAAGCAGAAGTATTCCTTCGCGATCGTCTTTCGACTATCCGGTCGGTGAAGGGTAATGGTAAGTGTCATAACCCGTCCCGCTATCCAAGACAAGCGTGACAAGTGTAAAAAAACCTCGTATTAATGCCTCGATTCTCTTATAATCTTTTCAATCAAATTTTTTACAGGGTTTCCTTTGTAATATGGATCTCCCAACTGCACCTCTACCTGAGATATTATCAACTAATTATATAGAATAATCTTTCACCAAACTTTATAATTCTGACCAAGGTCCCATCAACTATTGAAAATAAAGTGATATCTTCTAATTTTTATATACACAAAAGTTCCACATATTCACATCTTTCCAACTATAGATTCCTTCATATTCATACAAAATCCACAACTCTATTTCTGTCAAACATCTTGTAAGGATATCAAAAAGTTACCACAAACTAATGTCTTTGATGGCGCAACCTCCCACTAGTGATATGCAACTATGCATGTACTTTCCAAGCTTCCTATTCACGATTTATCTGTAATAATAATAATATAATAATGAGTCCAAACCCATAAAAGATCTTAGACCCAGCGAGTGGATCTCAAGCTTTTAGTAAACTACTTCATTAACACAATTTGCATTGTATCAAATAAATCTTTTCTAGAAGCAACATAAAATAAAATATATACATTGATCAACATGTATCATTGAATAGCCTGTGACACGAAATAATATTTGAAAATGTTTGACAATATTACCCATATCATATTCAATGTCACACTACTCAAACATATCGTACTGAGTCATGAACCGTGTAATATTATCTAGAGAGAGAAACTCAACCCAAGACCGTGAAAATCTTGTCATTTTGTGTTGATGGTACCAAAGATCGAGTACATTTCGCATCCGGTCCAAAGCCTATTAGTATACGAAATATGGGCCCAAAGCCCTCCTGAGTCACAGGGAGTAGGCCATAGGCATACCACGAGGATATACTTACCCCAACATGTAGTGACTTGTTCATGACATTTCAAGAGAGTAAGCCATAGTGTGCATTGTTTTTATATTATATCATGAGAAAAAAAATCTTGACAACATATCTTGTAAAACTTGCATACACATGTCTTAACAAATTTCATAAATCATAAACTTCATCTGTATTGCAACATGAAAATCATAATTGAACTTGGTAAATGAAATATCTGGATAAAATCACATGAGATAATTACTGTAAAGACATTCATAAGCATGGAAATATTGTAAAATTATGCAATAAAATTTAGCAAAAACTAAATAATTTTCATAGAAAATATGTCTGGAACCACTCACCTGAGATTTAATCTGAACTAACATCTACTGCTTCGTCTAGGTGGCTGTTTTAATGCTTGAAAGTTACGCCTATTTGAAACATCATGTTTAGTGGATAGTTACTCTTTATGCAATGCGATAGCTAATGACCATTATGCATTCTCATTTGTTGTACATGTGCCTACAAGGATAACAATAATTATAACTTTAGCCAACTCTACTCCATAATGATATATTCGATTAATCCTTTTTTTCTCCACTCCATATCATAATATATAAGCACTATGTGCACCATGGTTTTAAGACATCTTGAATATATAAAGATTGCATGGAATATACATAGTCGCCATTTTTATTATTTTGTCAAACCTGCATATATAACACATATACATACCTTTGATAAACTGCATCCATATTGTACGACATACACATGACCATCAAGATAACCTTGTCTAAAAATATTGTCTATCTTGTATCCAATGCATAAAAATATACGTAGTTTCAAATAATCATACCTCTAATTTTGAATGTTACATATGAATAGAATTGAAAATCTTGAAGGGGTCAAATATTACTATGAACCTTCCCCAGCCACCTTCTGATGTGTTTTTTTAAATGTGAGCAGTATCCAGTCCATATGTATATAACGATTACAAACTTCACATGTCTTACATAGTATCACATGTTTGCAATGCCCATCTCCTAATATAATTCCATTAAAGTTTCTTTTCAGCCCATATACATGACTATGTTGAATAAAGTATGGAAATCGATGAGGATCCTGAGAGATTAGAGTCAACACGCACCTTCTATGTCGCTACCGTATCCCTCGTCATATTTTTCTGTCTCGCGGCTAATGTCGTATGAAACAAAAGTGAGAAACTTGTTCCCTCTTCAGTATACGATAAAATTAAATAGGATAGTTCCCCCACCCCACCATCTAAGGCATCCCCCTTTTTTTCCGTGGGCTCTAATTTCTATTCCAGATATCCAACATGCCTATAACTGCTTTAATTCCTTAGAATTAATTTTTAATATCTAAATTAAGGTCGATGTCCATCCACTAATAGTGACAAATACAACACCACTACTATATATCCATACATAGTGAATTCGTACTAAGTATATTCTAAATATGAATACATGGTAGAGGTGCCTCTAATAGTTATTATTGTGATTTCCTAAATGATAGGGTCGATTACTCCCAAGTGGTGTTTCAACCACTATACATTACTAGCTTAACTATTAGCAGCATATCCTTATGACCTTATCACAATACTCCCCATAGCATCTTACATTCCTTGTCAAATACTCTTATCACATTAATCTCTATTACATTTTGCATTCTCATCCTTTTACATATAAATATAATTTGCATCATATATAAATTCTATTTCCATTTCTCTTCTTATTTTCTTCATTTTTTTACAGTATGATCGATGTGGTTACTTGTTGCTCAATATCTTGTCAACACTATGTGCCTGTAATCATATGCATATATTCCAAAAATGCAAATGGTTACATTTATAACTATATGAAATTGGCCATTAGGATCTTCATTGATACCTCTATTACTTTTTATGTAGTACATACTAAAAGTAAAATCTTACAGTAAGTGATCCTTCTTTGTTGTAAGATTCGAGCGTCTGTAGTCCAATGTTGACCAGCCAAGAAACTAGGGTTAAGTAAGAAATAAATCAAAGGTCGTGTGAACCAAATCATTCAGTGCAGTCAACGATAAAAAAATAAACCACTCAAGAAAATCAAGCAAAGAATGTAAGCAATCTCGCTATTTTATTTACATGGTATAGCGATCAGGTCGAACAAAAGGAGCACGATTTAAAAACTAAGCAGTCAAATTTCTAAAAGCAAAGTAGTTTTGGTGGTTTTTCAATTTTTAAAATTTTTAAGTTTCAATAAAAATAAAACAAACACAAAGGATAAAATACACACACAAATCTATTTTTGTATTTTTCAAGATGATAAAAAATGCTCAGAAAATTAAAGTAAAAATATTTTTAGGTTTTATAAGTTTTAAAATGCTTTTTGGTAATTTTTGTGAGGTTTCTAAATGTTTTTTGAATTTTTAAAAAGTAAATAATGTCAAAACTACAAAACAATTCAAAACCATGAACAATTTGCAAATTTAAAATATTTAAAGTGCTAAAAATTCTGAGATGATAAATTTATGATAAGCTATAGAAAAACCTTTAAACAGAAATTGAAAACACGTTTTTTTTTCATTTTTCCTTCTTTTATACAATTTTTATAAGATTTTGGTTGTTTTGTAATTTTTAGGGTGTTTAAGGATTTTTCAAACAAAATTTATTATGAAAATACACAATAAAAGACAACTACAAACATTTTTGTGGGATTTTTAACACATTTTTCAAATTTTTACAATTTCAAGACTCAAATATGGCACTTTTGGGGTGTTTTTTAATTTTTAATAATAGAATATGCAAGGAAATTAGCTACCAAAAATCACCACAAAGAAAGCATATAAGTAGGAGTCAACAATAATTTTTGGATAAATTTTAGAATTGATTTCCTATTTATTAATTCAAATAAAAGAAAAAAATTAGAAATGGTTCATAGGGACCTAAACACAATTATTTCAACTTTTAAGACCAAGCAGATAACATATTAATAAAGTACATGGACAAACATGCAAATAATCCAACAAACTCGCACGCGTACGTGATCCAGTCTCACTAGGCCATAAGTGCAATTATAAAAACTTAACATTCATTGAGTAACCAACAGAAAGTTTGAGGTGCAAGTTGTAAATATCCCAACAAAGCATGTGTGGAAACACGTGACTCCAACTCAAATGGATTGAAATGCAAATATGAAAACGCAAGGGTCTAACTGCAAATGTTGTTAACTAACTATTACATTTATTGGACTAAACGCAAATAGCATAAAGGATAGGGTAACAAAGGAAAATTACCCTTGAGACATGTGACGCACGCACGAGGAAGTGGAGGTGGATGGCTCTGATACTCCCCTGAAAAGGATCTGACGGCTCTGATCTTGTCGAGGATGTGTGTGCCATATAAATTCCCAGGATCTGATCAGGCCATTAGGATGAAGGCATGGGTGTACAACCCTGATCAGATCTGGAAATCTACCCTTGATCGAAAGGTGGAAAGGGGGCCTAGATGAACTCGAGTCTGGTAAACTCCGCTGGAGCGTGGAGAGGGATCCACCATTCCTATGTGATTGCTGAGACGTCCAACACGGTCGTGGAAGCACTCCACGTTGACTAGGCTGCTCTGATGGATTGGAGATCACTCAGATAGACCCCAGGGCGTTTCTCCTCTTGGAGCTGCTCCGTCGGAGCAATTGTGGGTCCAAATAGTTCTTCTCGTACGCACAGGCACCTGCAAAGGGGAGAGTGACTCGGGGGCGTGGCTCTGGTCGGGTTATTTCTTGATGAAATAAGGAGAAGCGATGGGAAACGGGGGTTGACCTCCAGCGAAGGAGGAGAAAAAAGGTCTCATCCTTGATCTCACTATGATGGGTGAGCCTAGGGGGTAAGAAGGATGACAGCAAGTAGGTGGTTTGGTCTATGTGGATGAAGGTGGGTAACAGGGCTCCGACCAGCTGGTCGGAGCAGAGGAACGTGTGGTGGTGACGAAGTGAAAGATGGATCGAAATGGGAAGTGCGGGAGATATGGACGATACCTAAAGCTTCTGAGGAGCTTAGCAACTCCATGCGAGGTGATCGGTCAAGGTTATATCCTCAACCCGATTGTGGCTAACCAAAGAGTCTTCTCGCGACTGCTCTCCGGCGACGCGATGAGCTACGCTCTATTGGACCATCTAACAACACTCCAAAGGCACCTCCGAGGAGATGTCACCTTCCTGAAGATATCTGGGGGTCTGTGGTGGCACGAGGAACGAGATCAAGAGCTAGAGGAGCGGAAGATCATATTTATAGGATGCTCGAGGGTCCAGAAAGATCGAAAGGAGGAGTACAACCCTAGGCAGATCTGATCCTCCCTAGGGATCCACAAGGGTCACGGATCCTAGGAGAGGAATCGGGCGCTCGAAATGAGGTCAAAGAACATCGGAGTTAGGCACTAAAAAGGGGAACAAAAAGCTCTAGCAAGACACATGCGGACTCGACTCGCCTGAGAGGAGACGTTAACCAAGGTCAACGTTCCTGCGTGGACTAATGAGAATTCAAGATTTACAAAAAAGAAAAGAAAATTGAATATAAAATAGTAAATGATTTTAAATTAAAAAGTGTGTATAAATAAAAGGTGTTTATTATTTTATAAACTATTTTTTTTGTGATTTTTAGTTATTTTTATAAAAAAAATAAAGTATATATAGTGTAATGTGTTATATACAGAAATATTATACCTATGTATTTTTGTTTTATTTTTTTTAAAAATTCATTTTATTTATATTTTATTTATTTACACAATAGTTTTAAGAATACAAAATGATTTTTATTTGATTTTTATGAATTCTTTAAGGCTTTAAAATAAATTGGTATGGTATTATACACATGTGTCTTTTGTACAAGGAATTGTTTATTTTATTTTTATTTTGTTTTTATGATTTTCATTTATTTTTGTATTATTTATAGGTCTATATAAAAATGTATAAAAGGAATAAAATATTTATATTTTGTAAAAATAAATAAATGCATATTTTTTACAGGTATAGGTCGTATGTACAATACATAGTGCACCCTTATCTGTCTCTACTTATTTTCTTTGCGATCATGTCAAAATTTGACCTTCTCTTGGGATTTAGGTCACTCTGTATTTATTCTAAACACACCATTTTTTATTTTCTCTTTGTTCTTTTATTTTTAGAAATAGGTGTTAATTATGAGATATTGACAATGACCTGCAAAATGTTAAGTTATTGTATTTATAGGTATTTATAGATGGTTTTGCTAAAAGAAAGGGCTAAAATAAAAGAATAAAGAATGAGAATTGTAGTTTCATCATCCATACATACGTGCCATGAAGTCGGCACTTGGGTCAGATCTCCTCTCCTTTGTTATTGGTAACAATGGTGATCCTTGACTTCATAGGCACTAGGTGTAGGGGACTCACCTATTTGGAGTCGAGAGATGGGATAAATGAATCCTCCATAACACCATTTTGTGATCTCTTTCATGACAATCTCCCATAAATTGGGTTCAGTCTGAGTTGAAATTCCTGGGAGGGCTTGTTGTCTTCTTCTAAGTAGATGTTATGCAAACATAGTGAAGGGTTTATCCCATCGAGATCTGTATTATTCAAACATATTGCCTTGCTGTTTCATTTGAGAACCTCGAGCAAATCAGATTCTTATTCTTCGATCAGATGAGAATTTATAATGACCGGATGCATATCTTGTTCTCCAGCAAGGAAGGCATACTTCATGTTGGAGTGAAAAGGCTTGAGCATTGGGGGAGTGGGGGTCGGCTTGGTGATGACTTCAACAACTATAATCGATGTCAGATCTTTTGAGTGTATGTTATTCACCACTTGGCATTTAGAATATGAATTCAGAATAACATAAATATTTACAATAAATCCATCTTTCTCATACGAGGATGTTTGTTCAAACATTTTAGAATATCCATCAGCAGGATTCTCGTCATCAAAGACATTAGTGAATGGGATTGTGCTATCCAGGGCTTCCTTAGTGTAGAGGATTTATATCTTATTGTCATTAAGAACATATTGGTGTCTTTGATTTTAGCAAGAAAATCATAGTCCTCTAGATCATGCGGTTCAAGCATTCTTTATATAGATGTCACTTTAGCTGGTTTGGGTTCAAGGACCGCCTCTATCATTACTTTGTCACTGCTGGAGTAGAATGTAATCTCTCCAGTATCGTAGTCTACTAATAATTCTATCGTTCGAAGGAATGGTCGATCGAGAATGATTTGAGTGTTAAGCAGAGGTACGGAGGTGTCAATATCTAGGATAATGAAATCCATAAGGAACTGCATCCCTTGAATTGTGACAATTACATCCTCTAACATGTCTTTACACCGCTTGACAGATCTATCTACAAACTGTAGAATCATCTTTGTGGGCTTGAGCGGTCCTACTCAAAATTCCTTGAGAAGGGAAGAAGGCAAAAAAATGATAGATGATCCACTATCGAGCAATGTGCGCTCGAGCTCTTGGTTGAAATTTTAACATCTAATGGGTGGAGCTCCCTTGTCTTTCTTTTGTTTGGGAGATTGTTGATGGCATTGATAGTTTCCATGGTTAGAATGTACATGTTTGGTTTTCTCTGTCTCTTTCTTTTATTCGGAAGCTTTGTTGTGCGTGCATCTTTAAGTCATCTTTTCACAGCTGGCATGTACTCCATGTCTTTCAGCAAAGGTATTTCAAGAATGATATTTTATAAAATTTCCACATTTTCCAAATTATACAAAGTATTTTTCAATTTTTTACTATTTTTGCTTTAATTGCTTGAGGAAAAGGAATACTTACATCAGAAGAAACTGTATACTGTAAAGTTGTGTCCATATCATGATTTACTGGTAAATGGAAAAAATGTGCAAAATCATCTACAACATGTGGACCAAGAAATTATGTAGACTTGGCTCCTTCGGCTAGTGTTGGTTTAGCTAGTGGGGCTGAAGTCTCAATCACTGATACGTTTCACCTTGGTTGCTATTATCTTTTTGTATTTTTGAATTTTCTTCATTTTTTTGTGTTTTTGGTGGTGGTTCTGCATCATCCAAAAAATATCTGGCCCTTTCACCTAGATTGGTTGAAGACTCGCCCTTGGATGCTTTGCTCTTTCCCTTTGTTGTTGCAAACGTCAGAGTATCTTACTACTCTTAAGAGTTACAAAATTAGATAACACAATATTTTCACCTGAATTAGGTTGAACACTTGAGACTTCCTGCTCCTTACGACAAAAATTGTTCGAATTTGCATCGACCTGGGCTAGAATGGTAGTCTTGATGGTCATCATGTTGTCTATCTTTTGTGTCATCTCAGCCATATTCTTGATTAGTTGTGCCAAACAATCAAGTGAAGGGTTGATCGAGGCAACCACAAAAGATTTGGTCTGTTGAGGCCTCTGACTGTGATGATATAGGGGAGGTTGTTGTTGGTAACCATGTGAGTAATGAGGAGGAGGAGGAGGAAGAGAAGGATATTGTTGGTACTACTGGGAGGAGTACTTGTATTGATGATGAGCAGCAAGCTACTGATATTGCTACCGACGGTATCCGAACTACTAATAGTTCTGCCTCCAAGTATAACCTTGCCACGGAGGCTGCTGGTGATGACTCTAACTGGACCGAAATGTTCGCCCTCCTTGTTGCTGGTGATATGGTCTGTTGGCATTATTTCAACTGTGTGGTTGTCTCTGATGATGGATTAGTTCTTGATCATCACACCAAACGACATTCTTCTTTTGGATGAGTGGTGGAGGTGGGGAACTTGGTTCGAGGTATTGGTGTTAGAACATATGTGGCTAGTAAACAACCACATGCATCTGTAGCTATGGTTGTGGCTGCTCGGGAGATTGCATGTAATATACGTGCTAGACCGGAGGTTGGATGGGATTCGACTGAGGGGGTTGTAGCACTATCTTCTCCCTCTTCTTAGTTGGAGGCTCAGGTGTGGTTGTCACTGCATTGCAGGCATTATAGTATTCACAAGCAGCTCTAGCTGCATGGTGATGATGTTGATCTTGTCCAGGCCCTTCTTTCTTTGCTCAATCCAGATGAGCTTCTCGAGATCTAGAGATATCTTCTCTATAATGTCCACTTTAGCCATGTGGCTCACAATAATGCTAAGGTCGGAGATGTCATACCTGTTGATGAATCTCCATTTCATCACCTTTATTTTTTCATTTTGGCCTTTAAACCTTGGCTAAATGCATGTAAATAGCATTATTTTGCATAAAATAACATATAATGTTTATTATGTAAATATTATATAAAATACTATATTTAAAGCTAAAATAAAAGAATAAAGTAAAGAAAAGAAAAAGAAATGAAATACCATAGTTATTTAACGACCCTAAATCTCGAGACCTAGGCATCATGATGACTAGGTTGACAAGGAATAAAGACGGGGGAGATAAGGGCCAATAAATACAATAAATTGTAATTTTTTATTCTTCAATTAGCCAATTTTGGTTCTTGTCTTATTCTTTATTATTTATACCTCAAATAAATAAACTTTATACCTTGAAAATTATAGATAAAAACATATAGAAGAATACAAAATTTACTTCACATAAAAATAATACATATTGTGCTTTCTACACTTAGAATAAAAGTTCAAAGCCCAACTTCACAGACATGTATGTTCTCCATATAAACTCAAAATTCATAAAATTCACATTAATTGTATATAACTTTTAAATAGTTATTTAATGAAGGTTCTTTCATTTAATTTGGAATGAGATGCACAAGTTAGATTTTGGACCCCTATTGTACATTATACCTGAATAAAATAATCATTTTATTTATTCTTTATATTTAAGATTTTGTATTTTTATAATTTTGTGAATATTATTTATAATATATAAACATGATTAGAATAAAATAAAATCATCAAAAATGCCTCAAAATAAATATCTAAACTATGATATATAGATGAAATATACTTACTTATACGTATATAAATAATACCTACTATTAATTAAGTATACAGTTCAACTCAAAAAATATAATAGGAATATAGTTAAGTGTATTTACATAAGTTATAAATATATAAATAATGTAAATAAGATAATAAAATTTAATATACAATGTAAAAATAAAATACATATTATATATGTAATTATACCTATATTTATACTAGTAAAAAATAAACACATAATAAATAAATCATAAAAAGAAATGAAAATCATGATAAAATACTACATAAAATAATAAATATTTTTACTTTTTAAAGAAAAAATAAAAAATGCTTTATTATTTTATTTTAACAAAATAAATAATTTCCTCCATATTCTGTCATTTCCATAGCTGACATGGACTAATGAGGAGTGAGTCCACGTTCACCTCGGTTAACTGCTCACCATCATAGGCATGCGCCAGTTAGATGTCAGTGATCCATTTTCCTCCTCCTAGGACTTTCACCTTTCGTGTCGATTTCATCATGACTTTTGTCCCTCGATCTACACTCTATCTTGTGTGCATCATTTTTTATTTGAGGAGCTCAGTAACGAGCGTACTTCCCAACCAAAATAATCCCTTGAACACATAGTCCACTGGAGCCATTTGGAAAGGTGATCCTTCCTCCGCCCTTGAACCCTCAGGTCATTTCACCATTAGGACAAGGTTGGTGATAACAACCTTCCTGATCGATTTGCAGTGTGCGTAAGGTGAGGAGGAAGCGGTCCAGGTTCATCGAAGATCATCCTGGATGAGCCCCATCGGCTCCTAGCTCTGGTTGGTTGATCCATATGTTAGTGATATAATAGATAGATTTTAATTCTAGCTTTCGTTTCCTGCCTTTATTTCACAATTTTATTCAATGCATTAGCTTAGGATTTTAATCTCGTAGTTTGCAAGAGCTTAGCTATGGCCGCCATTCCTCCATGATACAACCATTCTTCAACCTGTTGACCAGCTCCATTTCGTACCCCTGCGCTTCACCCATGCTCCTTGCTTCTCCATTCAACTTGATCCTCGTTCGATTAGGAGCTCGATGCTCATTTCCACCTTGACTGACCCCCAGAACATCCCTTTTCGTTTGTTTGAGCTTCCTATGTAGTTTGGGGGGGCAAAGCTTCAGACAAGGTGACTTTTATTCAAGGACAGGTTCTAAGTGTCGTCGTTCTTCCTCGAGAACCAGAACCCCATCGTTGGACTCTAGAACCTCTTTGTGCACTTCAGCCATTACAGAGCAATCTCAGGAACATTTTGCACCCTTTTGCATCCACAGAGATCATGGGAGTATGGAACATTTGCCTAAAGAACCTCTCCGAGGTGGAGCTTCCTCACTGTTCTTCCAGCCCTACGACCAGCCGTAGGATTAGGAATAAACTCCAGATTGTACAACCGTCACTAGGTCTCACCACATTGTCACCTTTCAATCTCGTCTAAAGTCTAATCTCCATTGTAGATCTACAAATGGGTTTTGTGCGACCGCTAGAATTGAATCATCAACGTTGTCAGATCGCCCACCGGGGGTATTTTGTGCTTTAACCTTTACCCTTTTTGTATTTTATTTTAGTTTGGAATCTTATGTCTGTAGCTATCATTTTCTTGTGAAATTTGTAACTTGAGCCCTGAACTTTTATTTATTTTATATAGGTCCCCTGCCACATCACCTCACGTGCCTGTGCGCTTGAGGAGGCAGACATTTTGCATAGGGACACCTACATGTCTTGTATTTATTTTTAGTCTTATGATTCTAAATTTCAGTACTAAAAAATTTTGATAAATTGCAGTTTGGATCTCGAGCTTTTGTTAATTATAAAATACCCCTACCAGCATTGTTTATTGGATTATTGTGGGGTTTTTGCAAGTTCATCCGTAGAGTTCTTTAGGGGGATCGAGAATCAGAAATAACTTTGTGATTTGGGTCTGAGAGTATCCAAATGTCTAGAGAGTTAATTATTATAATAACTTATCAATGTCTCTCTCTCTCTCTCTCTTGTAAAATAAAATAAAAATAAAATATGCTCTAAATTACCTATGTTCTCTTTTCCTCGGTCTTATCTCCTTCTCTCTCTCCTTACAGCCTACAAAGAAGGGACTGACCTCTCTTGTACATGGTTGCTTCGGTCTTGTAGAAGAACATCCTTGCATAGCGGGCCCTTACAGAAAAGTCAACAAGAAAAGATGATTAGAACAGATAAACAATTATTAAATAAAAAGAAATAAAAATAGAGATATATGCATATAATAAGTATAATGTCATGCCCTATCTGTTACTCCCTAACAATGTCATTATTTTGTTGATCTATCGGATGAGAGGTGCATAACGTCCGGTCTTGGAGGAGACTGCGACTTCCGACAATCGTTGTATTGTCCCGCTCTCAGCTCTCGACATGTCACCAATCATAACAAGCAAATAATCAATTCTATATCTAATCAATTCGCGATATAGATTAAACAAGGAATAAAATACAAGGTGAAATTTATTATACCCTATAAAATTATGCGTATATCATGTAAGTGTAGGGTAGAACAACTAGGAGCATATTGTGGATAAGTATAATTATTGTTAATTAATAACTAATAATAATTATTTTGTATTTTTTTCTTCCTTTTTATGGGTTCTTAATTATGTTTTATTTTTATGGATTTTTCATTTTTTATATTTTTATATTTGAAATGTTAATTTTTTTTGTTTTTAAAGTATAATATGTATTTATATACAATTATAGTATATTATAGATATTACAAATAACTTATATAGGATATATACTATATAAAAATACAAAGCGAGAATCCTTCTTATTTTTTAAGGTTTAAATAAAAAATATTTATTGATAGTTATAAAAAACATTATAAGATATATATAGTATATAGGGTTTTATAACTTTAAATAAATATATATAGTAAATACACAGAAAATAAAATGTTTTTGTATTTTTAATATTTTTCTCTATTTTAAAGATCTTTATATAAAATTTTCTTAGGTATTTAAATGTATAAAACAAGGAGAAAATATATAAGACGAAATGGTTTTGAATTTCAAAAAAGATAATAATAACAATTTTTTTCCAAAACATTTTTTATATATACTATATAGAATATAAAAAATATAAAATCAAAAACTTTTTTTAATGAATTTTTTATTTATTTTTATTTATTTTAGGGTTTTGTAATTTTTAAGGTTTTCCTTTTTTTGTGATTGTTGGTTTGAAGATATAATATATAGTAATATGTATAATCTATTTTTTTGGAATTTTTAAAAATGATTTTCTATTTTTTGGATTTTTATATGTGAACATGGAATAAAATGCTCCTATTTGAGTTTTAGAAAATGGAAAAATACAATAAATGCTTAATCAAAATATGATCGCAGACACGCATAATTTAAAGCATCCACATAAATTATGCCATTAATTTTAGTGCACATGAGCTATCTAAGAAAAATAAAGTGCATGAAATAAAATACAAGCCTAAAAGGGGTATACTTGAAACTAAAATAAAGCACATGGTTTTACGTGAAAAATACCAATAAATTATTAAACTTTATTTACAACTTTTAGGACTAGAATAAATAATTAAAATTGTGAGGGTTTCAATGCAAAAAGCACAACTCCTCATGTGTCGCAACATGTGAGGTGCGAGGACATGTTTGTAATTAGAAGGGAGTTCAAGGTGATCGTTACAAATATTACAAAAATATAAAAACTACACTTTATATTGATAGAATTAAAAAAGGAATACAAAAATCGGTGGGCATTGTGAAATTTACCAAAAAGAGGCACTATCTGATGGTGTTCCTTGACTCACTTGGACGTGTGTCGCATGTTGGATGGTCGATACCCCTTCATAGATGGGTACTCAAGATTAGATCTCACTACAGATCCGAAGGTGGAGGGTGCTCAAGATCCGACGTTAGTTGTGCAATCTGGAACTTCACTCCTCGTTGGATGGTGGTGAGGCAGCAACGAAGAAAAGTGAAGTACACCAGAGTGGTGTTGCTTTGATCTGATGTAGCTCTCATCTTCGACCACCTGGGAAGCTCCCAAGATTCTTTATAGGTTCCAAGATCGATTACGCAATGACTGGTATGCTTAAAGTAGTATGGATCCCATCGATAGGGACATGGATCCCAAAGAAAGCCAGAGCACATAGAAAGCTTAAAGTCCTGGACAAATGGACCCCAGATGGGCCCTTCTCCTGCTGCTACCTATGTCAAACAAATCAAGGGACATGGGTGAAGTGAGCTGGACCTTTATTGGGTGAAACGATCGAGAAATGAAGTGAAATGGGATCTCTCCAGCGTGCGTAGAGGAAGGAGAGTGGCAGGTTGATTCACAAGGAGTCGAGGTGATCTGGGTGGTCAGGGAAGTGTAGAAATGAATGAGGAACGTGGTGGGGGCAAAAGGGCAGGTCGAAACTATCGAGTTCACAATGACTTGGAGATGGAGCACAAAACTCCAACAATCGAAGATTTAGAAATTAAAGTCATCCTACAAGCTAATGACTAAAATTAATGACTAAACTAATGTCGAGACCATCCTCCCGAGGACCTTAGGTTACCCGTCAAACACGTCATTCGCCTACTTAATTAGCTTGAAGTTAATCCGATGTTATGAAAACTTGGGGAAAATTTTAGCTTTTTATCTTGACATTCACAAGATTTAGTTAAGCTAAACAAGCAACCACGAGGAAACTAAAAGCGGAAGTAAATAGTGCACCAGAACTGAACAACAGGATATCCATTCCTTTTCATTTCATTCATATTTACATGTTGGGGTTCCACAACACCCATATACATATATATACCAGAAATAAGAATACAGAGGAGAGAACAACTAACAGTTGTACAACTGAACTCCAAAAGACAAACTTGCTCTGAAAGTGTTTTCACCAAAAAGCAACTACAACCCCAACTAAGTCGGCTACTCGGTCGTCAGACCCTTGCGTGCCACAAGTGGAAAGGGGACAAGCAAGCACCTATCAACAATTATCAAGTACAAATTCTACACAGTTCTACTAAGGAAACGCAGTAAGGAAAAGACTAGAAACAACTAGAAAAACAGAAAGGTAAACTGTAGTGTGGACAAAAAAAGAACTAGCAAGTAAAAGTGGGTTAATTGATTCTTTTAAGTTATTTACTTGCTTTCAGAAGGCTAACAAGAATAACACACTCACTCATTACCACACCGTGTCTCCCTCGATCAATGGAACTAACCAAACACCAACTCAAGCCTAGAAGAAAGTCTGTGATCTTGGTCCGGTTAGGACCTCGATATCCGAGTAGGACTTCAAAGTACATGTTGAACCTCACACTATGACTCTAAGGTATGGTGTATGCCTCAGGGTTGGGGTGCCTCCGTAGGCATGCGATGGTACCTTGCATCCTAACTAAGTTCCCAACACTTCTTATAGCTTTTCGCTCAACTCACATTGATCCTCGGTTGACACGTGTGATAGCTCGCTCACGAAGGTGTACAAGAGGAAACGTACTCACAACTCTCTCAACACCCAACCCTCGTTAGTCTCTACTAACGGTACTGTCGTCACTAGTCTCTAGCGGAAAAGTCGTCACTAGGCAGCTAGCGGAAAGTCACCCGTCTCCTACCCCATCACGAGGCCACAAGCCTAGCGGAAATGTAGTAAAGGGGTCGTCAGTGTCTACTGATGGAACTACAACTCAACTGGGAAATTGGTGAACTATCACATGTCTACTAACCACTACCCCATCACCAGGTCACAAACCTGGCGGAAAGGTAACAACTGCTGTGATGAGGAAACCCCTGAAGGGATTTGTCTGTCTCGCCAATATCAGTGGAACTGTGGTCCAAGAGAAAGGCAGTGGTAGTACGACTACTATGCTACTAGAGGCAGGAAAGAGAAGAGGTAAGCTGCCGGTCCCGACTTCCTCTCTCGTTGCTCAACTCCCAGAAGAGAAGAGCTAAGTAAAACCAGACGAGCTCGTAACTAACCGTGGGGAACCTCCAGCTAGGCTCTCTAAGAAAAACCACCGGGTCAGCGGAATAGTCTAGACAACTCGTGGATCCCAAAGAAGCCTAAAATCGAGTCGGCTCGAAGAAAAAACGTACAGAAGACTGGTATCCAAGAGCCACGCTCTCAGTGTCCGCCACCTAAGCCTGAGCGACCTCGTCTCCAGCTCAGGTGAGGGTCACCGCGCCCTCACACTGTCGGAGTATGAGTCTCCATGACTGGTCACATGTGACATCACCATTTCTTTTATTTTCATGTTTCACACTAAGTGTCTACGATTTCTTTGACTTATTACACATCTACAAGTTATTGATCCTAGACCCGAACTTGTTCTATAAGAACCTCAACTGATCTAAGGTCAGGGATACAGACTTGTTATGATAGTCTCTCTCATCTCCCACTAAAGAACATCTATCTTATGATCTTGGCTATCTTATCGGGAAACATCTTTTTTTCCTATGTCCCAAAAGATTCACAAACAACCACAAAGATCTGGCTACCTATTAGAGGAAGACTTGCTACATGGTAAGTTCATATAGTCCTATTTTCATGTGTGATAACCACATATATATCATTAAGTTCATCCCCAATTTCATAACCCGTAACATGTGTTTCAAACCCACCTTTATAAGTAACAAATATACTAAGGCATACTCTAAAATGCTTACTAATAGGGGTTTACCCTTTCAAAGTTTATCATACCAAAACAGTGGCAATGTGCGTGTACACTACATATTAATTCAAGGCATCTAATACTTTTAATTTCATACCCAACATCATGGGCTTCAAAGACATAAGTTAAGCATTCAATTGACTTTAAAGTCTAACATTTATAGGGTCATTTAGAGGGCACCACATGCTCCAATCATGCATCTGTTCTACACATAAATCTATGTGTACAGCAATCATATAGCCACAAACATAAGGCAATTCAAGGCATCAAAATTCTCCCAGTTACTCAAGCAAAGTTATAGATTTCAAGACAAAAAAATCTACTAACAATCCATGCTTAAAGATCATCAAAACAGTGTCATATAGCAGTGCATCAATAGCCAAAACCATCAATTCATCCACTCTAAATCCCTCTCCTTTATGGGATTAAATCATTAATTGATTACCCATTTCAATATAGGGAGAACTTGGGGACTTGGGATTTTTAAAACCCACTAAAGGATGCATAAAAATTGGATCAAAACATACATTCAGCAACTGAAATTCGGCCACAGCAAGATTCATGAACAGCAGCCAATGTGGTCTCAAAATCACCATCAAAACCAATCCAAATATATGGATTTCATGGGTATTTTATCCCCCATATATACAGCAATCAAATCCACCAAGGGGGTTCTAAGAAAACTTCCAAAATCATGCATGTTCTCAGCCATAATGCAACAACTTCAAATCTAAAACATTCAGTGGCAATCATAATAATAGCAGTCATAAACTCCTCAAAACTCATCATATTTCTAAACCAAACCCATGGATTGATGGTTAACATGAAAGAGTATCTATTAACAAGTAAATACACTCAAGGGGACATGGAGAAACTCCCCAAAACCATTATGAATCTCAGATTTTAAGTGCATGGACAGATCTGAAAACATTCAGCTACTTGTATATGAACAACAACCAAATAATTTCCAATTCACCTCAAATTTCGAAATAAAAATCATGGATTTAGGCCGTTAGTGGAGATACAACCAACAAGCAAATCCACTCAAGGGAACTCAAAGAAGATTCCCATATCATGAAAAATCTCAGCCAACATTCAGCAAAACAAATCTGAAACATTCGGCAAAACCGTCCATGTACAGCAACCATAAAAGCTCATAATCACATGCCAATTTGAGTCCAAAATCATGGATGGAAGCCTAACTTAATGGAGCATATAACAGCAACAAAAACCACTCAAGGGAAATAAAAAATCCTCCCCAAATTATGCATGAACTCAGCTATAATTCAACAAGGACAGATCTGAACACATTCAAAACCGTCCATGAACAGCAGCCAATAAGGCTCATAAATCCCATGCAATTTCGAATCCACAGCCAAGTAAGAAAGGCCAACTTAATGGAGTATTAATCAACAAGCAATCCCACCAAAGAGGGCTCAAGAAAAATCCCAAAACACATGCACAACTCGGATTTGAAGAACAGCAACCAAATCTGGACACACACGCACAGAAAACCGTCCACTCACAACCTCCAAAACCCAAGTTTGATCAACAAAATCCCCAAAACAAAGACTTAATTCAAGACCTAGATTATAAGTGGTAGGAAATCCACAAAATGGCAGCAAAGGGTGCTTAATTTGTACCTCAAATTCAAGCTTCAAGGGCTTGAAGAAGAACACTACAAAAACAAGTGTAGAGCAGTCCACACCTTTGGCTTCAAGCTTGAATTTCTCTTCTTCTTTGGCCCTTGATCTTCCATGCAATGCAAGATCCAATATCCTCTCCTTCACAACTTTGATTTGAGCTCTTGAAACTCAAATTTGGATGAGAAATGGGGAGTGGATCAAAGGAAGAAGGTGGAGCAAAGAGGGTGGTCGGCCATGGTTAAGGAGCTCTAAGTTCTCAAGAATAAGAAGATGAAGAGAGGAGATTAAGTGTGGCCAAAGTGGGCATTTAGATGGGTTTATAACCCTTGGGCAATTTACAACATAAACCCACAAACTCCTCATATTTGCACTTAAGGCCCACCTATGAATAGTAACACATACTTAGTCACTAATCCCACTTAGCCACAAATGGCATCTCAAAATACCATCAAGCTCACTAATGATTCATCATCTTGGACTTAGTTAGTCATTAGGATTTAGGGCTGTTACAACTAACATGTTAGAAGGAAATGCTAACTAAAATTGCGTAAAATAGTAGCTTATATCTGCATAACACGGGGAGCAGGAAAAGGCTTGCCGGAGGAGTTCTAGGGAGGCCATGGATCGTCGATATTCGACCTTTTCCATGTCGAAAAGGCTAGGGAAGCTACTGCTGTCACAAGAAACCTCAACCCAGTGACTCCTATTGGTGTTACTGATAAAGAAAGGGATCAAAATCAAAAAGGAAGTTTGGGTTCCTTATTTATAGACATGGTAATGGAGGAAAACATGGCAGGTGATTGCGTACAAGATGAAGGTGGTTGGTAGATGCTATGGATAAGGCATGGAGTAGGGATGTGGGAAGAACATTATAGCGGAGGTCTCTAGGAGTAAGGAAGTATGGAGGAAGGGGAAGAAATGGAAAAAGTTAGGGTTTCCTGTAATTCTAACAAAGTGCGGCTCATGGAAGGATAGTTGACTGCCTGGTCAGCAATCGAAGGGTGATGGTTGGTACATGTGGACCAACCAGAAAATTCTAAAGGAAATTCTCTTGTAAAATTGATTAAAATAAGAAATGATTTTATTAAATAAACATCAGAACATAAAACATGGTTATTATTTTATTTAGTATTTAATCATGAATTTTATTTATTTTTAAAAGATAATTTATTGGTACGAATATTTACATGTATATACATTGATATATTTACCAATATTTCAAGTATTTTATATTTATTTTGTATTTTATATTTTATTATTGCATTTTAATATTTTATACTATATTTAAATATATATATATATATTTTTTACATTTTTTATTTAATTTTTATGATTTTATTTTTACACTTAAATAAATATGTATATGTATATTATATGTCTAATATACATATATATATTTAGCACGTTATTTATTTTAATGTGTTTTTTAAGATTTTATTTGGTGTTTATGCTTTTAATGTATATTAAATAATATTTACAAGTTTATAAAATATAGGGAACCAAAATCCGACTTTGCATCGTAAATCCATTTTAAATGTAACTGTCATCATTAGATAGATAATTTAATTTAATGAACACTAAAGCAGAGTTTTGTCAATTTTGAGTTCGTATGGAGGAGTTATGAGTCTGTGAAGATTTGTTTGTGACTTTTTCTTTTGTGTGTCTCGGGTGCATTGTGTGTTGTGAAATATTTTTTTGCATTTTTTATATTTTTACGTACAAGTTTCATGTTGAGAATTTTATTATTTGAGATGTGTAAAAAGGAAAATAAAATATGATATAAATGGTTATTTATTGATGAATAAAATTAGGATTTTGAATGGTATTTTTTGTTCAATTAGGTTGGCCCTATCCCACCTACTTTATTCCTTATCAAGCAAGTCAATATTGCCTAGGTCTCGGAGTCTAAGGTCATTCAGTGTCATTGACACTTCATTTCCTTTTTTTCTCTCATGTATTATTTTATTTTGGAATTATATACGCACTTGTACAATATTTATCAGTCCATTATTCAGTGTTATTTTATATAAATTTATATTATTTACATGCATTTAACTATGGATTCAAGGCCAAAATGAAAGAATAAAGGTGATGAAATGGAGACTCGTCACCAAACCCATCTGACACCTCGGAATATCTATTCCTATGCATAGGGCATGCATAAAGAGGTCAGTCAGATGTCAGACTTTGGAGTAAGGATTGGCGCTTCTGTTGGAGGTTGGACATCCTTTCTTGGTAGTCGCTTGATGGTGCAGTTGAGTCATTAATCAAATCCTTTTGAATATAAAGATTTATTTTCTTAATACGTGATGAATAGCCATTCATCTACCTTTATTCTACCATTTTTGTATTTAAATCCAGATCAAAATACCTGTAAAATAAGGATAACTTTTACAAATTAGCATGCATCATCCATTTGTACTTAATGTACAAACATATGTATTTAAATCTAAAATAAAATAATAATGAAAAGGAAAGTAAAATAAGTGAAGTATCAAAAAAACTGAATGACCCTAAACCCCTAGACCAAGTCAATATTGACTTGTCGACCAGGATTCAAGGCCAAATGAATTATATAAAACCCTACTTGTTCATACTGAAAATATCCATTTTTGTTATATTCTATTCCATATTTCACACATCTCAAATCATAAAGTTTTAAACATGAAATTTGTACATATTAATATATAAAAAATTATAAAAATAATTGCTAACAAAAATAACAACACAGTGCAACTAGGACATACAGATGAAAAAGCTGCAAACCGAAATTCACAGACCTATATCTACTCAATACAAACTTAAATTGAACCAAACTCAGCTTGATTTAATTTTAAATTTTATTATTTATCTAATGAAAATGGTTTCATTAAAAATGAAGTTAAGATACAAAAGTCAGCTTTCTGGGGTACCATTGTATTGTGTACCTGTATATAATATCTGTATATTTTAATATTTTTATTTTACTCTTCTAATATTTTTAAATAATGATATATGTTATTTAGAACATACTTGAAACATAAATATAAAATAAAATCATTAAAAATATATTAAAATAAATAACATATTAAAATATATAGGTATACTATACATATAATGTATGCACATACAACTATTTATGTATGTAAATGACATCATAAAAATAAAGTAAAAATATGTAATTATGTATTTAATAATATTATAAACATATAAAATATGTAAATATGATAATAAGTATTAGAAATACAAAATAAAAATAAAAGATACAAAATACTGGTATATATACTTGTATATGTACATGTAAAAATTAATACCTAACAAATAAGGTTATAAAAATAAATAAAACTCTTCATAAAATAATTTAAAAAATATTAAACATTTTCAAGTTTTTAAGTTTTATTTATTAAATTCATTTATTATTTTATTTCTTATTCCGTTTTAATTTTCATTTCCATTTTGTCTCCTAGCGGGCCCACTTGGCCTTATAGGATTCCAGGGAGTGTTGACCACACCGGTCAACATCCCCTCCTCACGTGAAGGCGCTCATACCCTCTGCAATGCCCCTCTCTTGTCCTTTTTCTTCGCCATCTTCCTCAACTCCATTCTTATCGAGCACTCCACCATTTATGCACCCACCATGTCCCTCTACCCCTCCATCTCCTTATACTCCACCAACTACCCTTCCATCTCACACAACCATCTTCCCAAAGTCGACGTTCACTACTTGTATAAAGTCAACCCAGACTTTCTTTTTTATTTTTAATCCATCTTCTTCTAGTGTAACCCCAAAAGGAACGTCCTAAGGTCGAGCCCTTGGTGATAGCTTGAGCTCCCCAGCCTTGTTAGTGAGGATATGGTGTTAAAGAGGTAGATCTAGACATCGCCAAAGACCCTTCTAACAAGGTTCTTCTGCTCCAGATATCATGTTGAGCTGCTAGTTAAGTTAATTAGATAGCATTTCATTTCTTTAGCATAGTTGTAATGATAGTTTAGTACAATGTCATTAAGTTTTAGCATAGATTTTGAATTCCGTAGTTCGTCGGAGCTAATGCTCCAACTGACGTTCTTTGCCTGTAGACGACCTTGTCTCGACCCCACAAACATCTCATCTCGTTCCTTGTCACATTATCCATCTGATCCCCTCATCCTTCACACTCGATTTTGCACAAATCGAGGAGCCCGATCTCCAACCGTCACTTGTGCCTGAGATACGTCTCCACTTCACCCCCTTGCTCTATCAGCTTCATTATTAGGTCGAGGAGAAAGCCCTCGAGCCCTTGAGTCTTTTGGTACAGGAGATAGCACCCGAGGAGCCACCTGGAGCCGGATTGGGTCGAACAACAACATCTTCGTGTGCTTTAAGCAAAGCGATCTCCAGGCCCCGGTCAGTGAGGCATGGATCTTCTGAAGTATCCCTATAGGTGCGGGAGGATGTCCGAAAAATTTAGGGATGGTCAGCTTGACCGGAGACCACCAGACGACTGACCAAGAACGAATCGAAGCTCAACATGGAAGAGCCTCTTACATGTTCTTGGAGATACCTTCCCAGTCATTGGATGAAGAACACGACCCAGATCTAATTTGGTCCATCTAATTAGAGGTGAAACAGTACAGTCAAAGGCCGTTGGATCTTAAGTGGCGATATGTGGTGCAACCTCGGCTGCACATTAATTCCATATGCGCTTCGCATGCAGCCCCCATGGTTTGTACCTCCGCTCCCAACCTTTTTTGTATTATAAATATTCATGTAAATATTAAAAAAAGTGTAATATTTTTAGGTCATTTTGCAAGTTGGACTTGTAACTTATTTATAATGACATTTTGGTCCTCTCACCTCATGTGTACCTACATGTGTGACTATGTAAGTATTGCATCTCTATCCTTATAGTTGTTGGACCTGTTATGGATTAGATTTTAAGTTTATAAAATTGCAAATAGGTCTCCCAAAACTGTAATATTTGATATTTGTGTATTTCATGCATATTAAATATTTTTATTGCTAAAAAATTTGTAGGGAAAATAATATAAGTTCCTGTAAAATTACATGATCACGTATATTTTTCGTAAGTCAATTTATTTAAATTTTCTATATATTAAAAATCTAAAAAGACATATTTTCTCCATGTTTAGCGTAAAAACCCATAAAAATAGCAAAATTATTTCCAAAAATCCTAAAAAATATATTTTGTATTACTATATATTGTACCACATATCCAAAAATCACTAAAAAATACAAAGTAGAGAACTTAAAATTCACAAAACTATAACAACCTTATAAAAATTAGCAAAAAAGGAAAATCTAAAAAATATTTTTATATTTACGGTTTTCCTTATTATATATGGTATATATGAAAAATAGTTTTAAGTTATTTTTGGACATATCTGTATTTATTAAACTCAAAACAAACTCGGATATTTAATCCGTATAATGTTTTTATATTTTTCCACTTTAAAACCCATAAAAACTAGAAACTTTCCCTGAAAATATTAAAAATACAGAAAAATATAAAAATCACAAAAACATTATATTTCTTATATTTTGAGTATACTTCGATATATCTAAAAATATAACAAACCATATTTATTATATATATACACACTACATATTACATATTATACATATAATATTTCTATATTATATATTGTTAATCTTATTTTAAAAATTGAATTAAATTAAAAATTTTCAATGTTAAAAAGAAAAAATTAAAAATTAAAAATATATATAAATATAAAATAATTAAAATCCATAAAAATTAAATATAATTAAAAACACATATAAAAATAAGAAAAACAAACTCAGAAAATGTATGTTCATTATTAATTAACAATAACTAGTAACTAACCTACTTCTATTTGCTCTCTATGTTCAACCACTACACTACTTACACCTCTACACATCTATTGTAGAGTTATAATAAAATTTAACTCACACTTCCTTTTATTGATCGCTTATCTAATTAATCGTTGGTTAGTTCTTGCTTAATCACCACAACAATTAATGGCCTAGCTTGTTAGGCCTGTAGACCGGCTGTTCGAGTAAACAATACCTTAGATGATAGGTATCCTTCTTTGGTCACTTGCATTATGCCTTCTATAATATTGTGGTCGTAATCCTTAGAGACCTGGACTCGAAGGGATATAATACTATTCCTTAAATATTGAACATGATGAACTTCTTAAAAATTCATGATCATCATTTGTTGCATTTGATTTTCACATAATAAATGCTGACAATTTCATGTGGTATGTCATTGCTCATATGTTTTGACCATTGATGTTCCCATCGATAGAGAACTAATCTATGTTAGGTGTCATGTGCAATGAGCAATCAGAGCCAATAATCCAAATATATTCAAAATATCTTTCTTCTATGATGGTGACAACATAATGATTATATGAATTATCTCATTGAGATGATGTGGGATTGGTAAACTATGGTTTGACAGAGAAGTATCATAAGAAAGGAAAGTCATAGGAAAAAATCAATCAATCTAAAAGTATGCTTGCAACTACTTCAAGGAAGCATGTCATTAGAAGAGGGATTGTTCGAAGAAGAAAGGCATGGACATGATCACCGCATTGCGGAGTGCTTTCTTTCTCCACTCATGGTTTGGGAAGACTTTGCTCCTCAGCGACAGAAGTCTGATAAAGTTCGAGAGTATGGAGACTCTATTGAACTTCTTCCTAGATAATATTTTCATTATCAACTAGGAGCGAGTAAACAAAATCCTGAACGACATCGACAAAAGTAGTAAAATTGAAGTAGCATTGTCATCCTATATCTTACATTTACATATTAAATCTAAAAGTAACATGTTTAAAGGACCCATATGCTCTTTAAGATAGATGTCTCCATACATACAAAGAGAGTATATATGATGCTTCAACAACAATTTGTTAATCAGATACTTGGTCATCTACAAACAATCTAGACTCAACCACATACTCGGCGTGGTCTTTTCATCGACAACCTCAATGATGATCTCATCCACTACAAATAATGTAATCATCAAGTGTATCTTCCATCTTCTATGGGAAACTTTGAGGGTTCGAATTCATTTACCATGTTATCGTCGAATGGGACTCTATTGCCTTGGTGCTCATGATGGGCACACATATTAATCTTCCATAGATCGAAACCATTCATTTTATTGAACTTCTTGATATTCATATTATATGATATTTATTTCCTCCTTAATTCAGATGAATTCGAAAGCTCCAACAACATATTACTGTGTCCAGTGGAAGTAGAATGCATATCAATTAAGCACTATAACAAAATTGACCTAAGGTAACAAATAATTTGAATATTTTTTATCATACCTTATAATTTTAAAAACGTAACAACGAGTATGGTTACTGAGTTATCTTTTGTTATTTTAATGAATAAAAAATGGCATAGTCTTTGCTAAAGGTTCATATAATGACAATTTATATGTGAACTTATTCCTTAGAATTTGTAATAATTATAACTAAATTTATCAATGATTAGAAGGAAATATCAAGGAATAATTGTTATTATATGATTTAATTATTTGAATATAGCAACGAACATGTCGTTGTGAATTTAAATAATCAAGCAATGAATAATATTCATTGTTGTATAATTAACTATATAAAATATGACCACAAAGTTTAAATTATTCGTTGCCTTAGACTAATTTTACTGTAGTTTAGAAGACAAGCCATCTTGAAAACAAACCCAACAAAAGATGTACGTAGTTTACAAATAATCAGAATACATACTTGACGTCAGGAGGATCTCTTTCAATATTATTGAAAAATTGTAGTACAAAGGATAAGGAATAACCCTAACCCTAATGTGTTTATAGGGTATTCGTATGCAGACAAATATCCATAACGGAAGAAATCTCCAAATCTTCTTAAATGGAAGATTTTCGAATTTCCCTTATGAGATATATTCCCAAATCAGAATGGGAAGACTATCAAATCTTCCTAAAAGTGCATGTTAGGATCCAAGGCATATACAAAATAACTAATGATAAATGTGGTTGAAGCAAGTTTTTCAAAGAGGCAATGCCTTAGGGGCATGTTTGATTGCTGGATTGGGTTGGGTTGGATTGGATTGGGGTACCTCTGTGAATAGTAAACTGTGAGGAGGATTGGGAGGGTTGGAAGGTGGGGTACACCAGTGTACCCCAACCCAACCCAGCAACCAAACATGCCCTTAAAGGGAATAATTTTCTAGAACCTATAAGCCAAAAGCATTGATATTTTATGTTTTTTAAATCCTGCTAAAATATAGAGTAATCAAATCCATGAAAATACATGTTAATGTAAATATAATGATAAATCTGCCACAATAATAAAATACAACGGAAAAGTAGAACGATAAAAGCCGTATTTAATATTGTTGGAGTATTTGGTTATGCGCCTTTTATATTATAGATGGGTAAATGGATCTCTCCAGTATCCATTTACTACATCTATGTCTTTCACATCTACCAGTTTGGAGATGTGGAGACTCAATGGGGCTATATATAGAACCCCATACACATTGTATCCAGATGAGAAAAGCATTAGACTATCAGGCCTCTAAGGCATTCTCCCGTGGTTTCATCCCACTCCTTAGGGAGTTGGGTTCCACGTAAAAATTCCGTTGTGTTCTTCATATTTTTATCTTTTTATCTGATAAGCTTCGGCATTCTTATTTTCTAACATGATATTAGAGCTATGTTATTTTTCTAACATGGTATCAAAGTGGATTCGATTCTCGATGTTTTTTTTTGAGTTCAAATTCTTTATTTTATTCGATATTCGATTTTGGAGTTCTTGAAGATTGATGTTTTGAAGATTCAGTTTTGTATCATTCGAGTTCCTATTCAAGACTTGTTCATATATTATTCAAGATAACATGATTCAGTTCTAGGGTTTCAAGAAACCCTATTCTTTATCATCAATGTCAAGTCTGAATGTCTTATCATCTATAGAGTCCAAAAAATCTAGCTGGTCTAGACCTGACATCTGAATCTTCAACAGACCTGTAACTCTACACAATACTTCCCTTTCTCTGATACTAGTTAGAAAATAACATCAAAAATGTTGGGAGAAGATAAGATAATGAGAAAAATGTAAATAAAAAAAGGACTGCTAGGTTCAAAAAAGCAAAAACAATTGCAAAAAAGGGAAGGTTGTGTACAAGAAAAGAGGCATGTGAAAAAAATGGAAAATCATAAAAAATGGTGAATGACTTCGTTGAAAAAAATTTGCAAAAAAAGGAGAAAGAAAAGTGGTAAAAAAATATCAGCTTATTTAATCCATGTTTTCCCCATTATATTTTCTTCTCCCAACTTTGTCGATGTCATTTTCCGATCAGTATGGGAGAAAGAGGGGGTATTGTGTAGAGACACATGTGTGTTGCAGATTCAGATGTCAGATTCCAGATCAGCCAGATTTTTCAGACTCTACAGATGATCAGATATTCAGACTCCACATCAGATGTTCTTCGAATCTTCATTTTCAGACATGCACATGAATGTGGTATTTTTCAGATGTGCACATGTTTGGCATCATTTTTCAGTGGTCCCCATATTTTACGTTTTGACTAGGGATTTCATGTGATCCATAAGGACTCCAGAGTAGAGTACCATTCCCTATGCCATGTTGATTAGGGTTTTCATGTGGTTCATACGAACTCCATAGTAGAGCATCATTCTCTTTGCCAGATGGAAGAGACCAACTTCTCTGACGAGGAGATTTCTTCACACTCCTTTCTCCAACGATTGTGAACTCCAGTACGAGATCCTTCCGGGATTCCTATGAGAGAGAACCCACTTCGAGGTCCCTATGAGATAGACTCATCCTCGTATCTGCGTATGGATAATTAGCGATGCTTTTTTCGGCCCTTTTCAAAGATGAAGCAGTTGTCCACATTATTATGGCGGCCAAAGTACTCCGACGAGGAGACCCATTTCAGTTGTAATGACTCTAACAGGCGTAGTACGGAGCACATGCTTTCTAACGAGGAGATTTAGTTGACTCACACTCCAGCTAGTGAAAAACCATCTGATCACTTGTCTTCTGAACATGTAAAAGAATCAGAGAGATTTCGATCGTCGTATCGACCAGGTGAGATTTGTCAGAAAAGATTAAGGGTTACTTAATCTTCTTTATTTTTATTGATACTCCTAAACTTAATGTATAGCAGTTAAGTACGGGAGTGTCGAACTCAAGGAGGCAAACTGTTGCTAAACTAGGAAAAACGGTAGAAAACCTAAGGTAAACGAGTTCCTAAATTATATTTTATTTTTAAAGAATTTTCTGGATTTTTATTTGAATTTTAATGAATTTTATATTATTTTTGTATTTTTTATTATAAGAAATATTTTAAATTTTTATTTGGTTTTTATTTTGTTATCTTTATATTTATTTTGTTTTTCTGATTTTATGGATTTTTAAAGGGATTTTAAGCTTTTTATGGTGTTTGGTTTATTTTTAATGGTGAAAAGTGAAGTTTTTTTCTTAAAAATTGTGATGTTTTTATGATTTTTAAAATTGAAAATAATGTGAAAATATTTTTATTGTATTTTCTGTAGAAATAGATGAAATTCCCTTTAAAATGATAGGTTGTGCATTTTTAGGGGATTTGTATTTATTTAGTTATGAATTTTTGATGTTTTGTGTATTTTATAATATTTTTATTGATTTTAATATTTAATATTTATTTTGTTTTATTATTTTTTTAAACGTATTTAATACTGAATACGATGTAAAATACAGTATTTTTACGTATTTTAGTGTATTTTTATATTTTGTATTCTTTTATTTATTAAGTATGTTGTATGTATAGGGTATATAGTGTATTATATACAATTTGCAATGATATGGATGTGATATGCTTGAAGTTAAGGGGTGCAGATGCAATTATTGGAAGTTATAGGGCCTTTTTGTAATAAAGAAAAAATTGGAGAGGTTAATACGTTAATATTCAAAGATGCACTTGGCCGCTTGCCTCTCCAGCCACCTGAGAAATTGAATCTGTTCGTTGAAATAGAAAAATTCGAGGGAGCGTTAGTGCAAATTTGACGAAAATCTCTCCTGTGCACGTGCAAAGCACGCGCACTGGAAAAGCGGTGGGGTGGTCCGGTCAGTCTGGTGCAATCTGTCAGGACTCACGTGCTGGGTTCTGATTCCTTTCTAAACCTGGACCTGTAATTATATTACAAAATATTCGGAGGTGAACTCGCAAAAGACCCAGATTTTTTTTGTAAGCACAAGTGCGCTGCACGTGCGCCGCTCAAGCCTGGAGCGGTGAGCTGCTGCGGTCGACCTGCATCTACTTCCAGTCTCTCGGTCTCAGTGGATGACACGCCCGATAAAGACGCTCCTCATGCAGGTGAAGTGCTATAGATGTTGCGGTTAGCAATTCAACTTCTCGTTCCAAGGAATCCCGATTTTCTTCTGGTTTATGCGCTCATGGTGTCTAAACCTGACGATTGATGAAGGTACTCGAGATGCGAAGGTGAGTCGAGATTGTCAACGGTGCCAATCGATCCCCAGACAGTGGTTTCGTGAATCTAAGAGATGCTCGCTATTCCCTGATTGTGAATCTCTAGATAGTGGATCAAGTATAATTGGAATGTAGTGATTTGTTTCTAATTGAACTGATGAGCTTTCATATCGACGGCAAATCTCCAGCTGCGATGATGATCAGGTGCTCCAGATGCTTTAGGATTTGTGATTTTTGCAGATAATCACACTTGAAAGGAATCTAGATCTCCAACAACGAGTCTCGCATGCAAGTTCTCTAATTGTTAATGAACGATGATGACCTGCAATGCTTCAATAGAAAATTCGAGATGTCCTCCTCGATCGAGGGTTATAGAACAGGGGATGAACCGGTTGTGACGGAACTCCAATGGATAGAAATAGAATGAATGAATCGGAGGTGGATGTGTTGGATTCGAGCGTGGATTTAACTCAAAACAGGATCGCAATCGGAGGAACGGACTAGGTTGATAAAAGAAATCAAAGGGAGGAAGAGGATCAGAGAATGGAATCTACGCTAACTGGAACGGAAATGGTGGAAGGATGATGGAATTCGCCCGTGGGCGGAGCTCGTGGAGAGCTCCAAAGATGATGGCCTCGACGCGCGGCGTACACGGAGGCTTAGCACGGCGGAACGAAACTTCGATGCCGGCGAGTCGATCTCGCCGCTCCTCCTCTCCACGCTGCGACGCCTGAACACTCGAGGAACCTGTCACGACTCTCGAGGAGGGGCGGAGCTCACCGGATAGAGGATGATGCAAATGGCGGATGTTTGGCCGGAGTGGGTTCCGGACCTATATATAGAGAGATATGGATCTGGTCACCGGCTTGCGGTGAGGGGAACGGACGGTTGGAGGAATGGTCGGCCAACGGCCGGCCGTAGGGCCGTTGAGAGAAGGAGGAGAAGAGGAGGGAGGAAGAAGAAGAATCGGGGGAAATTTGGGAAAGTAGGAGAGAGAAGGTGGAAAAGAAAAGAGGGACGAAAAAGAAGGGGGAAGAAATAAAAAAGTAAAATTAATATAATTAAATAATTAATAATAAAATTAATAATAATTTCGAAATGAAATATATAATTAATAAATAAAGATAATTAATGAATTATTTGAATAGTTAAATAAGTAATTAACGATATAATTAAAGAAATTACGTATTAATTAAATAGTTAAAGATGTAATTAGGTAATTAATTAATTTAATAAATTAAATAAATAAATAATTTAATTAAATAAATAAATAAAGTATTATTTATTATTTAAATAAAAATAAAGGGTTAATTTATTAAATAATAATATAAGTTACGGTTTATTGTACATTATACCAATACGGACCCGAAAATCGTATTTTTCGCATAAACTACGATTTTAGCGAAACTAGTGCCATTTTGTAGATAATTTAAAAATATAATTTTAGGGACTGCGTTGCTTAATTCAGAGTTGATACGACCGAGCTATGAGGTCCGGACGAAAAAAATAGCAACTTCAGGCCTCCGGATTTTATTGGTATTTTAAGATAATTTTATTTTAATATTTTTATATACAATTTTATATGATTTTAGGGAAAATAATTAAGTTAATTGGATTTACGGTTATTTAATTAAAAATACAGGAAGATTCTACATATAGTACACATAGACAACGGGTCCTAAAGGCGGAAACTCACCGATTTTATTCGAATATTTTTCTGATATTTTTAATAAATAATACTATATATAAAACGAATTCTAAAAGTGAGTTTGGTCAATTTGGAGTTTTCTATAAGTCGGCTTTTGCAGCTATTACAGTTCGTTGCGGTTATTTTATTTTTTTGTCGAAATATTTTTATAAAATAATAAATATTTTTGTAACTACTATTATAAAAGGGGTGTTTTTATTTGAAGTGATTTTGATGATAAATAAAATAGGTAAAGTATTTACAAGGTGAAAATGGGTAAATTACATTTTTGGTCTTGATTTCCTTGATATTTTTATAAGTTAGGATCCTTATCTCCTCCTACTTATTTCTTTGTCGACCCGGTCAATATTGACGTGGTCTCGGGGTTAGGATCAGTCTGCATATCTTCTATATACTGCCTTCTTTTTTTATTTTTATTTTTCTTTTTCTCTTTATTCTTTTTTTAGATATAAAATAAGTGTTAATTATATAATATTAATATTTATGGTTAGAATGATAATTAATTAGAATTAGTGCATATTTACATTTATTTTACCAAGGATTTTATCCAAAATGAAAGAATAAAGGCGATAAATCACGTATTCATCAGCTAGTTCATCCTCCTCACCTGCACGACTTGAGAAGCAACGTCCACAACAGCAACCGACAATTGTGTGCGTTGGTTGATATTGTATGTAGTGTTATGTAGTGTGAATTGAGTTTCTTTATGTTTGTCAAAATTGAGCATTGCATGCTCCAACTTGAGGAGTGTTGGAGTATTTGGTTATGCGTCTTTTATATAGTAGATGAGTATATGGATCTCTCTAGGATCTGTTTACCACATCCATGTTTTTAGTCCAACATCTACCAGTTTGGAGATGTGGAGACTCAGTGGGGCTTATATATAGACTCCCATAACCATTGTATCTAGATGAGAAAAGCAATAGATTATCAATCCTCTGAGGCATTCTCCCGAGGTTTCATCACGCTCCTTAGAGAGTAGGGTTCCACGTAAATTGTGTATTTTTATCTTTTTATCTGATACGCTTCCACATTTCTATTTTCTAACATGGTATCAGAGCTATATTATTTTTCTAACACAGATTTATATAAAGATTTAGGTAAATCAATTTCCCTAATGATTTAATTGGTCTCCGAATACTAGAAAGTCATTAAAGGTATTGAAATACGAGTAAGCAAAGCGGAGAACTAACCGGTCATTTCATTTTCTCTCTTTTATTTAAGTAAGAAAATATAGGGAAATTAATAAAATTTATGCTATATAACTACAGATCAATCAAAAAGTAAAAACTTATGAAACTGGAAAAAGGAATGGAAAAAGGGAATGAAAGGATCCAATAATCGATATTGTTTCTGTATGAAATTTTTCTTGATCTTAATTATAAGAACAACATTGGGGACATGCAAAAACGGTAAACAAGAATTTTTCTCTTCGTATTTTCTAAAATTAATGAAATCATAGCAAGTGAGACAAAAATGGTAGATCTCTCGGGTGATACGCAAATGCAACTGATTTCCAGAAATTGGATCTTTCTCTGCTTCAGATTGTTTGAAAACATACAAATTTAATATAAAAAATCACAATCACAAGATGCAATCCAATTTAGTGGGGCTGGATTTCCCCGAACTTGAAGAAGTAAAGCATCCTATGCATGTAGAGCGTTCACAAATTTCTTGGAGATACAAACGCTGGAGAAGGTTCATGCACGGTTTAAAAGATCAGATTGGACCGACTAGTTAGACTGAGAATCGGCTTTGATTAGGTCGTTTTTGTCTGTTTCATGTGATTAATTTTTAGAAAATAAGAAAATAAAAAATTGGTCCAACTACCGATTGGATTTTGATAGTTTGATAAATTTTCAAAAAATAAAGGTTTAAATAATTAAATAATAAGGGTTTTATCACATGTGCTCTTCTTAGCTTCTGCATATCAGCTATATCCCTCTTATTTTTGGAACATTAGTTGTGCTCCTACCTTCTTAGAGTATTTTCCATAAGAAACTATAAATAAATGATTACAGTATATGGTATTCATATATAATTAATGTTAGAAAATGTGACTAACTTTTGAAGAATTTTGCTCGAAATAGATAATCATGTTATTCTAGAAAGATTTGACATTATTAAATGGTTATTTCATTAATATATACATACATACTTACGTATACGTATCCGATTTTGTAGATTCAAAAACCCATTTCGACCGATCATATCAGTAAATTAAGCATGATCTGATTTTTTTGGAGTCAATAGGAATTGTTATATCATGGTGATATCATCGTCGGTCCAACCGATTTGGACTAATGATAGGCCGCAGTTGGACTAAACTTAAAACTGACATATTCAAAGTCTGAACTAGTTTTTAAAACCATGGATGTATGCCACCGTTTGATCTCCCGAATGACCGCAATAGATCACCAACCAAGAAGTCGATTTGAAAATAAAGAAAAAGAAGAAGGAGAAGTCGAGTTATATATTATTTTCCTTGTCCTCATGGGGATCTTCTCTGTATAGAAAGAGAAGAGCACACCTCTACCGTTCCTCTCGTTCATTAAGAAGAATATTGGAGAGAGACAATAATATGCAGATTTTATTTATATCCTTACATAGTTATTATTTGATTTGAAAAGATATGACAAATTTTACTCTATTTATTGGAGTAAAACAGAGTTATTTGATAGGAAGAAGGAAGCAAACAATAAAAAAACTGTGGCTGCGTAGAAGTTGCATGGTCTCAAATGAGCATATGTAAAGAATCACAAACTGTGGCGTTTTTCAAGGTTCTTTCAAGAAGGATATTCGCATTAACTTTCGAGCAGCTATGGTGTCAAAAAAAGACAGGGTAAAAGCTCCAAGTACGGTTTATCTATATTTCTTTAACATCCATATGCTACAGAATCCAATTTTTCTCTTATATGATTTCCTTACGGACAGAAGAAATGAATTTATCTTCTTTCTCTCATTCGTCCATCTATTTCTTCAAGGTTTCATTGGGGAAACAAATAGAATTTAATCATTCAAAATCTAAATGAGGAAAATTGACACTTGTTTTCTGTTTACCGTATTTCAGATATTCCAGAATGAACGACAGAATGGGCACTATGGTATAGGAGCCTACATAATTTCGCATACAGTCTCCTCCGCATTTAATCTAAGCTATGATGGCTTTTATCACCGGTGTCATCACCTACTACATGGTAGGCCTCCAACCCTCAGCCGCCCACTTCTTCTACTTCATCCTCGTGCTCTTCCTGCTCATGAACCTCGTCGATAGCCTCGTGATGATATTTGTCTCCGTCGAGACCGGCTTCCTGTATGGCATATTTCTGGCGGTTTACTCGCTAGGCATTATGATGCTCGCGAGCGGATTCTTTAGACTACCGGCAAACATCCCAAAGCCCATATGGAAGTACCCAGTGCATTATACATCCTTCCTTAAGTACGGTCTCCAGGGTTTCTTCAAGAATGAGTTATTGGGGTTGACATTCCCAAATAGACCGGGGTCCTTACCGAGAGAACTTAATGGGTTGGAAATTGTAAGGGACTTGTACCAGATGGACGTTAACTACTCCAAGTGGGTTGATCTTGCGGTGCTATTTGGGATTCTCGTTTTTTACAGAATTGCGTTCTTTGCCATTCAAAAGATTATGGATAAAAGAGTTCTTCAAAGATATTAATAACATATTTGAGCGGTCCAATCACTCTCCTCTCCTCGATCCACATGGCCACACCTTATCACAATCAAGACAGGTGCATGATACCGAAGTCCCGTATCTTTTGTTTTATTGTTGCAGAGACTAAATTACGCTTTTTTATCTTGTGTATTTGCCAATGGTTGTAAGCTTTCGATTGTTTTCTTATCTGGTGTTACTAGTGCACACCCCGTGCAATGCACGGGCGAGAGAATGTTCTGCTAATAACAACTACAATGATCATATTATTTTTTAATTTTAATATTTCCTAATAAACCTTTACATTAATTACTACAATCATCTATTTGTTTGGAAAAAATTATGTAACCGTACTCTCTCTTTATTCATGTCTACATTCCCCGATTATCCTGATTGGCATTTCCCTTTCACCACCGTTACTGACCAAAGTATCATCATCCTCCTCGAATCCACCACAGCCAAGCAAACACTCGTCCTCCATGTCCCGTGGCGATCGCAAGTCCTCCACTTATTTTTTAATAAAGTTAACAACCTGCAAGCTTTTTTACTGAAAACCTCATTACTAATCAGATGGCACCGCATCGAGCGTTGGATTATACGAAGATCGAACAACAATGGAAATGGCAATCAGATGGCTCAATTTTGCTGCTGGGAAGATGATCATATGGCTATAATTCGTTATGGAGGCGTGGAATGTTCTTCCCCATATGCTCCAGGACTTCCCCAATATGCAAATTTCCAATTGCAATGCAACTAAGCTTTTATTTCTATCGTTTATGTAACAAATAGCCTAAAAAGGAAGCTTGCTACACCCTTCAAAATGGAGGAGGTGGGTGGGATTATGGTAGACTCAATTTCTCTTCTCTTATATTGATCTTTCGCTTCTATAATAACTTGAAAAGGTGAGGATCAATGCTAAAGTTCTTCCGAGATCAGGTATGGATATAAGAATGTGATATGATAAATACTTTTGTAGCAGAGAATAAACTCTTAACACAGATGCTGATTGGATTTTTATGCCTGGGTTGATAAGCTAACTAATATGCAGAAATGGGTAATTGTATAAAGTGAATATGCCATCCAAAGGATCATGTTTGGATCTTAATCTCAATAAAAAAATACTTGGCAGATTTCTCAGATTTCATATGGATGCCGATTTTTGGATACGTCATTTCTATTATGTACTCTAATGGCCGTGAGTTTCGTGGCAAATTCTTGTAAAAGGGAAGGGGACAATGTGGGCTGCAAATTATGGGATACACACCCTATGGTTCAAACCACCCCTCCAAAAAACTACCATGATTTCGGCCACCACCTCCGATTTGTTAGGCATGGTAGCTACAATGCGTATACTATAGGCAATCATCATGAAAAAATGTTAAAGTAGGAGGGCAAGTTTTACATACAGATGAAATATTTGTCGCGGCACATTCGTAGGGGTGTAGATTGGGAACTATGGGTGGGGACACAGATCTACTCGGCTGAAAGGTGCCCTTCCCTTTTCAACTTACTGTCATAGAGTTAATGTTGTTGATGTATCCAGAGCAACATTTATAAAAACTGCATTCCATGGTTATTACAATCCAAGGTACACTCTTGCTCAAGCACTGAGATTGACTTCCTCCATGAATGCATAAATGAAACTATTCAATTATTCTTATTTGGTACATTTTCTTTCTCAAGCATCGAGATCGAATCCCTCAGTATGAATGCATAAAAGAGACTATTTATTTACTCTTGTTTGTAGCAGCTATTGGTTTATCGATTTATATTCTCTTCATACCTCATCTCAGATCGCTCCCTTCTGGAGCTCTAACCCGACCCATTCCCCTTCTACAAGGCCGCCTCCCTGACTACCTAACTCACCTCAGGGAGGCCACCGACAGCTCTTCTCTCCGCCCCCTCCCCAACCCGATGGCATCCAAACAGCAGCAAGACTCCTCAGTGGAAGAATAAGAATCTGCCCTGCTCGAAGAGGAGGGTCGATTATACTGCAAAAGTTCAAGGGCAATCCCCTCCGCCGCCATCTCTCCGAACTCATCTCAACGGCAATTTCGTAATGTCGGAGAAGCCATGCCCTAACATCGGTCTCCCCCCTTCTGCATGTCCTTGCTGATCTGAAGAGAGGTCGTGCCCTACCACCACTTGGTCATTTGTCGCTACGACTACGACCCCATTTCCTCCTCCTCGCCTCTACACGACCCACAATGTTCAGGTATCATTGTTCAGCAGAGGTTTTATCCTAATTTTTTATTTTGGATCACACATACTACCTGAAAGATGGCGGGGCGATGTCGGCACCAACGCCGGCTCGAAGAATATTGCAATACACCCCTCCACAGTCCACAGATACACTTATTCTGGTGATTTATTTTAAAAGTTTTCGGCGTGAGATAATATATACACATGAATGCAACTTAGAAAATATGTAATTCCATTTACTTGAATTATTTGGACTAAGGTTTAAAACCATTATACTCAAGTCCCATTTCTAGAGCACCAGCAAGATCTTCAAAGCCAAGGGGGTTTTGTCAACCGGAAAAAATGTAAATGAGGATTTTAAAAAAAGATATAGACTGACATAACACCAGAAGAACCGATTTAATTCGTTTAATAAATCATGAAATGAGTTTCATCCACCTCAAACGCTAGCACCTTTGCAACGTTGCTTTTATATTATCCATCAAGTAGCTGCCATCTTTGCCTTATTGAGCCAAAAAATTTGATAATTAATCTCACGATGATTTATATAGATAAGTTTTTACAAAGATAATGGGTATATGCATCCGCAGCTGAAAGAAGTTGTTTTTGGTGAAAAGACCACTCCAAGGAATGTGCTTCCGGTTTTCGAGAACTCGGGAATGTTCTATAAGATATTTATTACCATCTCTCAGTCTTTTTTGATAAATTTCCAAACATTTGGGTTCTTTTTCTCATATTATTTGGTAAGTTTAATTGCATAGGCTTTCCTCTATGTTACGAGAAATTCATTAATGTCTCTTGACAGTCCTTTCTCCCATTCATAATTGAAATGATTCTCTCCCGTAGCACTAAATTGTTAAAAAAATCCAGGTCCACTATAGCCCAAAATCATTCTCTATAAGTAGAAGAATTTTATTAAGCTACCAAAATTCTTGTTGTCATTTGTGTTACCCCTAGAAAGAAAATTTCTCCTAATTTATTTTCAATTTTCAGTGACATATTCGGTAATTTCGAGCACAATAGAAGGTGATAAGCGTGAGAATTAGGTGCATAGTTTAAAAATGTGATCCCAACAAGAAGTGCTAACATGCAGTCCTTTTTACCTCCAAATTTAGAGGTGAATATATTAAGGCAGGGTCCCCTGCTAACAACTTGAAGAGTTTTTGGAGCTAGAGGGAACCCTGCATAACTTGTGGGAAAGTCTTTAAGTGGCCATTCATGGTATAAAGTGACAAGTGAGCTATTTTTGATGATATGAGATTCAAGTAGCCAATAGCGGATTTCTCTATTATTTATTTTCAATAGTAGATAGATAGTTGCAAGATTTTTAATCGAGTCACATTTGACGTTGTTATGAATAGAAGTGACGACAATGGGTCTCATTGGTTAACCTCCCAATTTGGCAAAAAGAAAACTACTGAGCTGCCTTTTATAGTCATAGATATTCCCATTGTCGTGATCGTCCCCATAGGATACGATTACTCGGCAAGTCGATTCCACACATATACAATTCACATTCGAAATACACAATAATATATAGCAGGAGAAAATATCATAAAAAATAGGAATTTAAAAATTTTCTATCGATTTATAACATATCCATCACTGCATTTCATTACAATCTCATCCATGTCCATAAAAATATGTTACATGTATGCTTTTCAAAAAAATATTTCAGACAAGTGTGGTGCACATCATGTCTCCCAAAATATTACAAGTAAGGTATGAACAATGAAAACTACAAGTAACTGTACCACCAAAAAGGAAGCTATCTAGCTGCACAAAAAGAAGTAGCTCCAAGTAACAAGTGTTACTCACTGTTGCGACTTCTGATGAGAACATGTAGATCCACGGATATGTACGTTATGAGAAAAGTTGCTCAGTACAATAAACAAATTACATCAAGCATGAGATAATTCAAAAGTGTGTAAAAGAAACAACTGGGTAAATCATCCTCGCAGTTAATTAAATTCTAATCATTATTCTTTAGTATAGATCACCCAATTTTCATGGATAGTCTGTGGAATTTATCTAGGTGAGACTGCATACTATGACTCTAAGGAAAGAAGAAGGCCTTAGGGTTTGGGTACCTCTGTAGGCGTGCGGTGGGGTATAATGCATCTTAACTAAGTTCCCAACACATGCACTTGGCTTAACTTATAAGATTGTAACACCGATTCCCAAAGCGATTTCCAACCCGCAAATCATTTCGAACCTCCCAAGTCCACTATCCATGTGTAAGAGTCCACAATGACATAGGGCACGAGTTAGGGCACTGATTCTCAAGACCATTCTTACCGTAGGCGGAAACACCATGACTAACTTAAATCCTCCATATGCACAAGAGAGTTGTACCACATTTCCAACTTCATTCAATCACATCTTCCCGCATCTCCTATATTAGCACTCCCACTTGGCATACTAACCATTGTGGCCTACACCTACCAGTACATAAGTGTCAACTCTAAGCGAACAAGCGAAACACTAGACCATCAACCATGATCACTTGGGCCACACTCGAAGAATCAGGATAAGGCATACAAGTGTTGAGACCGGACACCGCGTGATGATTCCTCGATGTGCTAAGAAACATATCCTCCAACCATCGCAGCTACGTAGTAGCTGTTGAGATCGCGACTCTTTAGGCTTCTACCCGAAGCCTCAAGGATGCATGCCCCTCCCTTGACTACTCCATCTACCCGAACATCGTGACATTCATATTCATTGAGCTAATTGGATAAATATTTATTCTACAACTCATCATCTTATAACATCGCATGCATAGTAATAATTAATGATGTGAAACAACACATATGGAAGCGTACGTCAGTTGATAGCCCATAAAGCATCAAAACTACAGCAACTCCCGACTAATTAAAATCACCCATTTTCATCTTAGTAATTGAAATCTCTTGGAAATTATAGATAGTAGCTTACAGTTGATGGAGAGCTCACCAATTCCAAAAATCCAACCATCTCACCTCCATAGGCACCCATAATCAGCCTTATGTAACTAAACACTCTAAGACCCTGTTTGATTGGAAAATAGGCCCTGAAATAAGGGGCCAATTCTCCTCCCGACATGGTTCCTAGTGGCACGACTATTCTCCATTATTTCATCTTATTTCACTCTTATTCTATCTTTATCCCACCTTACCTACATTTATTTCACCTAATTCTTCTTATTCTTATCCTCCACCCGAACAAAGAATAGACCCTTGTTCTCCTTATCCCCATCCTTATGCCTGCTTATTCCCAAACCGAACGCACCTTAAACAAAAACCTCCATCAAATGTCAAATCGAACTGTAGAATCATTGGCAACAAAAAAAATAGTAATCTGATTCCTGACAGCTCAGTTCCACCTGTCATGATGATTCTGAATTCTTAATCAAGATATTTTAAAATGATGTAAAAGATTTATTGTGTGATTAGTATAGGATTCGGCATCGACATCAATGGAGACCAACTAAGGCATATAAGTAAACAATTGCAATGACTAATTTTTTTTAAATCAGCGGCTAATGAATATTATGTTGTTGAGGAGGTCTGAAAAGCAGTGACTACTGACAACCATGCATCAGTTTTATACAGAAGAAATACAATTAAGAAGTGTGTTACACGAATCATCCCTCAATTACAATGAGCCCATGCCAAAGTTTATTATACAATCAAGTTGTGATGAAGCTATCAAGATATTCTAAATGATGGCAGATGAATTGAAAAACAACATAATAGGATGCCGTCAGCCAATGTGCCAAATTCCGTCCAACTGGAATACATCTAAAATCTAATTTAATTAAAAGAGTGAATATGCATATTGATCCAAATGATAGCAAAGAAAACACGATCCGGATACAATCTGAATATAAAAAAATCCAAACGCATAGGGATATGATAGCATGATGATTCATCAACCTAAAGGATTATTTTATGGGATGTGATACTACCAACTTTAAACAAAATCTTCTCCCGTTAAATCTCTATTCCACCTACGGCCGAAAGCAATTCCTAAGGAGATCACAGTAACACTCAGAGCATGTTAGAATGCTCCAACCAAATCAAGAACTTTTCCAGCTGAATTAGCCCAAACCAAAACCGTGGCTGTACTATGAAATGGAAATCCAAACCTCCTTTGCACAAGATGCTATCAACGAAATTACAAGAGTCAATTTGCATATTTCAGCATCTTGTTGACCATCAATTAAAAAAAAAATACGGAGGACAACTGCAATTAGGGATGATCATGGGCTGGACTGGGCGGACCCAGAAAGGCCCAGTCCCAAGCCCATTTAAAAACTTCGAGCTTGGGTCGGGTCTAGGCCCGTAAAATTTTCTTTGGTTCGAGCTAAGCCCAGACCCGACCCAATTCCTATGGGCCGAGCTTGGGCTGGGCCGGTCCATCTCCACCCATAATATTATTAACTCAATCCCAATTCAAGTTAGACGAGCCAAAATTGTTTAAAACACATGCCATAATAATTGTGAAAAAACTAAAACTCAATTCTACAGGAGATGATATCTCATTTTATACAAGTGCACTCAATGTCAGATACCATAAACGTCTCTCATTACAGAAATTGAAAGAGTGAAACAAACTTACACAGTTAACAACAATAAGTGCACCATGCACTGCATGTTAAAAAAATGTGCATAATATCCATATTGGGTAAATGTTCAATAATATAAAATATTCTGATATGAACCATAGACTAATTAAGGAAAATTATGTCCGAATTGAAATACTATGATCATCAACTCTTATGTCTGACACCAGACTTTCTTGATTTATAAACATTGTATGAAGACATGATACATGAACAGAGTGTGCATGCAATAGGTGAGAGTTTCCAAGCGTGTAGGATATGGGAAGGGTTCGGGCCCTCTTCGGGCCGGACCGAGCCAAGCGCGAGCCCGGCCCAAAAAAATTTTGGGCCTAAATGTTGGGCTCAAGCCCAGCCCAATGTTCGTTTGGACTTAGGCCAGGACGAGCTTTTTGAGCTGTGCTTCGGGCTGGACTGGACCTGCCCAGCCCAATACTCGTCCCTAACTGAAATACACCCAGGTACATAAAGCAAACAGAAAGCCCAATCTGAAATTGGATCTTGAAGTTGCAGTCAATCCAAGTCAGGAGGGCCCAGAATGGGGCACCTATTTCTCAAGTAAGAACAACCACCAAAGTGTTAAAACTTAAACCACACTCTAAACTCCAAAGCATCTCAGGTAGGGAACATGGAGTGAACGGTGATTTAGATACAATTTACTCAAAAGAGGAGGAGATATATCTAACCAAAATCACATCACAAAAACATGTAACGAAGCTTATAGTGAGGAAGATAAATGATCAAAATGCGTGTGGATACCACAACAAGAGGAATGGGAGATCGTACCTATGAAAAAAATCACAATCTTGATTTCTTCACCCACAAAGAACGTCGCACTCAGTGCTCCGTTGACAATGCGAAACCACACACGGAGGTGACCTCGACCTCCTCTACATGGGGGCGGTTTCAGATCGTCAATCCGTCGTACTCTGCGAGCTCCTATTGTGCTCAGGCGATCTCTAACTACCCTCTAGCGAGAGGAAAGGGAGGAGGAAGGGCTGGAGCTTGTGGGTTTGGGTTTTGGGGACGTTTTTGAGAAAAGAATGGGTGGATTTTATTGGTCCAACTTAGAACGAGCGGGTTTTGGGGAAGGAGAGGTTCAACTACACCATCAAGTCCTCATAGCTGATCACATACCTGGAATCTCGGATGTATTTCTGAAGATTAAATACATGGAACACATCGTAAATGCCCTCGAGATATGGGAGAAGGGCCACTCTGTAAGCCACCTTCCCAACTATGGTCAAAATCTCGAACAGTCCCACAAAGGGTGGTGCAAACTTGCCTTTGACACGGAAATGTTGAATGCCCCTCATCGAGGATACTCATAGGAACACTAAATGTCCAACCTATTGTTGTGAGGAATACTTTATACACACAAAGTTAGTTAAGAATCATATCAGTTAAGACATGAAAGGAAGATATTATACCTGAAACTCAAGGTCTCGTCGACGATGGTCTGCATAGCTCTTCTGACAGCTCTACACAATCAATAATCTCTTCCGGGCAGTCTTTACAACCCTAGAGGTCTCCTCTATGATCTGCAGGGTGAACAAAGTATTGTCACCTACCAGATGACAATACAAGGAAGTGATAATAGCCTCATGTATAAGGCCTCAAAAGTTGCCATGCTTATACTGGTGTGGTAGTTATTGTTATATGTGAACTTGACTTGTGGAAGGTGGTCCTTCCAGGATCCCTTCCGATCAACAATGCAAGATCGCAACATATCCTCCAAAGTCTAAATAGTCTTCTTGAACTGCCCATCTATCTGTGGATGGTAGGCTGAACTCACACATAGCTCGGTCCTCGAGGCTCTCATGAATTTTCCCCAATAGTATGAAGAGAAACATGAATCTCTGTCTGACACTACCTCCTTGGGTATCCCGTGCAACTGAATGAGATGTTGAACGTATAACCTGGCTAGCTCAACTGCTGTACGTGTCATGTTGACCGGAATAAAATTGGTTGACTTGATCAAATGGTCGAAAATCACCCATATCATATCGTGCCCACCTGGGGAGCGTGGTAATTATGTGACAAAATCCATGGAAATGCTCTCTCGTTTTACACTAGGATGGAAAGAGGCTATAACAAACCAGGGGGTCTCTAGTGCTCTGCCTTCATCATCTGACAGATAAGGCATTGGCTGACGTGCTCAACGTTGTCCTTATTCATGTCCTCCCATCAAAAGTGTTGACAGAGGTCTCGGTACATCTCAGTGCCTCCTGGATGTATAGAAAGTCTCGAATTATGTGACTCATCCAAGATATCTCTCCTCAGCTCTTCATCATCTGTGACACATACACGGACCCCCTTCCATAGGATGGATTCACGGACTCGAAATACATCGAACTCATTCTTCAAGCATCTATGGTATAATTCCTAGATCCTCTAATCTATCTGTTTCTCTTGGATGATCCTGTCCCACAAGGTGCTTTACTTTGCCATCATAGTCACTGCATCGGATGTACTCTCAAATGGACGCCACACACTAAGTGTAGTGAGAACATCCCAAGTTTGCAACCATGTTGATGAAACCTCAATGTGTTACCACCTACTCAAGGCATCTACCACCACATTCTCCATACTTGGGTGGTAGGAGGTGGTACAATCATAGTCCTTCAATAGCTCTATCCATCGCTTTTGTCTAGTATTGAGTTCCTTCTGATCAAAGATGTATTTGAGGATCCTGTGGTTGGTGAAGATCTCAAATATCAACCCATACAAATAGTGGTACCATATCTTCACAATCCTTCCTTGGAAGCATTGGTGTAAATTATGAAGTTGTACCATAAGGAAGGGTGAGGATGGGCATGTAAGTCGACTGCTCCTTGAGCGTACATAAGCTCAACTCACACTTGTTACCCCAAACAAATGGCATGTCCTTTTGCATCACCCAGGTGAGGGGTAGGGCCAACTGAGAGAACTTTCTAACAAATCTTCTATAGGACCTGATGAGACCAAGGAAACTGTGTATCTTTGTATCCGTCTTGGGCTGCTCCCAAGAAACCACTGCCTCAATCATAGCGAGGTCAACTGAAACCCTCTCCCCTGAAACCAGTGGCCAAGAAATGCCACCTCAAAAAGCTAGAACTCATAACTGTTGTATTTGGCATACAACCAGTTCTCTCAGAGTGTCTCTAGCACAATGTAAAGATAGGAATCGTGCTCGTACTCATCGTGGGAGTAGACTAGAACATCGTTGATGAACACGATCGGGAACCTATCCAAGTACAGGCGAAATACTCGATCCAACAGATCCATGAATGTGGCAGGTGCATTCGCGGGTCCAAAAGGCATCACTAGGAAGTCATAGTGACCATACCTAGTATGGAATCCGGACTTCATCATGTCTGCATCCTTGATCATCAACTGGTTGTATCCTAATCGTTGGTCAATCTTGAAGAAAACCATTGCTCCCTGTAACTGATCAAAGAGATCATAAATCAGTGGGAGTGGGTAACGTTTCTTGACTGTTTTCTTGTTCAGTTGCCTATAGTCTATGCATAACCTCAATTATCAATCCTTCTTCTTCACAAAAAGGATTGGTGCTCCCCATGGTGATGCACTGGGATGGATGAATCCCTTCTCCAACAACTCCTGTAACTACACTTTGAGCTCATTGAGCTCAGTAGGTGCTAACCTGTATGAAGGGATAGCGATCGGTTGTGCATCTAGCAATAATATGAACTCAAACTCTATCTCCCTCACTAGTGGTAGTACAAGTAATTCATCTGGAAAGACATCATGAAACACATGCACAACTCCAACATCCTCAATCATCTGATCCTGTGCTGCTGGGTCCACCACATAGGCAAGGTAGCCTACACAATCATGACTGAGAAACTTGTGTGCCCACAAGGTAGAGATGAACTCCAACCCACCTTCAAATGTACGCCCGTCAAACTGAAACAATGTCACTCTAGGTAAATGGAAGACCATTGTCTTCCCAAAATAGTCCAAGCACGCATGGTGATTCTCCATCTAGTCCATGCCTAAAATGATGTCGAAGTCTTCTAACTAAATCAACAACAGAAAAGTTGCCATGCTGCGGAGGCTACTGGTACTGTGAATGGTAGGGTTGGACGCTCCTTCCTCCCTGCTGTTGTTGGTGGTTTGGCCGATTGGCTGACTTCTGACTCTAGGGTTGTCCCTAAGGATATGTCAACTACTGTTCATTGTCCCACACATCATTTACTTCTTGGATCTGTAGCGGTGGTAGAAAGAACTTCTCTTGATAGATTGGTTGGAGCTCATGCCAGTACAACATCATCTGGGTCTGCGGCTGCAGTGATTGGTGCTCAGGGGCCTACACGTAGTATACATGCTGGATAAGCTGAGATGGCAGAGGACTCGACTGAGAAGGTTGTATCGATGTGTGCTCCGTCTGCTCAGCAGAAGTCTCAGTGGTATCGGACACAAAGTTGCAGGCGTTGATGGTCCTGATAAGAAACTACAATTGTGTAGCAAGCTGATCGAGCTTGTCCAGACCCTGGGTTCACTTCTCAATTATGGCAAGTTTTTCGAGGTTCTGCGACCTCTCACCATGATATCTACTTTGGACAAGTGGCTCCCTATGATGCTTAGGTTGGAGCACTCGTCCTTGTCCTCCGTATGAGCTGCCATATTGATAGGCTGGTGGTTGGCTATGGGCACCTTCATGTAAGCGCATTGAGCAACCTCTCCTTTGGCCATATACCCTAAAAAATCTTTCATACAACATCCTCATCCATCTGAAAGTGCGAGCTAGCACATGCGACATCAACCAATTTTTGACTTTCAAGTGTCATCCCACCGAAGAAGTGCTAAACTAGACTAGTCTTCAGAATTTCGTGGTTGGGACACTTCTCATGCAAACACACTTCATGAATCGTCTCATGTGGCTGCTATATGAAACTAGAGATGTGGGCATGCATCTGATTCAAGCGATCGAGAGTGTAAAACTTGTGGAGAAATCCATGCTTCATCTCCTCCCATGTTGCCACTAACTTCCCCACATGATTCACCGGATAAAAGGGACTTGTCTTGGACGCTGAATGTGAAGGTAGTCATCTTGACTACCCCAGGGGAATATTGGGATAGTGCGTGGTTTCACAGATGTGAACGAATTGTTGCAGGTGTTTGTAAGGTTCTTATGTTGTGTTCCCATGGAAAGACAAGAGTAGAGACAAGAATTACATCTTTAGCTCAAAATGGGCATGGATTGGTGGAATCTAAATCCACTCAGTGGCATGGACTGCCCCATGGTTGTAAGTCTTCTTCAATGTGGGATATGGTGATGACAGTCTCACCTCTCCCCTTTAACCTTGGGGTCCACCTACTGATAGGTTATCTTCTGCATCTTCTTTGTGAATCTCCTCTTCTTTGTTTAGGTTATCCTCTCTTCTGGCATCTCTCTCATCGGACAACCTTCTCAAATCATTCATCATTTCTTGAAAGGTGACCTGGGCCAATCCTTGGTTCATCAACTGCTGCTGGATTGCTTGAAATGATGCAAGGAGCTGGTTGTTGACATCATTCTGATTGGTGTACTTCCCATCTCCCTATTCTAGTTGCTCGGCTAGTGGGATTGTGGTCCCTTTTCTCTTCCTCTAGTAGCCATTTTTGGATCTACTTGTAACTCTGTCTCTTTATCAGCTTCTTGATCTGCATGGTTGAATAAACCCTGATCAGTCTCTATATGAGAACCAAATGCTGACATAAGTTTGGGATTAAGGTCAATCCCAGATGGTTGTGAATGGAGCTCATGATATTGATCAAAATCGATCTCCATACACAAAGGGGATGGTTTTGGGACAAGAATAATCCCAGTTTATTTGGAGAGGAAGAGCTAGCTCGGGATGCGAGTCCATCCCGAACAATGGATTTATTGAAAAAAGACAAGTATTAAAAGAAGAGGGGAACATGTAGTCCAAGGAGATGTTCACAAGTTCCAAACCGATTTCTTGGAGATTGCTCCAAATTATTGGAGGTTTCAGTGACACGGAATTGATGTGGGTGTCGGTGAAGTCCCGACTAAACCATCTGTGGGACGACATATGCTAAGGTCAAAAGAAGATTAATAATAGATGAAAGATATGAAGATGTACAAGAAATAAAAGGATCATAAAATAGTAGACAACTCAAAATGAGTAGGGGTCAAAAGAAATATGCCAAAGAGAAAATACAATAAAATGACACAAAGGCGTGATATTTTTTATCCCGACCTTAACAAAACTGGTCAATCAAACAACAATACAACAGATTCACCAACTCAACCCTTGAAGCCATTGAAGGTTCAACAATTATCTTTGTAATCTTTAGATCGATTTAAAGGTAATTATCTTTGAATGAGTCCTTAAGTGCTAATCCTGTAGGAGCGAGAGTATTACCAAAAATGTATTCCGTACTTGTCCTCCTCCTTTGTAACATGTATCATGTATTTTTTTGAGGTCCTTGTGTCCGAATCTGGATTTCCTACTTAGCGAAAGAATAAGAGTGAGGAATCCGCTAGTGGCGAAGTAAATACTTCAAGTGAAGTCCACAACAGAATCACCTGTTAGCGATCAAGAGCCTACTCAAATGCAGGACAATAAGATAGACACCCCCGTGAGGGTGTGGCCTAAGCTCAAATACTTCGAAAATAATTGGTGTTCTATGCAAAGCAAAAACACCGTCGTCGATCGAGTCCTACTCGCCTACGTACAATAACAATACTGGTACCTGGGAAATCCATGCGTACAATAAGGAAGTATCCAGGATGGGTTTTGGGCTCTAATCCTTATGATAGCGCTCTCTTACTTGGAAGGACACCTCCCTCCCTAATAGTACTTGAAAACAATTAGGGCTTTGCTCACCTAATGCAATGAGTCCAATTAATCAATTTTATTTAGGTCAAGTATTTTTAACAGCCCTTTATTAATTTTTTTATCACTTGGTTTGAGTAGATTCAATACAAGCGCCTAACATTTTTGTTGGTTTTCTTTTTGACTGGGTTGTTAAAATCAAAGGGAGAAGGCAGAAATCCAATGCAAGTCAAAAAACAATGATGAATGCTCAAATAGAAGACTCAAGTGATTTCTATCGATCTCCATGTGGGATGCAAGGCAGAAAATGTTAAACCTAATCTATAAGCAAATGCAACGATGAAATTGCCCTAAGAACATGAAGTGTTATTAGTGTGAAGAACTATATGTCAAAGCCTAGAATAATCGCCCAAAAGTTCAATCTTGGATACATCCTCGGTGCCCACCACAACGGGTCCCACAAGCGATGTATGGTGCCTCTCTTGATGCTTGATGATCACTCTAAGTTTTTACAATTAATTTGGAGCTAATTCCAATCAAAATGTAATCAATAGGAGCAAGAATTGCATTAGGGATGTGGACCTAGATACCAAGAAAGCACACATAGATCTAAGGGTTGAATCACAAGAAACAAATAAAACAAAGGCAGAAAACTCAAAACAAAGGAAACGAAGAAAATAAAGGTGGTGAAAATCATGAAAACCCGGTGAGCCCCCAAGTGAACAAACACTTGGAAATTGGGCCCGAATGTCCAAGAGTCCAAGTACATGTATTATTACAAATTTAATGAATAAAAAAATAAATGGCTCTCTCTCAAAAAAATAATACAAAAAATCTATGCTAAATTCTTCTCTCTCTCTTGCCCTCTCCTCTTCGTCCACAAGTAAAAGGACCGAGTCTTCTCGATCTAGGTGCCTCAACCACCTAGGCGGTCACTGTCATCTCGAAGTCCCTAGCAAAAAAAGAAGAAGAGATGAATATTAGAAGAATAATAAATTATATCAAATAAAATAGAAAATAAGTGAAGACAAATAATGAAATAAAAAATGACCCATAATTCTATCCTATGTGTTGCTCCTCGGCAATGGCGCCATTTAATGACACGAGTTTTGCAATGGTCTAAAAATTATCCTCCCTAAAAAGCGAAGACAAAATGTCGCTGAAGTGCCCGCTCAGATGATCACGTGGTCAATCAATAATTAACCCACACAAGAAATAAATCACTTAAGAAAAGGTCAAAATTTATTATACCCTACAATAAATTGTATAGTGGACAAGTACAGTAGGGGTCGAACACAAGAAACAACAGAGGATAGATAATCATAATTAGCTAAGAGAAGACAATAAATGATATTTTGGATTTTTAGGGGTTTTTGGATTTTTGTGGTATTTTAATTATTTATTTTTTTGGATTTGTTAATAACTTTTACTAATTTCTTTATATTTTTAAATGAATAAGTAATGCAAAATAATGAATAAGATAAATAGGTCACATTATTTTGGAAATTAAAAATAGCTAAAATCTTTAAAATATTCCAAAACTATTTTTAGTATAAAGTAAATACAGTAAATAAAATTCAGAAATAGAAATGAATATTTTTGAAATTGTTCAAATTTTTTTATAATTTTTATATGGATATTGGAGCTTTTTAATTTTTAATGTTTTTCTTTTCCCATTTTAAGGATTTTTGGTTTGTAGTTGTACAATAAATTAATAAACAAAATATTTTTTTTGGAAATTTTCCAAAGGTTTATATTTTTTGTATTTTTCTAAGCTAACCAGGGATAAATAGGTCCTTTTTTTTAGTAAATAGAAAATATCCTTAAAATACCCAACAACAAATATATGTAAGATATATATTTCAGGTATTTATAGTAATTTCCTACTAGTTTTCAGAGACCTGGAGCTATTTTTAATAACATAAAATCTACAAAAAGAAAAAACACAATGGTAGGGATAATTATGCAAATATTTAAAGTTTCTATACCCTAGCCAAACACCATAAAAAACCTTAGGGTCTAATCTACAATTTTCCCAAAATATCTGATATTTTATACTCGAAGGGATATATTTGCAATTTAAGACAAATCCATGGGTTAGATGCAAATATTCCACAAAATATTACATTATTACTTCAAAAATTAGGATTAAAATGAAATATGAAAAGCCCAAGGGCTTAGGTGCAAAATACCCACTCATCTCACGTGCATGGGCATGTGAGATGACGTAGATTGGACCAAAATGCATTATGAAAAGTACAAGGGTTGAAACGCAAATTTTACAAAAATATTTACGCTACAGATAAATGTTTGGGTACTGAAAACAAAATACAAAAAACACAAGGGAATCAGAAAAATTACCCCTACAGGCTCGATCCAATGGCCAATGATCTTCACTTAACATGTGGCTCGCATCTAACGGTCGATACCGCTTTGGCTGCAATAGTTAATATTAGATCTCCTAAGGAGATTCGACAATGAAGTTTTTGCATATTAGACAGTTGCTGCACACCTGGGCATGGGCTCCTGATCAAACGGTCGTGGGGTCCCTTGGAAGAACAAGGATGAACTACAGAGCTGGGTTGCTTCGATCATCAATCCCCTCGGATGTAGAGCATCTCCGGCGTTCTTCATGTACACAAAGTGTGCTCCATGCCAATCTTCTCCTACAAGAAATGTCAAAACACTCTGGGGACCATTAGAGGAGTCCCAAGAGGACGGAGGAGCTCAGGTGACCTGCCCTCTAACTCCAAAATAGCCTTTTGTTGGTCGTTGACTCCACCTGCACAAGAAGCAAGCTGGGTCGAAGACAAACTGCCTTGATCTGTTAGCGGGTGAAAGCGACACGAAATAGGTGCAGTAGCGGATTCTCTGGTGAGTCACGGAGGTGGAGTGCTGAACTCTTGATCTAACAAGGATCAGGATGGATGGCGTGAGTCGGGGCATAGAGCAGTGTCGAGGGAAGATGTGAAGGGTGAAAATAGAGGTGGAGGATGGTCAGATTAGTCGAAAACAGAGGGCAGAGATGGGGCCTCCATTAATAATTTTTTTGGATTTTAAAGTTAACTAGACTGAATCAAAGGGAATTAAAAGCGACATTACACTACTGCTACTTTAAGGAACGAAAAGAACACAAAAGAAGGAGTTTTACCTAACCTGGACCGAGCTGTGCGAACTCATAGCAAAGAAGGTGGTCGAAGCTCGGATCGACCTCGATTCTACAACAAATGCCTCACTAAAACTTCCTACGAGTTCGTTCTGTCACCAGGATTCGCTAGATGTGCGAAGATTACGATTCCAGTTGCAAAAGAGGGATCAATTTTGAATGTAAGGTAACATAGGGTAATTGAAGAGGCGTGAGTTCATGGGGAAGTGGCGCTCGATACAACAAACTGTTGATCGAGGAAAGATCCTCGTGTCAAAGCTCTATGATCAAAGAAGGATTTTGCAGAAGAAATCAAGCAAAATGTGTAAAATACTTGGGTGGGAGAAATCAAGGAAGAGGGGTCAATCGCCACGATACAGGACCTAGGGGTCATACGGTACTAGTTGACCAGCAGGCCAACCGAGGCACACCTCTGATTGGTCCATGTGGCACAACGGGACACAATAAATAAGAAATTCAAAATAAATTCAAAATACAATAATAAATGATATATTTATGTTTGGTTAAAAATATTTTTTATTTTATTTAGTATTTTACTATGATTTTTATTTATTTTTACAACTTACTTTATTAAAGGTTATTCTTTAGGGTTCATTTATAGGTATATTCACCTCTTTTATATTTATTTTATATTTTATATTTTATATTTTATATACATAATAAATATTTACGACTTATTTAATACACCCAAATATATTTTTATTATATATTTTTATTTTATTTGTATGCTTAATAAAATATAAGTGTTTATTACATAGGTATATTTATAGTACATTCATTTATGTGTTTTTGTGTACTATTTATTTTAATGTCTTTTTGGTGATTTATTTTATTCTAATTATGTAAATATATTATAGAGAATATTTACAAAATTGTAAACATAATGAAAATATAAATAATAAATAAAATGAATATTTTATTCATGTATAATATATAATAGGGGTCCAAAACCTAACTTTTGCATCTTAACTCTAAATTAAATGAAACCACCTTCATTAAATATATAATAAAAAGTTATATACAATTAAAGTGATTTTGGTATATTTTGAGTATATGAAGAATATATGGGTATGAGAAGTTTAGATTTTGGATTTTTATTTTGAGTATAGAACATACACTTTGTATTATTTTTGTGTGAAATAAATTTTGTATTTTTCTACGTATTTTTATATACAACTTTCACATACAAAGTTTCTTTATTTGAGGTATAAATAATAGAGAATAAAATGGGTCCCAAAAGTGAATTACTGTAGAATAAAAATAAGAGGTTTTATTGTGTTTTTGGCCCTTATCTCCCCATACTATTTTCCTTGCTGACCTAATCATCATGATGCCTAGATCTCACGGTTTAGGGTCATAAAATACCTTTGGAATTTTATTTATTTTTCTTTTCTTTATTTTTTATTTATGATTTAAACATAATATTTTATATGATATTTATACAATAAATAATGAATGTTAATTTGTGCAAGATAATGATATATACATGCAATTAGCAATGGTTTAAAGGCCAAACTAAAAGAATAAATGTGTTGAAATGGAGATTCTTTGATCCCTCACATGTCCCCTCAACTCATGATATTTTGTCTATACTTAGACCCTAAGTATATGGGGACAAATTGATCATATAATCTCGTAGATTCCCACCCTTGACCCTGTTCACCTTATGTACATCCTATTATGCTTAGGATTATTTCATCCTAAGTATATGGGGGACGATCAACTTCTCATTCATTATTCTATAGTCATTACAGTTTAGACTTTTTCTATACTCTGTACGAGTTATGTCTCCTCTTTTTCTCTCTAATCTATGAGGACACAACTCAAGCTAAGTATAGGGGGGTCGTATATACATTGTATATATTTTAGTCGTAACTCATACTTTTGTATCTTTAATAATATGGCTAACTAATAACAAATTAAATGCAAAAAATTCTTTATACATAATGATTAACAAATCAAGTTAAAAATGCTATTGCAAAATGTTTGAAACATAGTTTGAAAATTATTTTTAAAAATCTTTTGGAAAATGTTTGAAAAATGATTTGTAAAATGTTTTCAACCTTTGCAAAAACGGTTTTTTTTGTAAAAATTTCCTTTCTTTATTTGAAATAAAATGTTTTGAAAATATATTTGCAAATGGTTTGGAAAATGGTTGCAAAAATAGTTGAAAAATCTATACATAGTGTTTGAAAAATCTTTGCAAAATGGTTTTCAAATTTCGTAAAGTTACAATATAACTTTTCAAATGTTTGCAAAAAATCTTTTCAACTTATTTGGAGAACCATGTACATAATGCGGGCAAATAAGATTCTTAAAAACTTATAAATACTTGTAAATTCCTAAATCCTAAAGTATTGTGAATAATAAGATGCACTCCCGTGCTAAATATCTGCACATACCCTCTTTTACTGAAATCATTTTATATTAAAATGCCCTAAAAATGTGCAAAATTAAAAATTCCAAAAAATATTTGCAAAATCTTTCCAAAAACATGCATAAAAACTTGCAAACTTTTTCTAAATTCCAAAAAAGTTCAAAATTAGAAAATTGCATCACAAAAATATTTTCTTTGCATTGTACATATCATTTGCATTTTTTAGATTGAATTTGATAATTGAACTAGTCTAAGTAAAATCCGAAGATTGGAGTTTGGTTGGACCTTAAACCTACTTAATCAGAAGAACCTTATAGGAACTGGAATTGAGATACTTCAGATCGACTAGACTTAATTATTTGAGATCGCGAGACTTAGTTCAATGTCGTCTTGATTGCCTAAGTAGAATATTTTGGAGCACACACATGTCTGTTGTTGATAGTGACCTATTTTGCACACTTGCATCTTATATTTTGCTCACCTCAGTTGAAGTGGTAGATTGCTGGATTTGCCAACATGAGACACAAGCCAATGGAAACATCGGAAGTTGCACATTTGTGGCCATTGTACCCCAACCTGATCTTGTAGCGAAGATGTGTAAATATAGAAGTTGTGGGTTGCAATAATGCTTCAAAAAAGGATAGACTACTGACTCAAGAGGAAACATTTCATATGTAAGTGTGGATGTATAAAGTATTAAAAAATATGAAAAAATAAAAAAACTCCAAAAGAAAATAGGGACAAGCACTAAAGAAAATCAATTTCCATCAGAGCATGTATATATTTATATACTTAATAAGAAAGCTTGACTTCAAAGTCAAATGTATGTGAGCCTGCAGCCGGATGATTTGACTACACTGGTCAAGTATCCTAGGATATGTAGCTACACTGGCTACCATCCATTCTTCTCTACACCTCCTCTTCTTGAGATGGTTGTACTTCAATCAAAAAGGGAATACCCTGCTTCTCGAGGAACAAGTTATTGAATTAGGGAATCAGGGTCATCTTGTTGGAGAAGACCGACTTTTACCGCTTCAGTTGAGGGGAGCTACAAGTCACACACACTTTCCAAGGTAGATTCATAGTCACATGGGTTTGCATATGAGTTGACTTATTCTGACCTGGCTATTGAGGAGACTTGAGCAGTGTTTTGTGGATCTCAGAGGTTGCTATGTTTCAAGTCTGTTTCCCAATAAGGTTTCGACCACACCTAAAATCCAAATGTTCGATTTAAGCACTAAACTTTGATTTTATGAAGACAAGTTTGAAAGTTAAAATCAATCCAATAGGCATAAGGGTTTACTAGGGACTAGCAATGGCAAGTATAGGGGGTGATGAATCTCCAACTTTATTCTTTCATTTTGGCCTTTAAACTTTAGGTAAATGCATGCATATATCATTATTTTGCATAAATTAACATGCATTATTTATGTATAAATATTATATAAAACACATTATTGAAAGATAAAATAAAAGAATAAATAAATAACAAGAAATAGAAATAAATGAACAAGCTATTTTATGACCCAAAGACCTGAGACCTAGGCATCATGATGACTGGATCGACAAGGAATAAAGTAAGGGGAGATAAGGGTAAAAAAACCATAAAAATCCTAATATTTATTCTCCAATAATGCATTTTTAGGACCTATTTTATTCTTTATTATTTATACATCGATTTAATAAAACATGTACATGAGTTGTAGATAAAAATATATAGAAAAATGTAAAATTTACTTTACATAAAAATAATACAGATTGTATATTTTACGCTCAGAATATAATTCCAAAACCCAAAATTTCCAGACCCATGTCTTCTCCCTATGAACTCAAAATTCACACTCTTAATTGTATATAATTTTTTATTAGATACTTAATGAATGGGGTTTCATTCAATTTGGAGTTAAGATGTAAAACTTAGGTTTTGGACCATATTGTATAGATTACCTGAATAAAATATTCATTTTATTTATCCTTTATAATTTATATTATTTTATTTAATTTTGTAAATATTCTTCATAATATATGTACGTATATAGAATATAATAAACCATAAAGAAACACTAAAATAAAATGACATCCTAAAATACATTGATGAATTACCTATACCTATACAATTAATATATCTATTTATACTTTACTAGAAAAATACTACAAAAATCTATTTATGCGTATAAAAATAAGTTATAAATATATAAATTATGCGTATAAAATAATAAAATCAGTAATATAGAATAAAAATAAAATACTTAATATATAAGTAAATATACCTGTAAATGAACATCTAAAAGATAACCTATAATTTATTAACTTATAAAAATAAATAAAAATAATAATAAAATACTACATAAAATAATAAGCTTTTTCATGTTTTAGTCAAAATTTAATAGAATTATTTATCATTTTATTATGAGTTACAAACCTTTTATTTGATGTTTTGTCATTTAGTGTGCACACGTGGCCCAATGAGGGTCGAGTCTCCGTGGACTCGAGTAAACTCTCCAACCTCCATCTTCCTACATCTGTCACAGCTCTAACACTCAATTTCTCTGAATTTCTATGCCCAATTTGTCATTATTTTAGAATGATTCCTTCTTTACTTTTTATCCTCGATCAAACCTCTTTCATGCCCCCTTAATTTCTCGATCAATGGATCGCTGTTGCAGCTGGCCCACTCAGTTAAAGACACCCTCTGACATATACACCCATCTGAGCTTCCTTCAATCGTTGATCCCCCTTCTATCGTTCAATCCCTAACTTTCGAGCATCTTGAGCTTATTGATAACAATAGGGCCCTCGAGGAAGGTTCAACGAGTCACGCCAGTGTTGAATTGATGTAGATCCAGCTCAGCTACCTCCTCCGCTGCGAGTTCTCCTTTGGATGTTCCATGTCATGTAGATCTTCTTCTTTTCTTTCTCTTTTTGTTTCTTAGACTAGCAATAGCGTAGATTAGCCGCAATTTTTCTTTGTTTCTGTCTAATTTAACCTAAAATCCCAAAAATAGAATCGTTGGATCTCTAGCTCCGCCTTTGGTTTCCGACCACTTCAATTATCCTTTACCTCTGCTTTCACCTCCTACACCTTCCCTATTCTTCTCGTTGCTCACCCCTCATGATCTCACCCAGATCAGGCACCCAACACCCCTCCTCCGCTTCTCACTGGGGTTTTCACCGCCATGCTCCAGCTACATTTACCCTGACTGAATACCAATCCCAGGATCTTGGTTTTTGTGTGCCTTCGCTTCCTGCATGATCTGGTGGGACGAAGGACCCATCTTGGGTAGATTTTGATCAGGAAAGAAGTACCTGGAGCCTGTGTGCTTCTCCAACATCACTAGCCTTCGTCGGAGCTCCAGGTTCCCATCTGAAGTTTGCTGTAGCTCGGGGGCACTTCTAGCCACGTTTTGGGACCTCCACGACATCCTCAGGTGGCCAAAATCAACCGCCCGTATGGATCGTTGCTAAGACCGCAGGGAGTTTTTCCCTGTTCTTCCTGGTAAGCTCCATGCCATCCGATCAGGATCCAAGTGCCATATTAAACCAGAGACAACAGATCAAGGCAAGCAACGACCATTGATCTCCTCCCAGGGATAAAATCCTAGGGTCGATCATCGAAGCGTCATCAGACGTCCATGTCTCGACATGTGGAATGAAGATCCTTAATCGCCTGATTGCGCGCGTTGGAGTAATTTCACTCAAGGCACCTACAAGTTTTGTATTTTATTTTTAATATGCGAACACAGGTCTATAGTGTATTTTTTTCAATATTTCGTAGAAAGGCCCTCGTACATTCTCTATATGCATCTAGGTCCAATCCATAGCACCTTACGAGCTTGTGCACGTGAGGGGAGTCGGTATTTTGCACCTAAGTGATGAATCTCCATTTCATCACCTTTATTATATCATTTTGACCTTAAAAACCCCAGTAAATACATGTAAATACCCTTAAATTCCATAAATTAATATCCATGCATTATTTTGTAAATGTTGTACAAAATACAGTTTTTAATGCCAAAATTATAGAATAAAGAAAAAAAAGAAAAAGAATAAAATATTGAAGATATTTCATGGCCCTAACCCCTAGATCTAGGCATCTTAATGACTAGGTCGACAAGGAATAAAGAAGGGGGAGATGAGGGTCCAAAATAGAATAAAATTCCCATTTATTTATTCATTCTTTATTAATTTTTGGACCTATTTTATTTTTCAATTTTTATACCTTAAATAAAGAAACTTTGTACATGAAATTGTATATAAGAAAATATAGAAAAAATACAAAATTGATTTCATTCAAAAATAATACATGTTGTAAAAGTTATTGTCTAAAAAAATTGTGAAATCCAAACATCGCAGAACCATATCTCTCAAATAAAAACTCAAAACATAAATCTCCTTTAATTGTATATAACTTTTCATGAGCTATTTATGAAGGTAGTTTCATATTTTTTGGAGTTAAGATGTGAAAGTTAGGTTTTGGACCCCTATTGTATAGTATACCCGATTAAAGTATTCATTTCATTTATTATTTGTTACTTTTATATTTTTATATTTTTGTAAATATTATTGTAATATACGTACATATTAAAATAGGAATAAAATAACAAAGAAAACACTAAAATAAAATAAAGTATAAAATACATAGATGAAGTACCTATATCTATACCTATGTATTTTATACACCTAATTATTTATGTGTATATATTATATCAAAAATATATCATAGAAATACATTTAGGTTCTAAAAATAATATATTATTATATAAAATAATAAACAAAAATAATAAAATAAAAAATAAAAAATAAAAATAAAATACACAAAAACATAGATAAATATACCTATATTTTAGCCCTAAAAAGTAACTTGTAATTATATACCTCTAAAAATTAAATAAAATTCATTTTAAAATAATTTAAAAATAAACATTTTTTATACCCTAAAAATTAAAATCATTTATTATTTAAAATCAATTTTTTAAATAGTTTTCATGAGGGTTTTTCCTGGTTGGTCCACGTGGACCAACCAGGTTGCTCGGATGGTTGACTACGGGTCAAATGTCTGACCTTCCTGCAACCTATGTCATAACCTCATTTCTTGCTATTTTCTTCAGTTTTTGTAGACTGCTCTTTACATCCTTATGGATCAATTCCTTCGTGACTTTTGTCCTCGATATGCGCTCTTACACACCGGCATATTATCTCGAGGATTGGATCAATGCATTGCCAGCTGTACCTTGATCTTCCCAACCACTTGACCATCTTGTACAAAAGCCCCCCAGATTTTTCCTTCGACTTTTGAACTCCTTTTGGCATGGTTTTTGCCCCTCTCTTGGGTGCTCATGATTGAAGGTGGTAACAACGCCTCCTTCAGCTCCTTGGGAGCGGGCTCAAGCGAGCCTCCAGGTGCTTCCACCCCATCTTCGGCGACCCTCCACCGTGAGGTCGACTTACCAGTTCTGCCGGTGAGGTAATATGTTTTTCTTGCATTTTCTTGATTAGATTAGTCCCTAGGTTAAGTTTCGTTTTTACTTTTATTTTGTAATCGTGTTTTCTAGGTGTAATTACCATGACCGTAGTTCTCCAGAGCTGAGCTCCAGCGAACTCCTTCGTTGTATTGTTGCATGTGTCCGATTGCCAAACCACCTCATCTTGCTTCCCCCTTGCCTTCTACACGTCTGTGCACCTCCCATTCACTTAAAATCCTCCTGGATCAAGATTCCGACTCTTCCTCCGCCGCCATCCACCGAAGAGCTGCGCCCCGCGCCACCTTTCACTCCATTGCACCAATAAAGAGCCCCTGATACCTTCGTTTTGCTTACCGGACCTTCCTACAGGTATTGGAGGGCCAAAGGACCTTTGCGGGAGATACCTAGAGTAGCCCCCTGTTCTCCAACCTTGTGGCAGGCCACCAGCAACTTCTATGCCATTTTGAAGCTGATCGATTGTGGGCCCTTCCAGGAGCATCTGGGCTACGTTTGAGATGTAATGAACAACGAAGGAGGGAGCTTTCACTGAACGAAGCTCGCCGCGACGAAACTTCTTCCCTGTTCTTCCTTGGACTCTCTCCACCATCAGATCAAGAATAACTGCGCATCTGCACAGCTACCGTCGGATCAAACACGCTAGTGCCGTCCATCAGAATGTGACCACTAATCCTGGCCGTCTATGCCCAACTCTCATCAGCAAATGTGGAGGTGACATGTGGCACATATGCTTGCATCTCGACCGTCCACCCGTGTGTCTGCTTGGGTATTTTGTGTCCTTTCACCTGAGCATTTTTGTATTTATTTATTAGTACGTAAACTTTCATCAGAAGATTTAGTATTTTTGTAATGATTGCAACTAGGCCCTCGACTTTTTTGTAATTGCATAATAGTCCACGCCACGTCATCTCACGTGACGCCCTACACGAGGGGGCATTTGCAAGCGTGCCCTCGAAATTTTGTGTATTTATTTTTATTCTAGAAACTTTTTGTACACATTATATATTTTGTGAAAATTGCATATTGCCCCCAGACTTATTTTTATTTACAAAATGCCTCTGCTAGTAATGTAGTTTCTCTTTATTTCTTGTATTTATTTTAAATAGTAAATATATTTAAAAAAAATCCCAAAAAATATTTGTTGTTTCCAGGATGTTTGTATTTTCACGCCATCAATTTACTTTAGCATTTTAGGAGTTTCTACTATTTTATAAAAATAAAAAAGTCCTTTTTATCCTTGTTTGAAATATAAAACCCATAAAAATATATAAATGTTTTGAAAAATCACCCAAAAAATGTACTTTGTTTATTTATATATTTCTAACATTCAGACCAAAATTAACTAAAAAAATATCGAAGAAGCCTCTTAAAAATTGAAAAAAGCCTAAAAATACTTATATAAATCTATAAAATTCTAAAAAAAATAAAAATTGTGTTTTCTATTTTATATTTTCTATATATTATTATTATTATCTCTATATATATAAATTAATTTGGAGAAATTTTGATTCCATTTTCCATTATTATTCTCCATTTTAATTATAGGTAATTAACTTAACCTTGATTTAGGGTATTTTTAACTTAGAAAATAAATAATAATTTGCAAAAATTCCTAAAAAATCACAAAAAGAGTAAAAAATAATTAGAATCCAAAAATATTTTATGTTTTTTATTTTTATTAGTTTTATTAATATTTACATCTATAGTAGTCCATATTGTATATATACTTCATATATAGCCTTATTATTATTTTAAAAGAAAAGAAAATATAGAAATTATAAAAATATAAAAAGGAAATATACAAATAGAAAACTAAAATTAAAATACAAAAATATAAAACAAAAATAAAATAAAAATTTAAAACTCACAAAAAGACAGAGACAATTAGTTCACACTCACATTTTTGTGCATTAACTTGCCCAATCGAGCTTGTTTGCTCCCTGTCTTCGAACTCTACACATACTTGCACCTATACACATATTTGTTGTAGAGTTATAATAAATTTTAACTCCACACTATCTTTTCATTATTTGATCATCATTGTGGGCTAATTGTTATCTTAATCCATATTTTTTGTCAGTCACCTCGACAACTGTGTTCCCACCTTGTGTGGAACTTAAGACCGCTCGATTTCCGGGTTAAAGAAATGGCACTGTTTCTGGGGAGCAATGCCACATAATTGGGCATTATTTTAATTGTGATTATTGTTCTATTATTGCTTCATTTATTTTCTCTTATATTTGATATCATTGTTGAGATGTCTATCCCCTCTCTTTGTTGACTTTGTGCGAGGTACCGTGGATCGAGGGAGGCGCCTTACTCAAGGCGCCTGCACACCCACGTGAAGTCAGCTTCAGCATTCCTACCTAACACCGAGGAGGACTTGGAGGGAATTTTGAAGACAAATTTTAATGTATTTATTTTAGCATTTATTTTTGTAATTTAAGTGAGAGAGAGACTTTCTAATTTGTAATAATTTGGGATTCTGCCACACTTGTCACTTCACGAGGTCCAGTGCCCGAGGGATTGTTCCCTTGGGAGCCTCATCGGATTTTTCATGGTTTTCATAACCTTTTTTTCATTTGTTTTCCGATTTTTGTTTTCATTACTTTGTGTGATTGAGGCCTAGCTATAGGATTGCTTGTCGATAGATTAAGGTCAAATACATAACAACCATTGCATGCTCCGATAGTTATGTTTGCACATAGTGAAATCTATAAATTGCTATCTATTTGGATTTGAGATTGAGCACCGAGAGAAGTGCTATACAATGCTGGTAGGATCCGTTGTGGCTGATACCATTGCATTTCAGAGACCAGACTTTTGGATCTCACTTCTAGATATTTAGCATCTTGTTCTTCACACTAATAACAATTTCTCATTTAGGGCGATTTCATCAGTTCCATTTTTTTGCATATCGTGTAGGTTTCAATTCTATTGAGCATCTTTGCATGTAGAGTGCTGGAGGAAAGGTCAGTATTTCTCTTTAGCATACATCATCATTTTCGCCTTGCATTGCTTTTCCGACTCCATCTCTGATTTTGACCACCTAGGTGATAAGTAAAATTGACTCCGCGATAGGCTCATGCATTTTTATTAATAAAAAAGTGATAACAAATAAAATTGGGTCTGCTATATTACTTAACCCTAAAAAAAGACCAAAAATAAAATATTTGTTTTGGGGTGAGTAACCCCTCATTATCTTCATTTTAATCTGCTCACATACACACTAAGGAGTGGTGCCTAAATCCCATCAAGTTTTCCTAAGTGTTTGTACAATTTATGAGTTCTCACCTAACTCTAAAACAAACAAGATAAAAAGAACACACTTTTGCGATCTACACCGGGTTGAGTAGGTGAATTGAGGGACGTGTTTGTGTTGTGCGAGTTTGTTTAAGATTGCTTGTGTGCATTCTAGATTACCACTACACATTTGCGCCTTTTCTTCACTTTTCTTGACTTGACCATCATGCTATCCTGATATTTTCCTTTTGTTTCGAGATGGCTGACTAGAGCACTTTTTATCAAGATTTTGCGAATTCCTCGTACCCTCCATCCGATCCACCTCCCTTTTTCCAGGAGGACCTTGCTCCTGTTTTTTTTACATATCAACCTCAACCGTAGTTTCAGAGCTCAGATTTTTACAGACTTCCACCTTCACACTTTTCACCTTCACATCCACCCGAGACTAATCTGTTGGAGTTACCTGTCATGATTTCCACACTTGAGACCTTAAGCCAGTTCATGGAGCATATGAATTCGAGGATAGACGACCTCACCGGCCTAAATAAGAACCAAATTGATGCTTCATGATCTGACGATATGGATTCACTTGAGGATTTCCATGAGATCCTACAATCACCCAAAATACAAAAAAATGGGAAACATCTAAAAATCCAAAAAGAATTCGGGAGACACTTGATTGATTCAAAGTGTAAGGAGAGGGCCCACTTGCCAGACCCTTTGACCGCACACTCATTCACTTCTTGTCCCACCTTTGACCTCGAGGACGACACTGTATAGACTGCTCTTAGTCGTTCTTGGGTATATGTTGATCCCAATCTCCTCCCTTGTATGGGGGAGATCCAAAAATTCAAGACTGAACCCGAAGTGGTGGCCACTATTCATGAGATCATTCAAGCCCCACTTCACCAAGCCATGACCATTTATCTGCTCCTCAATCCAAGAAGAGAAAGTGGAGGAGCAGATCTGAGCATCATATCCTGACCATGGACACTGCCCACGCCATCAAACACCGTCATATTTCTAGAAAAAACACTGCTACCCCATTCATCCGATGCACCATCTTTGACCATACATGTCATCTCACTCTCCTTGTTGGTGGTGCTTCAATTAGCATTATACCCTTATCACCAGTACAATCTCTTCACTTAGGGCCTCTAGAGAAAACCAGGATGATCATTCAGTTTGCTGAGGGTTAAATAAAGAGGTCGAAGTGTATCCTTGAAAACGCCATCATTTCAATTCAGGGCATGAGCTATACTGTTGACTTTGTAATTTTGCCCATGGAGACCTCCACCAGGGAGCACTCTCCAATCAACATAGGATGACCTTTCCTCGCCTCTGCGAGGTCGTTATTGATTATTGATCAGGAGAGATTTGCTTCTGTCCTGTTAATGAAAGCGAGGTGATCATCACTGCACCCACTGTCGATCAAGGACCTACACCTGATGCACTTACATGTATTTTAGCTAACATTGAGGACCATGACCTTGATGAGATGATAAGAGACTTTTGTTGTATGATGGATTCCACCAAGACCCACAAATTCCTCCCCATGGAGGAATACTCGGAAAGCATGGACGTCGAAGTTCCTTCTTCTGGTACTTGGCGATGTGTTGATGACTTCCACAGGATTTACACGACTGACACATGTGAGCGGAGGGTAGACATTGATGAGACTAAGGCCAAATTGGATTTGATTGCTTTTGTTCATGAATTCAGGCCTTTTGATGAAATCGATGATCCAATTGAGACTGTAGATAAGGAACATGATCCAATTGCTTCCACAGATGAGTTCTTTCCTTTTGGTTTTGACCTAGGAGAGACCTCGCAGGACAACCTTGACTCTACTCCTTCTGATGATCGGTTCGTCCCTTTTCACTTTGATATCTTCGAGACACTTAAGGCCAGACCTAACCACAATACTTCCACTGACCTGTCTATGCCTTCTCACTCTGTGATTGTTGAGGAACTTCACCAGGTCGATCCTGATCGGCTTCCATCCACTGTGGACCCCGATATCGACCTGCATCTTGTCATATCTATTACATAGCGGTCGTGCAAGAAGGTTTTCTTTCTACCTTTTTGATTATTTGCACATCCATCCCATTTTCTTGTGTGCCTTTCTTAGGACGTACTTTGTCCTAAGTATAGGGGGATGGATGAGCCGAGTGTTCATTATTTGTTACATTTCATCACTCTTGTTGTTCCCTATACCCAGGGCTCTTTTACCCTAAGTATAGGGGAGTGATGTGTACATTCTCTTCGATCTATTCTTCTATCTTCATCTGAATTTTCATCTTTTCTTCTTTTCCTTTTCATTTTTCTTTTTCTACAGAAAAGGTGTCACCCCTTTTTGTCAGTCTTCTATACTTAGGACGTACTTTGTCCTAAGTATGTGGGTGTACACCCCGAGTTCTTTCATTCTTTGATCCTCTCCATTGTCTCCTCTTCTTGTCTATACTTAGGGATATCTTACCCTAAGTATAGGGGAAGACAGTCTGAGTACGGTATGTTTATTCCCAACCTTGATCCTCCCTGGTTTGTATACAATCTACTATACTTAGGATTATTTGGTTCTAAGTATAGGGGGAACCGTTGACTTCTCATTCATTCATTCTTTTACTCTTTAGACTTTTTTATACTCAGTATGAGTTATGTCTTCTCTTTCTCTCTGATCTATTAGGACATAACTCAAGCTAAGTATAGGAGGGTTGTATATACAATGTATATACTTTAGCCAAAACTCATACTTTCATTTTTTTAATAAGAATATGGCTAAAAATACTATATGATATACCTATAAAATTCATAATAAACACTTAACAAAAGATGCATATTATTCCTCAAATTCATTATGTATTTACTAATTAATAAATCAGGTGAAAATATTTGAAAATTTCTTTTATTTATGTGAATTAAACACTTAATAAAATTTCTTTTATTTATGTGAAATAAAGATATTTGAAAAAGATTTGCAAATGGTTTGAAAAATGGTTGAAAAAATATTTTGACAAATCTATATATACCCTTTTATAAACCTTTGCAAAATGATTTTCAAATGTGTGTAAATGTTTGTAAAAAATACTTTATAAAATTTTTTTTGGACTATAGTTTGCAAAATTATTTAAAAAACATTTTTCAAATACGTTTGAGGAATATATACACATCACACTAAAATTTTTTATTATTGTACATATGAAACTATAAGAATTATCAATTACCCTTCGTAAATTCTTATAATCCGATTCTTGTAAATATATGATGCATCCCCGAGTAAATATTTGCACCTAGTTTTTGTCCAAAATTTTTTGTTTGAGAAATCTCAACAACATTTGCAAAACTAAAATACCAAAAAAAATTTTGTAAAACCTTTTTGAAAATACAAAAAATTACATGTGAATCATCTTTTTCCGAATTCCATAAGAAGTTCAAAATCCTTGAAAATTGCATCACAACAATATTTTTTGTATAACATTTGCATAGCATACACATTTTTTGTATTAAGTTTGATAATTGAAGAAGTCTAAGTAAACTTTAGAGATTGGAGCTAGGTTGGACCTTAAATCTACGTAATAAGAAGATCCTTATAAGAGATGGAATTGAGGTACTTTAGGTCTAGTTGACTTAATTCTTTGAGGATTGTGAGACTTGATTCAATGGATTCTTGACTGCATAAGTAGAGTATTTGAGAGCATATGTACAATTCTTGTTTATAATGACCTAACTTGTACACCTGCACCTTTCACTTATCTCAACTCAGTTGGAGTGGTGAGGGGATTGGATTTGCCGGTATGAGACACATACACGTGGAAACATTTGTCCTCGTCTAGAGAGGGAAGTGCACCCCAACCCGTCGAGTGGCATAGGCGTCTAAAGACAAGAGAGTGTGTTGCAATAATGCTTCAAAAGAGGGATAGTCTACTGGCTCAAGAGGAAGAACTCCCTATGTAAATGCTACTGTATATAGTATTTAAAAAAAGTAAGAACTCCAAAAAAGTGGACAATACTGATTGAAAATAAAATGTGTGTCGGAGTGTATATATTTGTATAGTCAATAAGCAAGCATGAGCTTCAAAGTAAAATCATGTGAGCCTGCAGCTGGATGACTTGACTACACTGGTATTGCATCCTAGGATAGGTAGCTACACTAGCTACCATCCATTCTTATCTTCACCCCCTCCTCTTGAGCTGGTTGTCACTTCAACTTAGAAGGGAATACCCCACTCCTCGAGGAAGGAGTTGCTGGATCAGGGAATCATTGGGTTGTCATGATGGAGAAGCCAGTCTCTTTGTCATTTGAGTTGCGGAGAGCTACTATCACTTACACTGTACGAGTCAGACTCATACTCGTAAGGGTTTGCGTGAGTTAAAATATTCAGACCTGGCTATTGAGGAGAGTTGAGCAGAGTTCTGGGATTCTCGAAGGCTGTTGGACTTCAAATACGATTCCCAATAAGGTTCCGCCGGCACTTAAACTCCATAGGTCCGACTTAAGCTCCAAAATTTGATTTTGTGAAGAAAGTTTGATTAGTAAACTTAATCCAATTTCTTTCTTTTTTTTCTTTGTTTTTATTTTTCTGCACGTACTACATAAGTGTTTGCTAGGGACTTGCGAAGGCAAGTATAGGGGGGTGATGAATCACCATTTCATGACCTTTATTCTATCATTTTGGCCTTAAAATCCCTAGTAAATACATGTAAATACCCTTAAATTGCATAAATTAGCATCTGTGCATTGTTGTGCAAATGTTGTACAAAATACAATTTTTAATGTCAAAATAATAGAATAAAGATAAGAAAAGAAAAAAGAATAAGATATCGAAGGTATTGCATAGGCATCTTGATGACTAGGTCCACAAGGAATAAAGTAAGGGGGAGATAAGGGTCAAAAATATAATAAAAATCCCATTTATTTATTCATTCTTTATTTATTTTTGGAACCTATTTTATTTTTCACTTTTTCCACCTTAAATAAAGAAACTTTGTACATGAAAGTTGTAGATAAGAAAATATAGAAAAATACAAAATTGATTTCATTCAAAAATAATACACATAGTAAAAGTTACAATCTAAATAAGATTGTAAAATCCCGACTTCCTAGAACCATATCACTCAAATAAAACCTCAAAACATACAAAATTCACCTTTAATTTATATAACTTTTCATAAGCTATTTAATGAAGGTAGTTTCATATTTTTTGGAGTTAAGGTGTGAAAGTTAGGTTTTGGACCACTATTGTATAGTATACTCGATTAAAATATTCATTTTATTTATTATTTTTATATTTTATTATTTTTATAATTTGGTAAATATTACTCATAATATTGGTACATATTAAAACTGAAATAACAATAATTAAAACACATAAATAAAATAAAGTATAAAGTACATAGATGAAATACCTATATCTATACCTATGTAATTAATACATATAATTGTTTAAATATATATATTATATCATAAATATATAATAAAAATATATTTAATTATATAAAAATAATTTTTAATTATATAAAATAATAAACCAAAATAATAAAAATCAAAACTACAAAAAAAATAAATACACAAAAACATAAATAAATATACATATATTTTAGCCCTTAAAAGTAACTTGTAATTATATACCTCTAAAAATAAATAAAATTCATAAGAAAATAATTTAGGAAATAATAAATTTTTTATTTTATAATCTAAAATTAATAAATCATTTATTATTTAATATCAATTTTTTAAATAGTCTTTAGGATGTTTTTTCCTGGTTGGTCCACGTGGATCAATCAGGTTGCTCGGATGGTTGACCGGGGTCAACTGTCTGACCTACCTACAACCCATGTCAGAACCTCGTTTCTTATTATTTTCTTTGATTTTTGTAGACCACTCCTTAAATCCTTATGGATTTATTCCTTCACGACCTTTTGTCCTCGATAGACACTCTTACATGCCGGTATATTATCTCGAGGATTGGATCAATACGTCGCTAACTACACCTCGATCTTCCCAGCCACTTGACCATCTTGTATGAAAGACCCCCCAATTTTTCGTTTGACTTTTGAACTCCGTTTAGCCTAGTTTTTGCCCCTTGCTTGGGTGCTTAGTATCGAAGGAGGTGACAACGCCTCCTCCAGCTCATTGGGAGTGGGCTCAGGCAAGCCTCCAAGTGCTTCCACTCCATCTCCGGCGACCCTCTACAGTGAGGTCGACTTCCCAGTTCTACCGGTAAGGTAGTACATTTTTCTTGCATTTTCTTGATTTAGTCCCTAGGTTAAGTGTCTTTACTTTTATTGTTTAATTATGTATTTTAGACGTAATAACCTTTCCCGTAGTTTATTGGAGCTGAGCTCCGACGAACTCCTCCGCCATATTCCCGTATGTGTCTGACCGCCAAACCACCTTGTCTCACTTCCCCCTTGCCTTCTACACCTCTGTTCACCTCCCATTCACCTCGACTCCTCCTGGATCGAGATTCCTACTCTCCTTCCGCTGCCATCCGTCGGAGAGCTCCGCCCCACACCACCTTTCGCTCCATTCCACCAATAAAGAGCCCCCGATTCCTTCATTTTACTTGTTCGACCTTCCTGCAGGTATTGGCAAGCCAAAGTACCTCTGCTAGGGTTGTTTTTGTAGAAATCGAAGATACCTGAGGCAACCCCCCGTTCTTTAACATCACAGCAGAACATCGACAACCTCCATGCCATTTTGAATTTATCGATTGATTGTGGGACCTTTCTGGAGCATCTGAGCCAAGTTTGAGTTGTAATGGATGATGGAGGAGGGAGCTTTCACCAGAGGAAGCTCGTTGCAGTGGGGCTTCTTCCCTGTTCTCCCGCGGCCTCTCTTCGCCGTCAAATCAAGAACAGTCGCCCATGTGCAAAACTGCCGATAGATCAAACACATCAGAGCCGTCCATCATACTCTGATCATCTAATCATGACCATTTGCACCCAACCATCATCAACAAACGTGGAAGTGACACGTGGCACAGTGACCGCATCTCGATCGTCCGCTCGCACACCTGCTTGGGTATTTTGCGTCCTTTCACCCTGAGTGTTTTTGTATTTATTTATTAGTACGTAAAATTTCATCAGAAGCTTTAATATTTTGTAATAATTGCAACTAAGCCCTTGACTTTTTTGTAGTTGCATAATAGTCCACACCACATCACCTCATGTGACGCCCCACGTGAGGGGACATTATGCGGGCGTGCCCCCAAAATTTAATGTATTTATTTTAAATCGAGAAACTTTTATCTATATTATACATTTATGTAAATATTGCATATTTGCCCCCGAACTTATTTTTATTTACAAAAATGCACCTTTCAGCATTGTAGTTTCTCTTTGTTTCTTGTATTTATTTTAAATAGCAAATATATTCGAAAAATACCAAAAAATATTTATAGCTTCTTGGATGTTTGTATTTTCATGCCATGCATTCACTTTACTATTTTAGGAGTTTACTTTATTATTTTATAACAATAAAAAAGCCTTTTGTCCATGATTGCAATAGAAAACCCATAAAAATATAAAAACATTTTGAAAAGTCCCTAAAAAATATATTTTGCTCATTTTTGTATTTTTAACCTTCAGACTCAAAATTACAAAAAATATTATAGAAAACTCTTAAAAATTGAAAAACCCTAAAAATACTTTTAAAAATATATAAAATTATCAAAAATTCTAAAAAATGTGTTTTGTGTTTTATATTTTTCTCTATAATATTTTTTATATATTAAAATTAATTTGGAGAAATTTTGATTCTCCATTTTAATTTTGGTTAATTAATTTGACCCTGATTTAGTGTATTTTTGAATTTAAAAAATAAAAAACAAAAAAATCCTAAAAAACCACAAAAACAGTAATAAATTAATTAAAACCCAAAATATTTTATTTTCTTTATTTTGATTATTTTTATTAATACTTATATCTATTTTAGTCCACATTGTGTATATACTCTATATATATCCTTATTATATATTTTGAAAATAGGAAAATAAACTATAGAAATTATAAAATATAAAAAGAACATATAAAAATGGAAAATTAAAAATCAAAATACAAAAATATAAAACAAAAATTAAATAAAAAATTTTAAAAATTAAAACCTACAAAAAGACACAAACAAATAGTTCACAGTCACATTTTTGTGCATTAACTTGCCCAATCTAGCTTGTTTGCTCCTTGTGTACGACCTCTACACAAATTTGCACCAACACACATCTTTGTTGTAGAGTTATAATAAATTTTAACTCCACAATTGCTTTTCATTGTTTGATCATCATTGTGGATTACTTGTTGTCTTAATCAGGATTTCTTGTCGGTCACCTCAGCCACTGTGTTCCCGTCTTGTGTGGAACATAAGACTCCTCGATTTTCAGGTTAAACAAATGGCGTCGTTGCTGGGGAGAAATGCCGCACAGATTGGCATTATTTTGATTGCATTTATTTGTCAGTTTTGCTTCATTTATTTTCTATTTTATTTGATATGATTGTTGAGCTATTTAACCACTCTCTTTATTATCTTTGTACGAGGTACCATGGATCAAGGGAGACGCCTTACTCAAGGCGCCTGCGCATCAACGTGAAGTCAGCTTCAGCTTGCCTACTTAACACCATGGAGGACTTGGAGGGAATTTTGAAGACAAATTTTAGTGTATTTATTTTAGCATTTATTTCTATAATTCAAGTGAGAGAGAGACCTTCTAATTTCTAATAATTCAGGATTCTGCCACACTTGACACTTCACAAGGTTAAGTGTCCGAGGGATTGTTCCCATGGGGACCTCGTCGGATTTTTCACGATTTTCATCGCCTTTTTTTCATTCATTTTCTAATTTTTATTTTCATTACTTTGTGTGATCGAGTCCTAGCTGTAGGATTGCTTGTCGATATATTAAGGCCAAACACATAACAACCATTGCATGCTCCTATAGTTATGTTTGGACTTAGTCATGTCCATAAATTGCTACATATTTGGATTTGAGATCGAGCGCCGAGAGAAGTGCTATAAGCACTGGCATGATCCGTTTTGGCAGACACTGATGCACTTCAGAGACTAGACTTTTAAATCTCACTTATAGATATTTACCATCTTGTTCTTCATGCTAATAGTAGTTTCTCATCTAGGGCTATTTCATCGGTTGCATTGCATATCGTCTAGGTTTCAATTCTGCTGAGCATCTTTGCATGTAGAGTGCTGGAGGCTAGGTGAGCATTTCTCTTTAGCTTACATCATTTCTCATTGCATTGCTTTTCTGATTCTACCTCTGATTTTGACCACCTAGGTGCTATAAAATTGATTCCTCGATAGGCTCGTTTTTATTAATCCAAAAAATTGATAACAAATAAAATTGGGACTGCTAAATTACTTGACCCAAAAAAAGACCAAAAAGAAAAAAGTTTGTTTTGGGGCGAATAATCCCCTCATTGTCTTCATTTTAATCTGCTTATGTACATACTAAGGAGTAGTGCCCAAATCCCATCAAGCCTTCCAAAGTATTAGTACAATTTCTGACTTCTTACCTAACTCTAAAATATACAAGATAAAAAGATCACTCTTTGAGATCTACACCGAGTTGAATATGTGAATTGAGGGTGTGTTTATCTTGTGTGAGTCTGTTTGTGATTGTTTGTGTGCATTCTAGATCGCCTCTGCGCATTTGCGTCTTTTCCTTCACTTCTCTTGACTTGACCATCGTGCTCTTCCAATATTTTCCTTTTGTTTTGAGATGGCCGACTGGAGCGCTTTTTATCCGGACTTTGCAGATTCGTTGTACCCTCCAACCAATTCACCTCCCTTTTTCCAGGAGGACTTTGCTCCTGATTTTTATTTATATCCACCTCAGCCGCAGTTACAGACCTCGGATTTTTACGCACCTCTATCTTTACACTTTTCACTTCACATCCACTCGAGACTGATTTATTGGAGTCACCTCTCATGATTTCCACACTTGAGACCTTGACCCATATCATGGAGCATATGAATTCGAGGATTGACAACCTCACCTGCCTAAATATGAGATACATTGATGCTTCACAATCTGTATGAATTCACTTGATGATTTCCATGAGAGCTTGCAATTGCCCAAAATACAAAAAAATGAGAAAAATTTAAAAAATCACTAATGAATTAGGGAGACACTCGATTTATTCAAATCGTGAGGAGAGTGCCCACTTACCGGACCCTTTGACCGCACACTCATTCACTTCATGCCCAACCTTTGACCCTGAGGACGATAATGTTTGGACTGCTCTTAGTCGTCCTTGTGTATATGCTGATTCCAATCTCCTCCCTTATATGGAGGATATCCAAAAATTCAAAAATAAATATTGAAGAACCCGAAGTATTGGCCACTATTCATTAGATCATTCAAGCCCCACTTCACCAAGCCATGACCCATTTATCTACTCCTCAACCCAAGAAGAGAAATCAGAGGAGCAGATCTGAGCGTCATATCTTGACCATGGCCACTTCCCACACCATCACATACCCTCCTATTTCTAGGAAAAGGAACACTGCTACCCCATTTATCTGATGCACCATCTCTGACCATACATGTGATCAAGCTCTCCTTGATGGTGATCCTTCGATTAGCATCATACCCTTCTCGCTGGTACAATCTCATCACTTAGGACCTCTAAATAAATACAGGATGATCATTCAGTTTGATGATGGATAAATAAAGAGGCTGAAGGGTATCCATGAAAACGCCGTCATTTCAATTTAGGGCATGAGTTACTTTGTTGACTTTGTCGTTTTGCCCATGGAGACCTCCACTGGGGAGCCCTCTCCAATCATCCTAGGATGACCTTTCCTCACCTCTACGAGGGTCATTATTGATTATTGATCATGAGAGATTTGCTTCCATCTGGTTGACGAAAGCGAGGTGATCATCTCCGCATGCACTATCAATTAGAGACTTGGACCTGATGAACTTGCACCTATTTTAGCTGACACTAGGGACCATGACCTTGATGAGACGATCATAGACTTTTGTTGTATGATGGATTCCACTGAGACCCGAGAATTCCTCCCCTTGGGGGAAGACTCGGAAAGCATGGACCTCAGATTTCCTTATTCTTGTACTTTGTGATGTGTTGATGACATCCACAGGATTTACATGATTGACACCTGTGAGCAGTGAGCATACATTAATGAGACTAAGGTCTAATTTGATTTTATTGCTTTTACTCAGGAATTCAGGCCTTTTGATGGAAATGATGATTCAGTTGAGACTATAGAGGACAAACAAGATTCAACTACTTCCACAGATGAGTTCGTTCCTTCTAATTTTGACCTAGGAGAGGCCTTGCAGGACGACCTTGACTCTACTTCTTTTGATGATGAGTTCATCCCTTTTCACTTTGATATCTGCGATACACCAAAGACCAGACCTAACCACACTACTTCCACTGACTCATTTGTGCCTTCTCACTCTGCGACTGCTTAGGATCCTCACCAGGTCGATCCTGATCGGCTTCCGTCCACTGTAGACCCCAATATCGACATGCTTCTTGTCAGATCTATTCCTCAGCGATCGCGCAAGACGGTTCACTTTCTACCTTCTTAATTCTTTGTACATCCACCTTTGTTGTATATTCTCTTTCATTTTCGTTGGTCCATCTACTGTACTGCTCATCCACCCCATTCTCGTGTGTGCCTTTCTTTGGACGTCCTTTGTCCTATGTATGGGGGGGGGGGGGGAACCGAGTGTTCATTCTTCATTATGTTTAATCACTCTTGTTGTTGCCTATACATAGGGCTCTTTTACGCTAAGTATAGGTGGAGTGTTGTGTACATTCTTTTCGATATATTCTTCTATCTTCACCTGACTTTTTATCTTTTCTTCTTTTGTTCTTTTCCTTTTCATTTTTCTTTTTCTACCAAAATGGTGTCACCCTTTTTTTCAATCTTCTTTACTTAGGACGTACTTTGTCCTAAGTATAGGGGGTGTGCACCCTGAGTTCTTTCATTATTTGATCCTCTCCATTGTCTCCTCTTCTACTCTATACTTAGGGATATCTTACCCTCAGTATATGGGGATACAATCTGAGTACGATCTATTCATTCCCACCCTTGACCCTCCCTATTTTGTGTACAATCTGTCATACTTAGGATTATTAGATCCTAAGTATAGGGGGGCAATCGACTTCTCATTCATTTATTCATTTATTTTCTAGACTTTTCTATACTCAGTACGAGTTATTTCTTCTCTTTCTCTCTGATCAATGAGGACATAACTCAAGCTAAGTATAAGGGGGTCATATATGTCACGTATATACTTTAGCCATAACTCGTACTTTCGTATTTTTAATAGGAATATCGCTAAAAATACTATATGATATACCTATAAAATTCATTAAAAACAGTTAATAAAATATGCATATTATTCCTCAAATTCTTTTCATATTTATTGATTAATAAATTAGGTAAAAATATTTTTTGCAAAATGTTTGAAAAAAAGTTGAAAATCTTTTTAAAAAATCTTTTGAAAACGATTTGGAAAACATTTTGTTCAATATTTTCAACTTTGTAAAAATGTTTTATTAGTGAAATTCTTTCATTTGTGTGAAATGAAAAATATTTGAAAAATGATTTCCAAATGGTTTGAAAAATAGTTGCAAAATTTATTTGACAAATCTATATATACTGTTTGAAAAACCTTTGCAAAATGATTTTCAAATGTGTGTAAACGTTTGTAAAAAATTCTCTGTAAAAATTATTTTCGACTATAGTATGCAAAATTGTTTGAAAAACCTTTTTTGAATATGTTTGGGGAATATATACACATTGCACTAAAATTCTCTATTAATTGTACTTATATAGCTATAAAAATTATCACTTTCTCCTTGTAAATTCTTAAAACCCGATTCTTGTAAATATAAGATGCATCCCCACGTAAATATTTGTACCTTGCTTTATCCAAAATCTTTTCTTTTCAAAAACCACAAAATCATTTGCATAACTAAAATACCAAAACATTTGCAAAACCTTTTTGAAAATACAAAAAAATTGCATGTGCATCATCTTTTTCAAAATTCCATAAAAAGTTCAAAATCCTTGAAAATTGCATCACAAAAATATTTTCTGCATATCATTTGCATTTTTCAGATTAAGCTTGATAATTGAACAAGTCTTAGTAAAATATGAAGATTAGAGCTTGGTTGGACCTTAAATCTACCTAATAACAGGAACCTTAAAGGGACTGAAATTGGGGTACTTCAGGTCTAGTTGATTTAATTCTTTGAGGATTGTGTGATTTGGTTCAATGGATTCTTGACTGCCTAAATAGAGTATTTTGGAGCACATGCACGACTCTTGTTGATAATGACCTAACTTGGACAACTGCACATTTCAGTTGGCTCAACTCAGCTGGAGTGGTGAGGGGATTGGATTTGCTAGTATGATATGCACACAAGTGGAATCATTTGTCCTCATCTAGGGAGGGAAGTGCATCCCAATTCGTTTAGTGGCATAGACGTCTAAAGACAGGAGAGTGTGGGTTGCAATAATGCTTCAGAAGAGGAATAGTCTACTGACTCAAGAGAAAAAGCTCCCTTTGTGCTGTTGCATACAGTATTTCAAAAAAAAGCAAAAACTCCAAAAAAGTGGACAGGACTGATTGGAAATAAAATGCTTGCCGGGGTGTATATATTTGTGTAGTCAATAAGCAAGCTTGATCTTCAATGTCAAATCATGTGAGCATGCAACTGGATGACATGACTACACTAGTCTTGCATACTAGGATAGGTAGCTACACTGGCTACCGTCCATTCTTCACTTCACCCCCTCCTCTTATGCTGGTTGTCACTTGAACTAAGAAGGGAATACCCCACACCACGGGGAAGGAGTTGTTGGATTAGGGAATCACTGGTTGTCAAGCTAGACAAGACAGACTCTTTGTCATTTTAGATGAGGAGAGCCACTATCACATACACTGTACGAGTAAGATAAATAGTCGTAAGGGTTTGCATATGAGTTGAAGTATTCTGACCGGGTTAGTGAGGAGACTTGAGCAGAGTTTTGGGATTCTCGAAGGCTGTTGGATTTCAAATCTGATTCCCAATAAGGTTCCGCCTGCACTTAAACTCTAATGGTCTGATATAAGCTCCAAACTTTGATTTTGTGAAGACAAGTTTGATTAGTAAACTTAATCCAATTTCTTTCTTTTTCTTTTCTTTGTTTTTCTTTTTCTACACTTATTGCATAACTATTTGCTAGGGACATGCAAAGGCAAGTGTGGGGTGGTGATGAATCTCAATTTCATCACCTTTATTCTATCATTTAGGCCTTAAAAGTCCTAATAAATACATGTAAATATCCTTAAATTTCATAAATTAGCATCCATGCATTATTATGTAAATGATGTACAAAATACAGTTTTTAATGCCAAAATTGTAGAATAAATAAAAGAAAAGAAAAAGAATAACATATCGAAGATATTTCATGATCCTAAACCCCGAGAGCTAGGTATCTTGATGACTAGGTCAACATTGAATAAATAGGGGGAAATAAGGGTCCAAGATACAATAAAATTCCCATATATTTATTCATTTTTGGGACCTATTTTATTTCCACTTTCTATACCTCAAATAAAATTAACTTTGTACATGAAAGTTGTAGATAAGAAAATATAGAAATATACAACATTTATTTCATACAAAAATAATACACATAGTAAAAGTTACAGTCCAAAAAAGATTCCAAAATCCCAATTTCCCAAACCCATATCTTTCAAATAAAAAGTCAAAACATATCAAAATCACATTTATTTGTATATAACTTTTGATAAGCTATTTAATGAAGGTGGTTTGATATTTTTCGGAGTTAAGGTGTGAAAGTTAGGTTTTGGACCCTATTGTATAATATACCCGATTAAACTATTCATCTTATTTACTATTTATTATTTTTATAATTTTATATTTTTTTTGTAAATATTATTTATAATGTATGTACATATTAAAATAGGAATAAAACAATAAAGAAAACATTAAAATAAAATAAAGTGTAAAATACATACATGAAATACCTATATCTATACATATGTATTTAATACTACTAATTATTTAAGGGTTTATATTATAATAGAAATATATAATAAATATATATTTAAATATCCAAAAATAATTTATAAATATATAAAAAAACAAATCAAAATAATAAAATAAAAAATACACAAAAACATAGATAAATATACTTATAATTTAGCCCAAAAAAGTAACTTGTGATTATATACCTCTAAAAAATAAATAAAATTCACAATAAAATAATTTAAAAATAATAAATATTTTTAATTTGATAAAAAATAAATAAAATCATTTATTATTTAATATCAATTTTTAAATAGTATTCAGGAGGGTTTTTCCTGGTTGGTCCACGTGGACCAACCACATTGCTCGGATGGTTGACCGCGAGTCTATTGCCTGACATGCCTGTAGCCTGTATTAGAACCTCATTTCTTGCTATTTTCTTTGATTTTTATAGACATCTCCGTACATTCTTATGTTGGACATGCGAGCCCACGGCGAGCCATTATGCAATAAATGTTATTGCAAATCTCATTCCCTGATCTGGAAAGAAGAATGACTAATTTGCATAATAGGTCCCTTAGTACAATTAGGGTTATGTACCACGAGCGTCTTCATGATCATGCAACTGTTGATTCAATTATTGATTCACAGAAGCTGGTGCTTGGATGAATATCTAAAGAGTTAAATTGAGGACTCATCAAGCACCGTCAAATGATTATTAAGAGATGATCTCTAGCCTGAGTAGGAGATGGTAATCCTTTCTCAAATAGGTTGATATCCGACCCACCTCATGATGCAGGTACTCTACATAGGAATAGAGATTCGGAGGTGTCAGATTAGTTAGTTCAAAGATTTTACTTAACGAGATCGAGATAACCAAAGTCCTATGTCACATGCTGTCATGATATAGGCACACATCCTCTGACCGGAGATAGATGCGTTACTATATGTCTGAGTATGTACATTTTGCAGACCAATAGCTTGATGACCTAATCAAGGTCTATACACTGACATATTGGTGTGCATACAAGGGCATATGAGTAATACGATCTCTCAAAGGGATCATACATGTTCAGTTACTGAACCGGAAGACATAAGCTCACTCATGAGATATTGGGGAGAATCAAATTCCATGCATGGTCGTCTCGCTTTAGAAGCTTGACTGAATTTGTAGGTTTGATATATACTTTTGAAAAGTATATGATCAAGACCTAGGTATGATACATGCTTTTGGAAAGTATATGATCGATACCAACTCCCAATAGCCAAATAAGAAACTTATTTATAAATAATTGAAGTAGAAAGTGTAAAATTGATCTTATACTTTGGGATTATTCTGGGTCTTCTAGTATGCAGGATGTACATGTATTAGGAATACCCGAGGGTGATGTGATCATAAACGGTTGTATAACCACGACGCTTCCATTCTAAGGGAGTGAAGAAACGAGTCTGGATTTTAGTGACTCCACTCAGTAGAGAAGTAATCTGATCTTAGTCCAAATATTGGACATTGATCTGAATGTGATTCAGATGCTATGAGAAGATTAGATTTGCGGTCTTGATTTAATCAAGCATCTATGGGAGGCCCGAGATCTGGATTTGAGATGCGATCTCAATATCCAAGTCACTATACATGGAACAATACAATCGCCCTGTCCTTATCTCCAAGTATCCGCGAAGAAAGCACATTATCCTTGAAAGAGTTCAGGATAATTTCATTGTTGATATATGTATCCGAGCATTGAGAAAATGGATAATTAAACGTGATTTAATTGTCATGAATAATATAAATTTTGTTCATATTATAAAGTTAGTTATCTTAGATAATTAAATGTGATTTGATTATCAAAGATATAAATAATGTGAATGTGATTCATATTATTTGTACACAGGAGAATAGAGATCCAAGATGATTAAATGTGATTTAATTATCAGGGTCGTTGAATAATGTGGATAGCACTATCCATATTAATCATATATATATTGAAAAAGCAATTTATAATATTTAATAGAGAGCAATTTGTAAATTACATTTGTTAATTAAATGTTGATGTGAATTGGATTCACATTGGACAATTAATTGAAAATGTAATTTACATTTTATTTTGAGGTGTGAATGTGATTCACAATTTTTCAATGGCAAGATTACAATATTCTCAAAATAATTATGAATTATTTTTGTAGATAAATTTACAACAATTATTGTTGTAAATATTGGAGATACATGGGACATTATAATCTAGAAAGATTACATGGGATGTCTCCTTCCTAATAGGAGAGCGGACGACCACCAATTCCAATCAGGAATGGGCGGCTATCCACTCCATGTATATAGAAGGAGGCACTCTCTCTCTCTCTCCCATTATCTCCATATTTGTTTGATTTAATTTGGGATTTATTTATATTGATTTATTAATATAGATTTAATCTAAATTAAATTAATTGTTGTTGGCATTTTACCAACACAAATCTTTGCCATTATAAGAAACACAAATCAATGAGAGCCATTGAATTTGTGTTGCCCATGGATTGGGATCCATGGATCCCAAAATATTATAAATAGAAGGGCATTCGTTGCTCTTCATATGCTAATGAGAACATAAGTCTCTCTCTCTCTCTCTCTGCACACCCACTCTCCATCTCTCATATGGACGTCCACCATGGATGCCCTACAAAGAGCCTCCATCGCCGCAGCGTCGTCGTTATGCTACCCGATCGTTTGCTCAGAGATCTCCATCTCCTTCGGTGCATCTCACTCGTGAAGATGATGTCGGATCTTGTGTGTCGAGATCAGGAGATTTGCCGCTTGGATCATCAACATGGATTGCGAGGAGCACGCGTTTCATCACCACGCTCGCAAGCGTCTCCTCCGTCGGATCGGACTTGAGACAGAAGGTCTCTTCATTTAGAGACTCGATCGCAACCACACTTCAAGAGGTAACCCTAATACTTGTTTGTTGTTTAGATGAAATGATCCGAGAAGTGTTCTAGGATCATGTGGTTTTATCGCATGAAAAAAAATTAATTTCCGTTGCTTCGAGCCACTAGTGCGACTAGTCGCTCACGATCGCATATGATGCGATCCTCACGCTTCTGTGATGCTTTTAAGGATCTCCCCTTCAAGTGGAATCAGAGCCTTAGGTCAAAGGTTTCGGATACGATCCATAAACCTAAGCTGACTTGGGTTCGTTAGGGTTTGCGAAAGTTTTGTTGCATTTCATTTTCGCATCTCTATTTAGTGATTATTTTAGGCCCTTTTTAAATTGTTTAAACATGAAAGTAAAATTGTATTTTATTCCACATTAAATTAGGAAACTATGGGATTTGAGTTTGCGTGATTACCAATCCGTTTGCTCAAGTTATGATTAAATTAGTGAACATATATCCACTGTTTCAGGAACTGCGAATCTTAACGTAATTAAAGAGTTAATTACGGATTTAAAACGCCTTTAAATGCATGTAAATCACTTAGGTTCTATTTTAAATCAAAGTAGCAAACTTTAGAAACTTACTTTGCTAAATTTGGATTTAAATTGATTGAGATATGCTAATTTTAGTAAGTGAGGGTCACTGTTGGAAATTACATTCCTAATCAAGAAGCTGGTGGTTGTCATTTAATTAATTAGTGAAATTAAATGATTTAATTTTCTAGAATAATTATGGATAAATATTTGTGAAATATTTGATGATAATTATTTTCTTAAAGGACATTGCCTTAACAAATATTTGATTAGAAGTGATCTAGATCACAAATTGGTTACTTGATATTAGGGCTGCTAATCGAATCAAATACATTCGAATCCACCAGGATTCTGATTCAATTCATTATAAAAATTTCGAATTCGAACTCGAATCGAATTTCAAGCAAATTTTCTATCTTAAATTCAGATTCAATTCATTTTGAGTTTCGGATATTCAAATTTGATTCGTTTTATTTCGAATTTGAAATGTTAATTGATGTTTTAGAGCTTATATAAATAATATTATATGAATAATAATATAATATCAATGTTTTATTATAAAATTATAATTTTTAAAGTATATTACTAACATAAGTTGAAAACTATATAATAAAGGAAAATATCAAACCATTGCAATCAATGGATAAAAGTATCTAATTTTTACAATTATTATGTGTTTTTTACAATCTAAAATACTTTTTCTATGATGAATGAATGTATGCATGCAATATAATAATATGAGCCTATCAAAGAGATAGAATCATTTATGAAAAAGCTGAACAATATAATTACCATTGCATGTTAAAGAAAGATAAGATCAAACTTTACATAGAAAGTTGATACAAATTAATGTTATTATTTGAAATAATGGGAATTGTAAAAAAATAACGTAAAAAGATAAAACCTCTTCATTGAACGAGGGGTATCTTCAATATCAAAAAATTAAGGTATGAAAATGAAATGTATGAATTTTTGATGTACAAAGGAACAACTTACATTATGGTGAGAAGATCTTGTATATTACTCATATGATTTTAAATTTCACCTTGACAATTATATTCATCCTGGATTGCCATGAAAGGAAAATAAAAGTAACAAAAAAGTAAAGGAGATATATCTAGATAAATTTTGAATCATAATAAATGTTAAGGAGGAATTTAAAGTACCAAAACCATCATTTTCACGTGCTAGGAGAAATATCACCATAATCTGCCATGGGTTTTTAGGAACTTTGGTAGATAATGAAAGGGGGAATGGAAAAGACAGTGCAAGGAATGTGGGAATATGAAAATAAATGTGTGGATGAAGATTTAGAATAACAATATTAGACGTTTGATTTTTCTTATTAGATTTTATAACTAATATTTTTCACTCTTTTTATATCGAATAATTAGTCTTTAAATAATAGGAATATACATACATATATGCATATTAAATTAGTTATGGCTTAGAGTGCTTTGTATACTCTTAGTGCCTCTAAGTTTTTGAGTAGCATGCTAAGATTGATTATTGTACTTATACAAAGTAATAAGAAGTAAAGACACAAACTTAGATATTTTTTATAACCGATGCATGAGGGACACACATCTTTATTTCATAACATACTTTGCTGTCAAACCACTTGAACTTGGCTATAAAAGGAAAGGAAAGAGATTGGATCTCATTAAGGGGGGCCTAATGTTGCATTTACACATCATGCATTTACAAGTCATATCAGTGTCACGTGGGAGTATGGAAATCATAGCGGTGAATGCTTCACATGATAAATCATATCAATGGATCATAGATATGATTAGAAGTTTAAAATTAACCACTTAATCACTGTAGTAAGTTAGTTTGAGAGTATCTTTAGTTGCTTGCGCATGTTATGCCTAGTGATATAATGCAAATGCTAAATCTTTCAATGTAAACTAAATGTCGTAACTTTTTTAATACATATTCATATACTCATTTTCAATTCGCATCTATTTACTTACACATGTCAACTTTTTGATGTAATGATGCTATAATTCCTTGTATAAGAATATTCAGAAAATATCATGATCAACCAAGAGTAGTTGGTACATGTATGTATGTAAATATACATGTATTATATGAATGTATATGTATGTACTATGTAGATATATACATGGATATATATATATATATATATGTGTGTGTGTGTGTGTGTGTGTGTGTGTGTGTGTGTGTAAAAATAATGAATCGAATCATTATCGAATGAATTCATGTTAATTCAAATTCGATTCATTTGGGAATCGAATCCATAAGTAAAATTCAAATTCAGTTCATTTCATTTCGAATCAAACTTTTTTTGAATTTTTATCGAACGAATCCTATTCGAATTCGAATGATTCAGTTCAATTAGCAGCCCTACTTGATCTACATGATCTACATTCCAACAAACATAGTTTCTTGAATAGGATTGCGGATTTGTTTAGCAAATCTCCTTATAATGTTAATCAGAATTGTTTTGATTATTATTACATGGTATAACTTCGGTTGAAATACCGATTATAATTCAAGTACACAATGATCAATTTGGCATTATCTTTTCCCGAGGTGTATATGGTATCTAGTCGGGGAGCGTTGGGGGTAGCAGGTTGCATCGTGTGTGGTCTGTCACACTCCCATCGGTACTGGCCATGACAACGGGTAGGGACTTGGTAATATAGGAGAGATCACGATGTATTTTTGTAATTATTAAAATTCATAATAATAAGTATTTATATAATAACATAATTCAAGTAACAATGAAGATTGTTTGTTGGATATTAATTGGATAATTAATTTAATATGATTTGATTAATTGAATCCAATTAAAAATAAAACACTATTATGAATAGAAATGTTATTTTCCTTTGAAGAATTAATCATAAAAAATATGATTCATGATGATTAGTTAGAATTTGAATATGATATGGAGGATCACATAAGTGACATCCATGGTCTCCCGTCAAAGCGAAGGATTCCGTCTCCAGATATTGTATGTAGGAGACGCCTGTCCGAAGTGATAGCTCCTGCATACAATCCATTTTGATCAAGCTCTTTGCTTCTCGAATGAGTAAGGACGTATGCATAGTGACCCCAATATCGTATCCTCATATTATTGGGTGACATTGGATTGCGCATAGCGAGTTGTATTCTTATTGATGGTTTTTTCAATTAATGACGGGTCAACATCACCTTAGGGGTGGTGGGCCCAGGTGTTAAAGATCGAATTGGGAGACACAAGTTGGACTTGCAAGACGGAATGTATTCCCGCTTCTTTTTATCTGACTTACAGGTTCTCATATTATCAGGATGTGACAAAGATAAGGAAGGAGATCCACATCTTGCTTGAGATATATTGGTAAGCATATCTCTTACATTGAAAGTGATTAAGGGAATGAACTTTCATTGTTGACAAGGCAAGACAACTTTGATATAAAAATTCCTAAATCGAAGTAAAATATGTGTATATATATATATAAAATACATTTATGCAAATTTCTTATTTCAGTCAATCCTTCATTAAACCCACTCAATACTATACTCAAAATAACCAATAAAATATCATGGATTGGATCCATGATGAAGATATTGTACTTGCAGTTGAACACATAATGTATGTGGCTACAATGTGCAAGTTTCCTCATAATAATGAGGAATGACAATTATAATAGACAATAGGACTTCAACCCTATGGTTTGTATGTCTCTATAGTCTTGATCTCTCATCGAGTGTACTTTGGAAGTGACATTTCGATGATGATCCTAATTGTCGAATGATCTTTATAAAATCTAAGAAGATATTCGGGCATGCATATGTGCTCTCGACATTTAATCATGAATGACATGGTTCTATGCATCATGCAGAATGGTGGCTCTATAAGAGATGTTGTATTCAAAATGTTTGAATACCTACCTGAACCAATGCTTTAAAAGTTTAAATGGATGTAGATACGACGAGTGCCATCATTCTACTATCTATATTCTAGTCATTCATGATGCTTCAGAATATTCATATTTTATGAATAGAATGAAGCATGTACAAATGTTGAAATGCTCTTATATTGAAATCTTTTGAATTCAACATAAGAGATCCTTTGTCTCAAGCAATGGTTGTTTATAGATAAAGGGAGCGCTGTGGAAGCATGGGTTGGACCCAAGTAAGAACGAAAGTCAAAGAGTTGACTGTACTTCTGTGACTTCCATATGACATCCAAATAGTTGGATGAATGCCAATACTACAATAAGTTGATGTATTGATAATGTGACTATCTTGTCTATCTAGGATACTTAGAGAAGGATCCAGATGGTGCATCGGAATAATCTACATCTACATGTAATCACTGAAATTGACTTTCTTATTTGATAAGATCAAAGTCTAATAATTGTATCTTATTATTCTAATAACACTTGCAATTGGTTGCATATGTATTAGAAGACTATAAAATTTTATTTTAAGGTTTAATAGTCATGCACATGGACATTGATGCAATTGTTGCAACAATCTCTATTGGATAGATGGACTTGTTATTTTCAGTGGGAGAGCCCTTAGTCGTAGAGAATGTATCTATGACCTAGATATTAGAATACACTAATTGTTTATTTTCAAATGTTGGAAATAAACATGAATTCTTTAATAGATCTATCATAAAGAGTTACGATGGAGATATTTCAGATAGTAGTCTAAATTCTAGAGGACTCTACTAAATTAAAAATTAATGAATGGTTCATTAACATTACTAATACTGAAATTAAACCTTAAAAGATCAATAGAAGGATGAAGATAATTTGAAAATGATCTGGCATCAAGCCTTGGATATTTGTCAATTGATGAGATCAATGGACGAGTAAGAGATGAAACTTTAGAATGTCTAAAATTTCAAATCTTACATACTTGTGAATATTGCATTCAAAGTAATAATGTCCAAAACACCCTTCTCTGAGAATGGATTAAGATGCCGAGGTATTCAATATCTCATACATATTGATGTATGCAGGTCATCTATATCATGATAAACACTGATGATATGTGATATCATTCGATGATTATTTGTGATATGAGATTTCTTTCCTTCACCTTAGAAAGCTTTGAAATGATCAAAGATTTCACAATATTGGTTTAGAACCAATGTTTGAGGGAAGATTAAATGAATTTGATCTAACCTAGGTAGCTTGCACCTATTAGATAAATTCAAGGAATACCTTATGGAGAAAGGATTATCATTCCTATCTCAATCCTCCTGATAAACCTAAACTCAGTGGAGTTATAGGAGATACAATTGGATCATGTGTGACATGATTTGATCAATGATGATTATTAGCATAGTTATCTGTTAGTTTCCAAGGTGTAAATATATATACATATGTAGTAGAGACTACAATATATACCCCTAATAAGGTTCCAAGCAAGTAAGTTGGAATTTAGCACTTGAGAGTGATACTTCATTAGGAAAATAAAGGATGGTAATGGATACCTACTTTATCATCTTGAGATTCTTAAAAGATCTCATCTTTGAGAATGTGATTCTTATAGGATGACTCTCTTGAGAATCAAGATGAAAATGAAGTGAAGGAACTCATTTAATCTTGAGATGATAATGAGGCTCCTGAAATCGGAAACTAAATAGACAATTAAAGATGAAATACTAATATCTCTTCAAATAAGTTTGAAGATAGATTCGATGTGTCAGTTGAATCTGGCAATGATCTGACTTCATGTGATGAAGGTTCTGAATATCATAGCATAAAAAGATGGATGTTATCAATAAAATCTAAAGTAGACCTCATATACAAATGTTGTATATGGACCCTCGAGGATCCACCTATATGGATAAGACCCATTAAGGTGTAAATGGATCTTCAATAGAAAGAGGGAACCTGATGATAAGGTAGAGACCTTCAAAGAACGGTTCGTAGCCATGAGTTGCACACTGAAGAGAAGACATCGCTTGCGATGATACTTGCTCTTCAGTGACCATGCTTGAACCCATGAGAATATTACTAACTATAGCTACGCAACTTGACTATGACATCTTCAAGATGCGAGTCAAGGATGCATTCCTCTATGAATACCTCTCTGAGGATATTCACATGAAGAAGCCCCAGGGCTTCATGGTTGAGGAAAGCAAGGTGTGCAAGCTAAGGAAATCCATCTTTGGACTCAAATAAGCTTCTTGTATTTGAAACATAAGATTTGATGAAATTATAAATGTTATGATTTCAGATAGAATCTTGATGAACCGTGTGATGCTTAGTGGGAGTGCCATTGTGTTCATCGTGCTAAATGTAGATAATATCCTAATCATTTGGAATGACATAAGGAAGATAATAATAAGTGTTTTATAATCTGGTTGTTCCATACCTTGAGATATGATCTCAAGATTACCTCTTAGATCTTAGTTATGAAATTGTTCAGAAGCAAAGAGAAGAGGGTATTAAGACCGTCACATTAATGGTACACCTTGGACATTTTCATTTTGTGGAAAATTCCAAGAAAGGCTTCTTTCCCTCAGGATATGTGTTGAAGCGATTTTACACGGTTTAAAAAGTTGGTTTTACCACGTCGTTGTTGTTCCACGAAAAACCGCAATCAAACAAATAATATTACAACTACGAGCACGATGAAAGTATGCAAAAAGTATGTGACAAGTAGAGGATCGAATCCACATGGACCAAGCAAATTTGCGATATTTGTTCTACTTTCAAACTTAAATCAAATCTTAGATCCTTTGCGACGAAAGATAGATGATGGAAAATTGCGATCTACAGAGAAAGTATTTCCAAGAGCTTAGATTGACTAAATATTTATGTGACTGTGACTAAGTGAGGAAGTGGGGGATGAACCACAAATTAATATAGAGATAATAGTGCGACACTTGCAATATTTCAAGATGGAATAAATATGTAAGAGTTGCAATGCATATTTCGAGAAACAAACTAGAGTAAATAAAATGTATTATCAAATATTTGTTTCATCAAATTTAACTTAAACAAGAACCACTAATATAGCAAAATACAAGAGAGATGTAAAAATGAGAAAGGAGTTCTTCTCTCTGGGAGCTTTCGAAGACGATGGCGGAACCACGAGATTGGTGACGTGAAGACGGAGACGTGGAGATGAGGGTGCGAGGGCTAATCATGCATGGGCTGGAGTAGAGGCGTGCACACGACGCGGAGAAGAGGGTTGAACTTCTATGGTCGAAGACGCACGCGAGGACGATGACTGCGGTGCTAATTGGAGGAGCACCCTGAGGAGGATGGAGGCTGCTGTAGCTGGGCGCACCCGAGGAGGAGGATTAGCGTGCTGGAGGCGCCTATATCTTCAAGAATGCAAGGGAGAGCTGCTGTACCTGCAAGAGAAAATAGACAAGAGAGAGGGGGGCTGTGCGAGCATAAAAAATGGGAGAGAGGAAGAGTATGTGCGAGCATAAAAAAGGGAGAATGGGGAGAGTTTGTATGTGCATGAGAAAATGCAAGAGAGGGGAGAATGGGGAGAGTATGTGCGTGAGTTGAGAATGGGGTAAGAAGGCCTCCTTTTATAGATGAAATATGCTTGCAAATAAAGGGAGACGTCCCTTGCAAATAAAGACAAAATATCATCATGAATGCATGAAGAATTAATTTTTGCATGGGGAAGGATGAGGTGTGGACGGCTAGTGTGCTTGGGAAGGGGAGAGGGGCTTTTATTATTTGCATGGGGAAGGCATATGTTGGTGGCTCTATTTATGAGAATAAAGAATGAGACTTTTACATTATCCCCTTCCCCATTTCTTTCCAACAAAATGTAAAGTGAAATTTGTTGGATGTTGTTTACATTTAATGTTATATAAGTATTCCCAATAATTATTCATTCTCTCTGATAACAACAAATCTGAATTTTATAGATGATAATTAATCTCAGATTATAATATGATCTTTAAATGTGAATAGAGATTTGTGAGGATATTTTCTTCAGATGATTTGTTTAGTTTACGTGCTTATGTTTATCTGATGCAAATTGTGTGAATTTGGAGTTTACACATCAAAGATTAATATTGTACTTCATATAATTTGAGCATGTTATACTAGTATATAATGCAATCATCACACCCCCATACTTAAATCTTACTAGTACCGAGCAAGAATAAGATAAGTAATAATGAAAGATAGGTAAATAGCCAAGATAAGTTTGGTGAGGGTTTGCAGCAGACATACCCACAAAGTCTCGAGTTTTCAGATCCTAACACACATATACACAAACTTCAGTAGAGTCGACCCATTGATTAATGATTTGTGGAATTGTCGACTTGACTCGAGTTTTGTAGTTTCAACAGCCTCTTAGTTCCAATAAAATCAAACATGATTTCATAAGGTCGATCAGGTCTGCTCATCCCTAAGAAACAAGTATTCTCTTTGACTTTGAATGGATATAAAAAGTGTTAGTGATATTTTAGCTTTCGTGAATCAAGAGAACAAGCTAGCAACACAATCTATCTAGGTACTGAATGATTCCCTAGTCATATAGCCTCAGTCCTCACCTAAATTCAGGCATATTCTCTTTTCACCCAAGTATGTCTGCATAAAGAAATAGGTCATAATTCTTTGGAAAATGGGACTTAATTTTCGGGGTTTTCCGTAGACCGCTTTGGTCCGTTGCTCTCATTCTTTTCCTTTTGCAGAGCATAACCCTGGGCCTCTTTGGGCCTCTTTTAAAAATTTAGATAGCATCATTGGGCTGCTACCACAGCTTTTTGTTGGAGAAGGGTTATTTGGTGGTCTTCTTTCCTTGCTTTTGCTTCACACATTTTTGGATGATTGGTGGTTTTTGGCATTTGTTTTGTGATACGCCTTTTTGTGGTGTTTTTGTTTTGGATTTTGGCATCAAAAGGTAGTATCAGCTTAATATTGACTTTGGAGGCACGATACTGGCTTATTTGCTGACATACTTAGACTAAAGAGATCATGTTGCTCCTGAGTCAAGTTCCTTCATTAGCTATAGATAAGGTTCAGGCATTGGCACAACCAAGAGGACAACTCCTCACCTCAACTAGATTGTAATTGTATGTCATGAAATAAACTCAATCAAGCTAAGTGCAATGTGCAGTTGCTTAATATCCACTGAAGAGTTTAAGAGTGCTACTAGTTGCTCAGGTGATCTAGTTAGATACAGAAGTTCATTCACCAGTAGAGTTAATGGAACTGAGAGAATAAAGTTCATATGAACCTGAAGAAAGCTTAAAACTCATGCCTAGTGAAATTCTGATGAAGTTAAGTGGATTAAGGTCAATTCAACCTCAGTCTATGATTTATGCAATGAAGAGCTGATTTCTCAATAGATAGGATAAAACTAGGAAGGACAGATTTTTGGTGGTTTTCTTGCTTTTTTTTTGAAAAAATAGTTTTAGGGGAAATTTTGCAAAATTTTTGAAGATTTTTTTGATGTTTTGAAAAGTATGCAATTTTGAAAACTATGCAGACACCCCCCATACTTATCAGAAACCATGTCCTCATGGTGGAGACAAGTGTAGTAGGAGGATCAGAAGTGGTGAGCGATTGTGAAAAGTATTTTGGTTTTTTTTGTAAAGTGTGGAGATGGACCCCCATACTTAACTAATGCAATGCATTAAAGAGAAGGATACAAAGAAAGGAAAAGATACCTATGGGTGTGGACCCACAAAATGTTGTTGGTTTAACGTCCCAACTCGACGATTTAGCTTATCAAGATTATCCAGTGTTGCGTGTGAGTGCAGAAGCTGTATTCAAAAAACCCAAATGAAACTCTTGATATGATACGGATATCCTGACCTAGATGTGAGAGTGTGGTTGATGAATTTGATAAATGTGTGCTCTCATTAATATAGTGAAGACATTAATTGGTAGATGAATCGGAATGAGAGATGAATCAGTTTCATCTTGGATTGGATGTGATGGGAGGGAAATGGGTGGACTGGTGAAGGGCTCATGGACCAGATATGATGTATTGAAGTCGAGCTCTACATGATCAAGAATTGATTCCTTTATGAGGTCCTCTGTATATTGTGATAAATCATCATTTTCCCTCAAAAAATCATCATGGCTATCCTCGGTGGCATCTATTGTGAATTTCATTTCAGTTCTCTTCTTGACCCACAAAGATGATTCTTTCCAAGACATATGATTAGGAGATTCAAAGACCAAGAGTGGGGGAATATTGGCTAATGGATGGTTTTATTCGATTGTTTTGAGTAGTTCCTCGATATCATCCCAAAAAGGATCAGAGAATAGAAAATCACTCTGATCATACTCGGTAGTAGAAGATGTATTCATATAGTAATCGACTGAATTGATTTTATCTTCTTTTCTTGTGGTGGGGGTAATGGAATTCGAAATTTCATCCTTGAACGAGTCATCGCAAAAAATCGTCAGCATATCACCATGTGTTTGTTGGAAGGGAGTTTTGGTGCATGAAGACGTCAACTCATTGTCTGATATGTCCTTAGATTTCAACTCTAAATCTGTACTTTCCATAATTGAAAAATCACACCGGGAATCAACATCAAATGGTATATCTCCTTCTGTTTCTTCTTCCCATTCAACATAAGTGCCATCCTCAATTTCAACTTTTGTATCAGACCAATCGATATCATTAATACACCGAGGTTCATAACTTTCAAAATCGTCTGAGGAAGGATCGATGCTATCATCAAAACATGTATTCATCTTTGGCATACCCAGGGATGAACTTAATTTGAGATCGGTATTTAGTGTTTCCCAAGCTTCATCTAATTCAAAAATTTCTCGATCAGTGAGAGGACATGGTGGGGCTTCAAGTGCAGAGTCTAGATGAGATATGTCCTTATGAGTGAGTTGTGAGGTGTTCAGACTAACCTCCAGAGGGTCTTTGGTGAGATGGATGGGGGCAAAATCATCAAGAATAACACAATTCTCTATCCATCTACAGTCCTCAATTTTAGAGTCACCAGAAGTAGAGGTGACATGATCCACAAGAATATCTTTATCATTGATTTTCAATTCCACTCTCTCATCTTCACAGTCAAAATGTGCCTTGGCAGTGGCCAAGAACGGTCGTTCAAGTATATTGGGTCTCTCACTTAGAGTATTGGCTTGATTGGACTTTTGTTGTGTTGCAACCAGTTGTTGAATGGCCTGAGTCAAAGCATCAAAATCCACAGCTGAGGCTGGTTGTGTCAGTAAGGGCTCAATTAGTTGTTTGGGCTGGGTGTGATTTTGGACCCAATGGACTGTGTCCTCTGCTGCAGAGAAATAACGTGCGCTGATGGGTGGTGGTCGGATGAGAGGAGCTATGGTATGTCGGATTGTCGCATTCTCTTCTCTCAAAAGTTGTAGCTAAAGGAAGATGAGGTCCATGGTGTTCGGTTTCTCTGTTCCCATGTCTGCTAGGTTAGGTGAATTTTCAGATTTCTCAGTCGAAGGAGACGGGTAGGACTTACAGACTAGGTCGTAATCTAAAGATTGCTGCAATGGATTTTTCAGAGATCTACGTCCTAGCATACACAACACAATACACCAAACAAGCTGTTGATTCACCAACTCACCAAAAATTGCCGCGGAAGCGGTTATCTTTTCGATTTTAATTTAGTGAAAACAAAAGTTTTCAGAGAAATTAGAGTCCTTAAGGATGAGGTGAGTGTGGAAGATTGTGAGAAATCGATGTCCTAATCTGGCTGGGGGATCCAGGGTTGGTACTCAGATCGTTAGATCTGCTCTTCCCACGAGAACCTGTGCCCAACGCGTCGAGGAGTTACGATTTCTCTCTGCAATCCCACATAGCACCAGGGATTTTTGTCTCTATCCAAGGGTTCTATGTGCTCGTGATTTTTATGTCATACACGTGCATCAAACAAGCATTCAAAATTTTTCCGCTTTCTGCTCGGGCCACTGCGGTGGTTTTTCAAGCTTATCTTTTTAGCGTGATAACGCACGTTTTGGTGATCTTTTTAGGTGAGTAGAGGGAGAAGATCATAGACACGATGCAAAGAAGAAGTATTTTTTAATTATTTTCAGTTTAAGTTCGGAGCACAAACAAATGCAAGAAATTTTAAAGGCCTAAGATGCCCAAGAGAAAGAGGGACTCACAGTGCCTGCACTTCTGGCGTTAATCCGTAATGTTTTGTCCTGCTGATGGTAAGCTTTTCGGAGAAGGAGGGGAGGGAAATTTTTTTTTCAAATTACAAGTTTGCTAAAACAAAATGCATGAAAAGACAAGTATTTTTTTTCTTTTTGAAGCCTAAGTACCTGCAAAATAAAAAAATGCACGTATTAGATAGTTGAAAATGAGTAAAAATGAAGAAGAAAAAAATTTGCAAATGTTGCCTAGTCCCCGGCAACGGCGCCAAAATGTTGAAGCGATTTTACACGGTTTAAAAAGTTGGTTTTACCACATCGTTGTTGTTCCACGAAAAACCACAATCAAGCAAATAATATTACAACTACGAGCACGATGAAAGTATGTAAAAAGTA